>CM059582.1:119865000-120422500 GCA_030407085.1 Trichopria drosophilae | reverse complement strand
GTATCTAATTATATATCTGTTAATATTATAAATATTTATATAATATCAGTCATATTAATTATGACTAATTGCTTATAGAATAAATTTTAAAAGAATCACCAATTAATTATATATTAATAATAAATTTATTAATATAAATATGTATCTAATTATATATCTGTTAATATTATAAATATTTATATAATATCAGTCATATTAATTATGACTAATTGCTTATAGAATAAATTTTTAAATAAATTAATTATTTTTATATTAATAATAAATTTATTATATATATATATATTTAATAATAATAATAATAATAATAATAATATATATATATATATTTTATTATATATAATATTTTATTAATATAAATATAAATATTTATAATATTAACAGATATATAATTAGATACATATTTATATTAATAAATTTATTAATATAAATATGTATCTAATTATATATCTGTTAATATTATAAATATTTATATAATATCAGTCATATTAATTATGACTAATTGCTTATAGAATAAATTTTAAAAGAATCACCAATTAATTATATATTAATAATAAATTTATTAATATAAATATGTATCTAATTATATATCTGTTAATATTATAAATATTTATATAATATCAGTCATATTAATTATGACTAATTGCTTATAGAATAAATTTTTAAATAAATTAATTATTTTTATATTAATAATAAATTTATTATATATATATATATTTAATAATAATAATAATAATAATAATAATATATATATATATGTATATATAATAAATAAATAATATATATATAATAAATTTATTATTAATATAAAAATAATTAATTTATTTAAAAATTTATTCTATAAGCAATTAGTCATAATTAATATGACTGATATTATATAAATATTTATAATATTAACAGATATATAATTAGATACATATTTATATTAATAAATTTATTATTAATATATAATTAATTGGTGATTCTTTTAAAACTTATTTTATAAGCAATTAGTCATAATTAATATGACTGATATTATATAAATATTTATAATATTAACAGATATATAATTAGATACATATTTATATTAATAAATTTATTATTAATATATAATTAATTGAGGATTCTTTTAAAACTTATTTTATAAGCAATTAGTCATAATTAATATGACTGATATTATATAAATATTTATAATATTAGCAGATATATAATTAGATACATATTTATATTAATAAATTTATTATTAATATATAATTAATTGGTGATTCTTTTAAAACTTATTCTATAAGCAATTAGTCATAATTAATATGACTGATATTATATAAATATTTATAATATTAGCAGATATATAATTAGATACATATTTATATTAATAAATTTATTATTAATATATAATTAATTGGTGATTCTTTTAAAACTTATTCTATAAGCAATTAGTCATAATTAATATGACTGATATTATATAAATATTTATAATATTAACAGATATATAATTAGATACATATTTATATTAATAAATTTATTATTAATATATAATTAATTGGTGATTCTTTTAAAACTTATTCTATAAGTAATTAGTCATAATTAATATGACTGATATTATATAAATATTTATAATATTAGCAGATATATAATTAGATACATATTTATATTAATAAATTTATTATTAATATATAATTAATTGGTGATTCTTTTAAAACTTATTTTATAAGCAATTAGTCATAATTAATATGACTGATATTATATAAATATTTATAATATTAGCAGATATATAATTAGATACATATTTATATTAATAAATTTATTAATTAATATATTTATATATATATAAATATTTATTTTTTATAAAAAAAAAAAAAATATAATTATACAATTAATTAATATATTAATAATATTTAATAGGATCGGATTTTATTAATAAATTTAGTTGAAAAATTAAATTTTTAATTTATATATAAAATAAGGCTTTATTTTTAGAAATTTTTTGATAAAAATTTTTTTAGTGTGTATAATAAATATAAAATAAAAAAATTTTTTTAGTATAAAAATCTGATTAATTTTTATTTAGAATAAAATATGATTAAATTTTATTTTTTAAAAATTTTATTAACAAATTTAGTTGAAAAATTAAAATTTTTAATTTATATATAAAATAAGGCTTTATTTTTAGAAATTTTTTGATAAAAATTTTTTTAGTGTGCATAATAAATATAAAATAAAAAAATTTTTATAGTATAAAAATCTGATTAATTTTTATTTAGAATAAAATATGATTAAATTTTATTTTTTAAAAATTTTATTAATAAATTTAGTTGAAAAATTAAAATTTTTAATTTATATATAAAATAAGGCTTTATTTTTAGAAATTTTTTTGATAAACATTTTTTAGTGTGTATAATAAATATAAAATAAAAAAAATTTTTTTTGTATAAAAATCTGATTAATTTTTATTTAGAATAAAATATGATTAAATTTTATTTTTTAAACATTTTATTAGTAAATTTAGTTGAAGAATTAAAATTTTTAATTTATATATAAAATAAGGCTTTATTTTTAGGAATTTTTTGATAAAAATTTTTTTAGTGTGCATAATAAATATAAAATAAAAAAATTTTTTTAGTATAAAAATCTGATTAATTTTTATTTAGAATAAAATCTGATTAAATTTTATTTTTTAAAAATTTTATTAATAAATTTAGTTGAAAAATTAAAATTTTTAATTTATATAGAAAATAAGGCTTTAGTTTTAGGACTTTTTTGATAAAAATTTTTTTAGTGCACATAATAAATATAAAATAAAAAAGTTTTTTTAGTATATAAATCTGATTAATTTTTATTTAGAATAAAATCTGATTAAATTTTATTTTTTAAAAATTTTATTAATAAATTTAGTTGAAAAATTAAAATTTTTAATTTATATAAAAATAAGGCTTTATTTTTAGGAATTTTTTGATAAAAATTCTTTTAGTGCGCATAATAAATATAAAATAAAAAAATTTTTTTAGTATAAAAATCTGATTAATTTTTATATATAATGAAAATCTGATTAAATTTTATTTTTTAAAAATTTTATTAATAAATTTAGTTGAATAATTAAAATTTTTAATTTATATAAAAATAAGGCTTTATTTTTAGGAATTTTTTGATAAAAATTCTTTTAGTGCGCATAATAAATATAAAATAAAAAAATTTTTTTAGTATAAAAATCTGATTAATTTTTATATATAATGAAAATCTGATTAAATTTTATTTTATAATGAAAATCTGATTAATTTTTATTTAGAATAAAATCTGATTAAATTTTATTTTATAATGAAAATCTGATTAAATTTTATTTTATAATAAAAATCTGATTAATTTTTATTTATAATAAAATCTGATTAAATTTTATTTTATAATGAAAATCTGATTAATTTTTATTTAGAATAAAATCTGATTAAATTTTATTTTATATTGAAAATTTGAATAAATTAAATTAATCAATTAATTTATTCATAATTCAAATAAATTTGAATAAATTTTATTTTATATTGAAAATTTGAATAAATTAAATTAATCAATTAATTTATTCATAATTCAAATAAATTTGAATAAATTTTATTTTATAATAAAAATCTGATTAAATTTTATTTTATAATGAAAATTTGAATAAATTAAATTAATCAATTAATTTATTCATAATTCAAATAAATTTGAATAAATTTTATTTTATATTGAAAATTTGAATAATTTTTATTTAGAATAAAATCTGATTAAATTTTATTTTATATTGAAAATTTGAATAAATTAAATTAATCAATTAATTTATTCATAATTCAAATAAATTTGAATAAATTTTATTTAGAATAAATTTTAGTTTAATAAAAATAAATTATTTACAATTATTAGATATTTATATATAAATAATACATAAATTTAAATAAAAATTTTAATTTTAAATTTTTTATTAATTATTATGATTAAAATATATATAAAATTATTTATAAAAATTTTTTTTTATTTAATATAAAATATTAAAATATTAATGTTAATTATATTTAGTAATTTATATAGTAATAATTAAAAATGTGCCAGCAATAGCGGTTAAACATTAATTACAAATTAATAAATTTTAACTTTAATTAAAAGTTGATTCATTTTTGAATATTATAAATTTTAATGTAAAATTAAATTTATATAATTTAAAATTATTTAATTATTTAAATTTTTTTAATAAAAATTTTTAATAAACTAGGATTAGATACCCTATTATTAAATTTAAATTTATAGTTAAATTATTAAATTTATTATGTGTCTTTATTGCCTTCACTTGCGTGTTTACAATTAGGACTTCCCATCCTTTACATTCTTATATTCATTCACTTTTACGCATTCCCTTGTTTTACAATTCTTTTCGCACTCGATTATTCCTCCCATTCCTTCATTCACTCAATTTTTCATTCATTATTCACCACAATCGTTCAATTATTCAATTATTCACCACAATCGTTCATTCATTCACTTCCTCATTCAAACTTTTCTTTATACAATCATTCATTCATTTCACTAACTCTCTCTCGTTTACTCATTCTTTTCCTTTCCCATTTTTACATCACTTCAATTTTTGTCATTCGCACTCTCTTTCCCCCTCCCCCTCTCTCTCTCTCTCTCTCTCCTCTCTTAATTTTTTCTATCTTCTCCATCCATTCATATCCTCTGCCATCCTCATTTAGCAACTCGAAATTTCTTCCTAGTTTTTCCTCTACCATATCACAATTTCTCTTCAGATGTTGTACATCTTCTTTTTCCTTCCCGCACAATCTACATCTTCTTTCTTCTTCCTTCATCCAATACTTATTCCCTCTCTCTTCATTTCCACATCTCCACCTTGCTATCCTTACCAACTTTTTCCCTTCCTTTCTGGCACTCCTCCTTATGTACTCTGGTATTCCCGTTGTCCTTTCGTAATTCTTGCATGATCTTGTTCTTCTTACCATTTCTCCTCTCTCTTGCTCATCCACCTCGATATCCCTTTCTCTTACCCTATCCCATTTGCTTTCCCCATATTCCTCTAGGCTTACCTCACTTTCCCCTACTCTCCACATATAATCTCTTCTTTCTATACTCTCCCTTGACCATTCTTTCATTTCTCTTTTCCTTTCATCCTTCCTTCTCTCCAGCATGCATAATTTTCCGAGCTCTCCTCCTTCTCCTTTCTGTATTTTTTCCTCCCCCCTTCCCGCTCGCCATCCTGTCTCCACTCTTAATTTATTTCTCTTTAATTCCTCCCTCACTATGTATCCTGGCGTCGTCCTCTCCAACCCTAATACCCACTTCAAGTATCTCTCTTGCATCGCTTCTATCTCCTTCCATTCCTTATAACCCCATATCTCTACTCCATAGAATAAGATACCCTTAACAATACTATCGAAAAGCTTTAGCCTCCATCTTACATCCCCCTTAAATTTCCTCTCTCCAAAACTCCACACCCACCCCATCGCCACTCTCGCTCTTCGTACCCTCTCTCTAATATGTTCTTTATCTCCTCCGCTATTGACCATTTTGTATCCTAAATAATTATATTTTTTCACCTCTTCTAACCTTTTATTTCCCCACCACCAGAATCTTTCCTTTTCCCTTCCTCCCGGATATTTAAATACCATGACCTTTGACTTTTCCGGACTTATTTCTAACTTTTTCCCTTCCAAATACCTTTTCACCCTTCTGATCATATCCCTTAGCCCTTCTTCCTCCTCAGCTACCATTACAATATCATCCGCATATTCTATTGTCCATATTTTATCCTTATCCAGTCTAACTCCTCCCCTTCCCTTTCTCATCTCTTCTTCTATATCCGCTATATAAATGTTAAAAAGCGTTGGACTTAACGGACATCCTTGTCTTACCCCTTGTTCTGTCCAAAATTCCTTTGACGTTTTTCCTCCCACTTTTACTACACAACTCGTGACCTCGTAGATTTCCATTACTCTATCTATCATGCCTTCGTTTATCCCCCTTTTTCTCATCATTTCCCATAATACTTCCCTATCCACTTTGTCAAAGGCCGCCTTAAGATCTAAGAACAATGCGTAAACTTTTTCTTTCTTCTTTAATCTTTTTCCCACTATATGCTTCAAAATTTTTATATTCTCCACTGTTCCCCTTCCTTTCCTGAAACCTGCCTGTGACCTACACCAGCCTCCGTTGTCATCCAATTCTTTCACTAATCTCTTGTTCAGTATATTCGCATATAGTTTGTACCCCGTACTTGTTAGTGTGACACCTCTATAATTACTTACATCTTTTTTATCCCCTCTCTTCCAAATTGGTACGACTACCCCTACTCTCCATATTTCCGGCAACCCTTCCCCCTCCCACACTGAATTTATTATCCTCCCTAACTTTTCCCTAATCTTTTCCCCGCCTTCTTTCCACACTTCATTTCTTATCCCATCCAATCCCGCTGCCTTTCCCCTTTTCAATCTCTTAATTCCCATATTTACCTCCTCTTGACTAATCCCTTCTCCTTCCTTTCTATTTGCCTCTTTATTTCTCTTCCCAGCTTTCGTCTTTTCCTCTAACCCTCCTAAGATATTCTTGAAATACCTTTCCCACTCCTCCATTTCTATTTTCTTACATATCCCCTCCCTTTTTTTCCTTCCTCTATTAATGAATTCCCAAGCCTCTGCTTCCGACTTTATGTTCTCTATTTCCTTTTCCTCTTTTTTGCTGTACTCATCCTCTTTTTTCGTACATAATCTTCTATATTCTCTTCTACACTTTATATAATCATCATATCCTTTCTGTCGATCTTTTCTATACCTTCTTCTCATCCCATTTGCCTCCTTTTTCTTCTCTTTACACTCTTTATCCCACCACGGGCACCATCCAATTTGTCTCCCCTTTCCTTTTCTTCTTAATTTAACCGCCTTCATTATTTCTCTTTCTACCTCCTTCCATTCTTCTTCTACTCCATTCCTCATCCATTCTATCTCCTTCATCTTCTCTCTAAACTCCTTTACACCCTCCTCTGACCAATCTTGAATCATCTCCTCTTCTCTATATAACTCCTCTTTTCTTATATAAAGGTTACTCATTTCAAATATCAACGGCTGGTGGTCTGATTCCACCCTACATCCTACCTCAAATTTCTCCACTCTCTGCCATGCCTCCCAGTTAAATTATTAAATGTAAATTCATTAAAATTTAAAATTTGACGGTATTTTATTCTTTTTAGAGGAATTTGTTTTATAATTGATAATCCACAATAAGATAAACTTAATTTTTTTTTTATGTATGTTTGTTAAAAGAATTTTTTTTAAAAATAAATTCTTAATTTTATAATTTTAAAAATATTTCAGATCAATATATAATTATAATTAAGAAAATAATGAATTATATTTTATTTAATAATAAAAATTTTATTTTAATATAAAATTTAATGTTTGAATTTAATAGTAAAATTAATTAATTAATTAATTTGAAATAGTTTAAAATATGTACAAATTGCCCGTCACTTTCATTAAATTTGAAATAAGTCGTAACAAAGTAAATGTACTGGAAAGTGTATTTAATTTAGTAAAGAGAATTTTATTTCTATAAATAAATTTACAATTTATTACTTTATTTCAGACACTTTACTATTAATATTAAATAATATATATATATATATATATATAAATATTAATTTATTAAAAATATTTTTAATATAAAAAATTTTAGTAAATAATTAAGAAAAAAAAAATATATTTATAAATAATTTATTGTAAAAGATTTTTTTTATTATTAAAAAAATAATATTATTTTATGTACCTTTTGTATCAGGAATTATTAAAATATAAATTTATATAAATTAATTTCGAAATAAAATGATCAATTTATTTATAATAATTAATATCTTATTATTATTATTAATTCATAAATAGTAATTAAATGTTATTCGAATTTTATGATATCTAATTTTTTTTTAAATAAATTTAATTTATATATTAATTTAAATATGATTTATAAAAATAATATTAATTTAATATAAAAAATTTTAGGGATAAACTATTTAATTTAAAATTTTTATTATTAAATAAAATGTAATAATTAATTTATTAAATATAATAATTTAATAAAAAATTTAATAATTAAAAAAAAAAATTATTTAATAATTTAAATAATTTTATAATGATAATATTAGTATAATTTAAAATAAATAATTTTTTTATTTAAAGATTATTTTAAGGAATTAGGCAAAAATTTTATTCAACTGTTTATTAAAAACATTGTTTATTGAATATAATATTAAATAAAATCTGCTCAATGATTATATATTAAATAGCTGCAGTAAATTAACTGTACTAAGGTAGCATAATAATTTGATTTTTTAATAAAATCTAGAATGAAAGATTTAATGAAATAAAATCTGTCTCAAAATAAATAATATTAAAATTTATTTTTTTTGTAAAAAAACAAAAATTTTAATAAAAGACGATAAGACCCTATAGAATTTTATTATTTAATTATTTAATTTATTATAAAATTTTATTAAATATTTAAATAATTTTATTGGGGTAATATAAAAATTTAATTAATTTTTTAATAAAATTAATCATAAATTTATGAATTATTATAAAAATTTATAATAAAATTAAAATTAATTACCTTAGGGATAACAGCGTAATATTTTTTGTAAAGTTCATATTAATAAAAAAGATTGCGACCTCGATGTTGAATTAAGATAAATTTAAATTGAAGATAATTTAAAATTAAGTCTGTTCGACTTTTAAAATCTTACATGATTTGAGTTAAAATCGGTGTAAACCAGATTGGATTCTATCTTTATTTAATTTAATTATATTTGTACGAAAGGAATTTATAATTTAAATAATTTATAAAATTTAATTATTTAATATTAAATTTAGAATTTATTTAAACATAATTATTTATGTAAATAATAATTTATTTATTAAATTATTTAATTATTATAATTTTACAAATTATTTTTGTATTAATAAGAATTGCTTTTATTACTTTATTAGAACGAAAATTTTTAAGATATATTCAATTACGGAAAGGACCAAATAAAGTTGGTTTTATTGGAATTATTCAACCTATTAATGATGCTATTAAATTATTTTCTAAAGAAATAATTATTATTTTAAAATCAAATTATTATTATTATTATTTTATTCCATTATTAGGTATATTAATTATAATAATATTATGAATAAGAATTTATTTTAAAAGTAATATATTTTATATAGAAATATCTATAATTTATATTTTATGTTGAATAAGAATAAGAATTTATTTTTTAATAATTTGTGGATGGTCATCAAATTCAATTTATTCATTATTAGGATCAATTCGATCAATTTCACAAACTATTTCTTATGAAGTAAGAATAATTTTAATTATAATATCATTATTTTTTTTTATTGAAAGTTTTAGATTTAATATAATAAATTTATTTCAAATATATTTATGAAATATTATATTTATATTTCCATTAAGATTAATATTTTATATTAGAATTTTAGCAGAATTAAATCGTACTCCATTTGATTTATCTGAAGGAGAATCAGAATTAATTTCTGGATTTAATATTGAATATATAAGAAGATTATTTGCAATAATTTTTTTATCCGAATATGGAAATATTATGTTTATAATATATTTATTTAATAATATATGTTATGGTAAAAATCATATTATTTTATTTTATTTTATTCATATATTTATAATTTTTTTAGTTATTGGAATTCGAGGTACATTTCCTCGAATTCGATATGATAATTTAATATTTTTAATTTGAAAAAAATTGTTACCTATATCATTAAATTATTTAATTATAATAAATTTTATACAAATAATATTTATATTAATATTAATTTTCTAATATGGCAGATTAGTGCAATAAATTTTAATTTTATAAATAAAATAATTATTATTTTTATTAGAAAATGAATAGAAAAAAAAATTCTTTTTTATATTTTCAAAATATATACTTTTACAAGTTCATTAATTTAATAAATTAAATTATTTCATATTTTTATTAAATAATAATTAAAAAAAAAATATATAAAATATAAAATAGTTAAAATTTGACCAATTAAAATAAATGGATATTCAATTGATTTTATTCCAATTCATGTTAATAAAATTGTAATATTAAAAAAAATAAAAAATAAAATTTGATTAAAAAAATAAAATTTAAATCTTTTAATTTTTATTTTATTTAAAAATGGTAAAATTATTAAAATTAAAATTGAAAATAATAAAGCTATTACTCCTCCTAATTTATTTGGAATTGATCGTAAAATAGCATATGCAAATAAAAAATATCATTCAGGTTGAATATGAATTGGTGTAATTATAGAATTAGCTATAATAAAATTTTCAGGATCATTTAATATATATGGATTAATTAAACAAATTAAAATAAATATTATAATTATAATTATATAAATTAATAGATCTTTAATTGTAAAATATAAATGAAATTTAATTTTTCAATAATTTCTATTTAATCCTATTGGATTATTTGAACCAGTTTCATGTAAAAATATTAAATGAAAAATAATTAAAAATAAAATAATAAATGGTAATATAAAGTGTAATGAATAAAATCGATTTAATGTTGGGTTATTAATTGAAAATCCTCCTCATAATCATTCAACAATTATATTTCCTAAATATGGAATTGCTGATAATAAATTTGTAATTACTGTTGCACCTCAAAATGATATTTGTCCTCATGGTAATACATATCCTATAAATGCAGTTATTATAATTATTAATAAAATAATTGTACCAATTATTCAAGTATTTATTAAAATATATGAACAATAGTAAATTCCACGAAAAATATGAATATATAAAAATAAAAAAAATATTGAAGCTCCATTTATATGAATTAAACGAATTATTCATCCATAATTAATATCATTTATAATATGAATAATTCTATTAAATGAAATGTAAATATTTGCACAATAATGAAATGATAAAAAAATTCCTGATAAAATTTGAATAATTATACATAAACCTAATAATGATCCAAAATTTCATCAAATTGAAATATTAATAGGTGTAGGTAATTTAATTAAAGAATTAATTAAAATTTTAAATAAATTATTTTTCATTATAATATTCGTAAAGGAAATTTAAATTTTATACAAATTTTTACAATTAATATTAAACTTAATCATAAATATAAAATTATTATTATTGAAATTAAATTTATTGGATATATATATATATATATTATAGATATATTATTAACATATATATTAATTAAATTTATTCTATTTATATTTAAATTTAAAAAATTTAAATTTAATTTATAATAAAATAATAAAATAATAATAATTATAAATAAATTTAAATAAATTTTTTTTATGTTAATTATTAAATAATGTTTATTATATGAAATACTTGTAAAATATAAAAATAAAATTATTAATCCACCAATTATAATTAAAAATATAATTATTGAAAAAAAAATTGTATTTAAAATTAAATTTATATATAATAATATTAATATAATAATTAAAAATAAAATTAATCCTAAAATTAAAGGATTATAAAATTTATAATTTAATATATTAAAAATTAAAAATAAAAATAAAAAAATAATTAATAATAAATAAATATCAAAAAATAATTTAATTAAAATATTAATTTTGGAGATTAATTATTTTTTTGATAACTTTATAATATATTAATTTATAATTTACAAAATTATTGTTTTTTTTTAAACTATAAAGTTTATTATATATTTAAATTTTATACTATCATTAATATTAATATTATTAATTTATATTTTTTTTTATATCAATAATTATAATTTATTAATAAATTTAATAATTTTAGAAATAATTGTTATAATTAATTTAATAATTATAATTTCAATAAATTTTTTATTAATTTATTTATTATATTATTTAACAATTATAGTTTGTGAATCAGTATTAGGATTATCATTATTAATTATTTATATTCGAATTAATTCAAATGATATAATTAAAATATTAAATTTAAAATTATGATAAGAATAATTTTTATAATATTATTTTTTATTTTAATAAATTTATTTAATTATTATTATAAAATAAAATTTATTCAAAATTTAATATTTTTTATAATTTTTTTATTTTTAATTAAATTTACTTTAAATAATTTTTATTGAATAAATATACACTATTTTATTAGTATGGCTCTATATTCTTATATATTATATTTATTAATTTTAATAATTTTAAGTTTAATATTTTTATCAACAAATAAAATTTTTAATAAAAATTTTTTTAATTTAAATTTAATTTTATTAATATTTTTTTTATTTATATCATTTTCATCAATAAATTATTTTTATTTTTATTTATTTTTTGAATTTAGTATAATTCCAACTTTTTTATTAATTATATGTTGAGGATATCAACCAGAACGAATTAAAGCTAGATTATATATAATTATATATATAATATTTGCTTCTTTACCAAAATTATTAATAATTTTTTTTTTAATAAAATATTTTTTTTCAATAAATTATTTAATTATATTAAATAAATATTTAATAATAAATTTTAATAATTTTATAATTTATTTATTAATACAATTAATTTATTTAATTAAATTACCAATTTTTTATTTTCATTTATGATTACCTAAAGCTCATGTTGAAGCTCCTATTAGAGGAAGAATAATTTTAGCTAGAATTATATTAAAATTAGGAAGTTATGGAATTATTCGTTCAAATTTAATAATATTAAATTTATCAAATTATTATAATAAATATTTAATAATTTTAATAATATTTAGAAGATTAATTCTTAGAATAATTTGTTTAATTCAAAATGATTTAAAAATATTAGTTGCATATTCCTCAATTATTCATATATCAATAATATTAATAAGATTATTAACATTAAGAAATTTAGGATATAAAGGAGGATATTTAATAATATTAGGACATGGTTTATGTTCACCTGGTATATTTTGTTTAGTAAATTTTAATTATTTACGATTAAAAAGACGAAGATTTTTAATTAATAAAGGTATAATTATAATAATACCAAATATAAGAATATGATGATTTTTTTTATGTATTTCAAATATATCAGCTCCTCCTTCTATTAATTTATTAAGTGAGATATTAATATCAATTAGTTTAATTAAATGAAATTTATTAATTATATTAAATTTAATAATAATTATATTTTTAAGATCAATTTATAGTATATATTTATATAGAAAAACACAACATGGAAATTTTAAAAATTTTAAAAATTATAATAATTATATAAATGAATATATTTTAATTATATTACATTGAATTCCATTAAATTTTTTAATTATAAATTCTAATATATTAATTTAAATTTAAATAGTTTAAATAAAATATTGATTTGTGATATCAAAGATATAATAATATTTTAAATTATAATAATTTATTTTTTAATAATAATTATATTTATAATTTATAGAATTATATTATTTTTATTAAGATTAATTTTTAAAAATTTTAATTTAAATATTTTTTTTGAATGAAATATTTTTTATAATAATTCAATAAATTTTAATATATTAATTTATATTGATTATATAATATTAATATTTTTAAGTATTGTATTTATTATTTCTTCAATAATTTTATGTTATAGTTCAGAATATATATATATATAGATAAAAAGTATTTACAATTTATTTATTTATTATTTATATTTATTATATCAATAATGTTAATAATTATTAGTCCAAATTTAATTTCAATTATATTAGGTTGAGATATATTAGGATTAATTTCATATTGTTTAATTATTTATTATCAAAATTTATATAGCTATAATTGTGGAATATTAACATTTTTATCAAATCGAATTGGTGATATTATAATAATTATATTATTATCAATTATATTTAATTATAGAAGATGAAATTTTATAAATTTTAATAATTTAAATAATTTAATAATTTTATTAATTATTATATTATCAATTACTAAAAGTGCTCAATATCCATTTTCTACATGATTACCTGCAGCAATAGCTGCACCAACTCCAGTTTCATCATTAGTCCATTCATCAACTTTAGTTACAGCTGGAATTTACTTAATAATTCGATTTAATTATATTATAATAAATATTAATTTAATATACTTAAATATTTTAAGAATATTAACTATATTATTTTCAAGAATTAGTGCAAATTTTGAATTTGATATTAAAAAAATTATTGCATTATCAACATTAAGACAATTAGGATTAATATTTAATATTTATTCAAATAAAATATATATATTATCATTTTTTCATTTATTAACTCATGCTATATTTAAATCAATATTATTTATATGTGCAGGTATTATTATTCATTATATAAATAATAATCAAGATATTCGAAATTTAAGAAATTTAATAAATTATATTCCTATAACTATTTTAATATTTAATTTATCAAGAATATCATTATCTGGAATATTTTTTATATCTGGATTTTTTTCAAAAGATTTTATATTAGAATCAATATTTATAATAAAATTAAATATTATTAATTTTATTTTAATATTATTTTCTACAATATTAACTGTATCTTATAGATTTCGATTATTATTTTATTCATTAAAATTTAATTTTAAAATTATATATATATATATATATATATATATATATATGAATCAAAATTTATAAAAAAATTAATTATAATTATTTGTATAATAGGAATTATTTTTAGTAAAATTTTATATAAAATAAAATTAAACTTAAATTTATTTTTTATATTTTTTAATAAAATATGATTATTTAATATTTATATTAATTTAAATACATTTAATTATTTAAATATAAGAAAAATAATAAATTTAATAAATGATAAAGGATGAATTGAATATATTGAAATTTATATAATATATTATTTATTTAATTATAATTTATTAAATAAATTAATTAATAATAATTTTTTTAAATTATTAATATTTTTAATATATTTAATTATTATAATAATTTTAATTTATTTAAATAGTTTAATTAAAAAAATTTAATATTGAAAATATCAAGATAATTTTATATTTTTAGATATTTATAATTAAATTAATATTTTTATAGTGAAACTATAATATTTTAAATAAATTATATAAATTAGAAATAAAAATGATTATTCATTTAATTTAAGAATTAGAAATTCTAATAATTATTTCATTTAATTGGAAAATTTATTTCATTTAAATTATTAACATTAATTTACCTCTATTTTGGTTTCAATTAAAGAATTGATTAATTAATCATATATTTAAGTCGAAATTAAATTTATATTCTAATTAGAATTAATTTTAATAATTAACTTTTAAATGCAATATAAATATTATTATTTTAACTAAATTCCTTATTTAAATCAATATAAAATTCCTTCATTTCATTCTAAATATAAACCTAATAATAAAATAATAATTATAAAATTAAAAATTAAAATTCATTTATATAATAAAATTATATTAATTGAGTATAATATTGGTATTAATAAAGAAATTTCAATATCAAAAATTAAAAAAATAATTCTAATTAAATAAAATTGTAAAGAAAATGGTATTCGTTGAATTCTAAATAAATCAAATCCACATTCAAATGATAATATTTTTTCCTAAATTTTAATTTTTTTTTTTATTAAAATAAAATTTAATAAATACATAATAAATATAATAAATATAAAAATTATTGATAAAATTATAATTATTTATATTTATTAATAAAACTTTTTATTTGGAAAATAAATATACTAATTTATATTATATAAATAATATGGTAAATAATAAATTATTATAAATAAAAATAATCAAACAACATCAACAAAATGTCAATATCAAGCTCTTAATTCAAATCTAAAATGATGAAAATTTGAAATATATTTTTTATTTATTATATAAAATGAATTTATTAATATAAAAATACCAATAATTACATGAAATCCATGAAATCCAGTTATTATATAAAATGTTGATCCATAAATTGAATCACAAATTGAAAATCTTGATTCATTATATTCATAATATTGAATAATAAAAAAAAAAAATCCTAATAAAATTGTAATTAATAAATAAAAAATTATTATTTTATTATTATTAATTAATAAAAAATGTGAATAAGTTAATATTATTCCTGAAGATAATAAAATAATTGAATTTAATAATGGTAATATTATTGGATTAAAAATATTTATTCCTTTAGGTGGTCATATTATACCAATTTCAATATTTGGACATAAATATCTATGAAAAAATGACCAAAAAAATGAAATAAAAAAAAAAATTTCTGAAATAATAAATAATATTATTCCTAATTTTAATCCTTTTAAAACTTTAATTGTATGATTACCTTGAAAAATTCTTTCTCGATAAATATCACGAATTCATTGAATAAAAAATATTAATGTTATAAAAAAAAATAATAAAATTAAATTAAATGAAAAAAATTTAAATATATTAATAATTCTTAAAATTATTAAAAAAATTCTAAATGATATTATTAATGGTCATGGTCTATATGTTACTAAATGATATGGATGATTTTTCATAAATTAATTTGTTTCTGATAAATATAAAATATTTAAAATTGAAAATACATATGATTGAATAATTGAAACAGATAATTCTAAAATTATTAATAATGATTGAATTATTAATATTAATAATAATATATATATTAATAAATTATTTGCATTTATTCTAATTAATGTTATTAATAAATGAACTGAAATAATAGTTGCTGTTAATCGAATTCTTAATGTTATTGGACGAATAATATATATCAGTCAATCAATCAGTCAATCAATCGGTCAATCAATCGGTCAATCAATCGGTCAATCAATCGGTCAATCAATCGGTCAATCAACCAGTCAATCAATCGGCCAATCAATCGGCCAGTCAATCGGTCAATCAATCGGTCAATCAATCGGTCAGTCAATCAATCGGTCGGTCGGTCGGTCGGTCGGTCGGTCGGTCGGTCGGTCGGTCGGTCGGTCGGTCGGTCGGTCGGTCGGTCGGTCGGTCGGTCGGTCGGTCGGTCGGTCGGTCGGTCAGTCGGTCAGTCAGTCAGTCAGTCAGTCAGTCAGTCAGTCACTCACTCACTCACTCACTCACTCACTCACTCAAAAAAAAAAAAAAAATGGATTGGACAAAAGATGTCAAAGTTATTGACGATAAATAACTGCCTGATAGGACCTAGCAAACGAAAAAGTATTGAAATTTTCAATACTTATGAATACTGTTTCTTAATCCTCGTAAAAGTATAAGAAAGCATTGAATATAGAGAGTTTGAATGCTTCCGGATTCTTTGCTGTGTATTAGGGTACTTCCTCCTTTTACACAACAAGATAATATTATTTTTTGTTTTCAACCTTTGTTTTAACTTTTTATTCAATTTCACTCTTTTTATATTTCTTTTATAATTATAAATTAATTATATTAAAGAGCAGCTGTTTTCATACCATAATCTATCCGGTCATAGTCCACAGCTAATTATGCTTAACTTGATATTACTATAAGCGCGTAATGTTGACCTCTGGTCTACCACTGTCAAACGCTATTTTAATGCTAATTTAAAATTTATGTACACGTAATGCATGGTTTTAAAGTCGTACTGCTTTTTCTTGCTATTTTTGACCACCTTCCCCTCCTCCAAACCTACCTTTAGCTATTTTAATCATGCAGCATAACCCCAAATAGTAACGTAGTTTATGGACGACCACTAAGCTGAGTTATTACAAAGCATTCCCAAGTTTTTGGAATGAGAATTATTGAGAATGTCTCACAGAAATACTTCCAGAAGCATTAGGAAGCATTCCCAAGTTCGTAGATTGAGTATTATTGAGGATATCTCAGTGAATCCTTCTGGAAGCATTAGGAAGCATTAACTGACTTCCGTTTCCCAGGAAGTATTCAGAATCTTATAACACATGTATGTCAATGCTTCATTCAGAATAGGGAAGTATTGGCTGTATAATTGTTATGCTGAAGCATTGAGAAGCATTCAAAAGTAGAGTGGTCAATTCTTGTAATAGGATTTGGAATTAGTAACGATAGAGAAGTATTCACGGACATCAACAAATAAGATTCAAAGTTCAAAAATGAATACTTCTCATTGTTTATTATCAATCATTCTTCTTTTGCTGGGCTGTTTAATTCAATTTTCGGAGGAAAAAACGTTGTGAAAATTCTTTTATAAAATAGATGAAACTCTAAAACGAGTTCCATCTTATTCAACAGTAAATATTCGAAGGCCCCAGCGATTTTAATCGATGGCACTGAAGATTCTCGTCTGACTAGAAATGACAATTGTGCTTAGTTGTCAGTCAATAAAAAACATCCCTTGATATTCGAAATTTTAAATATTCTGGTCTATTCTCTGCACTGCCCACTTTTCAATTAAATTCGCTGTTAAATATGACATTACTTTAAATTTTGCACTAACTTTATATGATACGCATCTATTTAAGAACTCTTAAGATTCAAAGTGACAAAACTGCTCGTTTTCCAGTTCCATGTTTTTTTAGAAAGCAACTTTACCACGTCTTTTCCTCCGGAAAATTGAATTAAACAGTTTCTAGGCAGTTATTTGCCATTCAACCTTAAATTACAATTTATAAGGTTACGAAAATAAGTATAAAGATATAATTTCAGCCATACAATTCAACCCCCGGTGATCAAAAGGGCATACGCGCAAATTCGGTTGGAAAACTTATGTCCAATAGTTGATTTTTAAAATGATTTCAAATTTAAATTATATTGCTTAATCCATATGCAGAATGAAATGCCCTATATTTTTTTCCGTTGACAAAATTTATAAGGTTTCTTAATAAACAAGAAAAACAAAGTTAATATGTAAGGAATGAAATATGATATGAATATATCTTTTCATATCTTAACGAACAACTTTCCCACTTGAAGTTTTCGGTAGCTCGTAATTCGCTGGTCAAACGAAGCGCTTAAAGTTTTCGATACCGAGAATTTACATTTTTTTTTAAATTCATATCTTTTTTGTTTATAAACATATTAATTTTGTTTTGCTTTATTTATTTTCGGAAACATCTACTCTATAACCTCCATTTTATTTGATTCCGAAATATCAAAAATTGAGCAAGTTACCACGAGTTGAAGTGAAAAATATCGAAAATTGTTACTTTTAAAAAACTTGGTTTGTCTTAATTATTAAGAAAAGTAAAAACCCTATAAATTTTTTTCAAAGGAAAAAAATATAGGCCATTTCATTCTGCATATGGATTAAGCATAACATTTAAATTTGGAATATTTTTAAAACTCGACTATTGGACAAAAGTTTTCCGGCCGAATCCGCGCGTATGTCCTTTTGATCGCCGGAGGTTCTCTTCTCTTTTCGAATACGGGGTCGAAAGCAAGGATTATCATTAAAAAACATAAATAACCAAGAAACGTAGTCTCAAGGTCAAACATAGTTACAGAGTTACGTGTCCGCTAATATCTTTTGTCTAAACCATTTTTCCGTATTTGTCTTAGGTACAAAGAAGTTTAAGTGTATAGATTAAAATGGCCTACCTTGTATATTTCAACCTCGTTTAGAGAAAGTATAATTATTTATTACAAGATCTTTGATTGTAAGTAAGAACATTTATAACCGTAATACGATAATAAAATAAGTTTATTTCATTTGTGCTAATAGTAAAAACAAAATAATACCTACCTGTGATGTATTCATTCCATATTGTGGCATTGATGAATACAATCCATAGTAATACCGTATCTGATTCCGTTCATATTATAAACTCTGTAATTAAAAATAATTTTTATCTTGTAATGTTTGTTGCAAATGAACAAAAAAAAAACATTTGAAATTATATAACGCAAATACTTCTTCACGTTACGATAAATGCCTTCTCATAATATGGATATAGCTGTTATCGATATTAATATAACAAAAATTAAATATAGGTTTTCACAAATCATGGTACATATTTGGTTGGAGGTGTCTGAGATTTAAGAAATATATTTTTGGTATGCGTAAACTTAGGTACCTTCTGCAAAAATTTGTGTGTTATTCTGAAGTGTCCAAGGCTATGAGTGTAATACTTACATGCAAATTGAATAATTGTGACTCACGTATATATTGTTTTATCTTTCACAACTTTGCAATTTATGTCTGATTTAGCTTGTAGCTAGTATAATATTAATGTATCAAAAACATAGAAATTCTCTGATAAAGATGATTCAGTACAGAATTGCACTCCAACTGTAAATAATATATAAAAGTATGTCGCATCCACGTGCGCTTCTCGCATGTTTTTAGTACCGGTTACGAATATGTCGCAGACAGTGAAGCTAGGCGCTCCCAGTTCGATTACGTGTCTATAAAGAAGGGATGCGCACGCATGCAACTCTATCGTGAGAACCAATAGCTAATAATTTATATTGGACAAATCTCTTTAAATCATTTTATGAATAATTTAAATGTGTATCATTTATATATCTGAATATGTGAATAATGAATTACCCTTGCAAGTTTATTGTACTTTGGTAGAAATCATTGAAGATAATAAATAATAAACCACGTATTTTCTAACACAAAAATGTCTAAATGTTTCTGATATTATTATATATTCTTTAAACAAGTTTCGACTTCTGATATTATTATTTTGTAAAATAACTGTGTCTAATGTAGTACAATATCGAAACTTCCCCTCCATTTTGCACCTCTGTAACTTAGACCTCATTCTTAGAAGGAATCTTGCTTATAGTGTCATAAAATTAATTTATTTCGGACGCCTCGATTCACAGTATTGATTTAGTAAGAATAATTTTATAGCAGTAATCACTTTCCACTTTTTAATTGCAAACGTGTCTACGACGAGAAAAATACTGTTGACGATATGATATGTCAGTTTGTCACATTAATTGGCATATTTAATATCGCACAAAGGTAATCCTTGCTAATTCAGTAGTAGATAAGTAATCTGTGGATAGAATTTATTTGTTATATGTTCAATGGCATAAACTCTTGTTTTAAATTAACTGAAATTTAATCATACGATATGATTCTATCGTTTCATTTCAATAATTGTTGCTTCTTTTGAAAAAAAGTACTCAGATATGTAAATATTCCTGATCTTTTGTAGATATAATTGTGCACATATACTGGGTCGACTAAAGTTTAAGGATTTTTCCCTGGCTATTTAATGGCGATATTGAATTTGACCTTGAACAATACCATGAAGGTTGTTTAAAGGTCAAGTTTGTTTTTTAAATAGAAACCCCTATTTTTTTCACATATTCGCAAAGAGCACAAAATTTTAGGTGTGAATATGGTATGGTGGATTTTTCCGGCAAGGTTATTTCAAGGTCAAACTTAAAAATCTCGGAACTGCGAATTAACTCAGCGGGAGTGAATTTTCGGGGAAAATGTTTCAGACAAAAGTTTAATGATTTTTCTCTGGCTATTTAATGGTACCATTGAATTTGACTTTAAAAATGACCTTAAAGGTTATTTCGAGGTCAAGTTTATATTTTTAAATGAAAACCCCTGTTTTTTCTCATGGATTCGGAAAGACCATAAAATTTCTGAAAGCTACTTGTGATGGCCAACATCGATTTAAATTGATTACAGAGTGCCACGCGGATATTTTGAAATTCAAAAATCAAATTACGCATAAATGTTCATGTAAATCATTAATAGAAGTAACAAGAAACTGCTAATCGGTTAAAAGAGTTTTCAGAATGCAATGTAATATCATTGTTCCGGGGGGAAAATGTAAAACTTTTTGTTTCCACATCCGATATGTTTATAAATATAACATTTTCACACTATTCTGAATGCCACCCCCGGCTTTAGCATTACCCAAGATGTGTGTGCGTGCGGGCGTACGTGCGTGCGTATGTGTGTGCGTGTGTGTGTGTGTGTGTGCGCGTGCGTGCGTGTGTGTGTGCGCACGTGCGTGCGTGCGTGCGTGCGTGCGTGCGTGCGTGCGTGCGTGCGTGCGTGCGTGCGTGCGTGCGTGTTGGGTTTTGTGTAGCAAACTTTACTTCTGAGATAGCCCCATAGGAAATAATCGAGCGGCGTTAAATCGGGTGACCTTGCTGGCCACTCAACAGCTCCTCTTCTACCAATCCATCGATTTTCAAATATCTCATTGATAGTTTCGTACTGCTGCCCCGCAATGCGGTGGGGCTCGATCTCGTTGAAATCAAACATTGTCGAAATTGTCACCGGCTTTGTCAGTTATAGATGGTATTATTTGATTTCTTAGCATTTCTTCATTAACAATGGCATTCAAATTGCTCTCTATAAAAAATGGCCCAATTACAGTATTATTGTAAATTCCGGCCACACGTTCAGTTTCTGAGGATTTTGCATGTGTGCGTCAAGAGCCCAATCAGGGTTCTCATCGGTCCAAAAACGACAATTTTGTTGCTTCATCTGAAAAAACGATATGGAACAAGAAATCAGGCTGCTGGTCTATCCGTGTCATCATCATGTCACAAAATTCATTACGGCGATCGTAATCATCATCATTTAATCCTTGAATAAGGTGAATTTTATAAGGATGAAACTTGATAAATTGTAGATTCCTGCGAATAGAAGTTGCGCTAATTTCAATAATTCTTACTCACAAATGAGGAATATTTGAATGTTTTTTTTTTGTCAAATTCAAACCAATAAAGTCGTCTCGATGGACTGCCAAAACCAAATAAGTATGACACTACTTTATGAAAAACAGTAAATAGCGATGCCTAAAGCATGAAAATGTCACAACAGTCATGGGAAAAACATTTAATTTGTTCCCCATTTGTGAGTAATCATGGCACATCGCACACGTCCGCGTCACGCACTGCAACAATTTAAATCAATGTTTCAACAAGAATTCAAATTACAAAGACCAGTACAATCACAAAAAAATAGTCAGCCAATTCAGTAAAGATAATCCTGATGTCTTTTTTACGAAAGCGGATAAAGGCAATACCACCGTACCCTTAAATAAATCGGACTATTATTCAAAAATGAATAATATTCTTTCCGACACCACTACTTATTAACGATCCAAATTCGAATATACCGCTACCATCACAACAAACATCAATCAAATGATAAAATAATTGGAATACAAGAAAACTCGTCAATGATATTACTATGAAAATGTTAACAGTTCGCAATGCCATTATACCTAGAGAATATGGACTTCCCAAGGTCCACAAGGTAGGACATCCCTTACGAATTATTGTTTCGACAATAGATGGTCCTACATACACCTTAGCGAAATTTCTGTCGAATATAGTCGCAAAAGTACTAGAAAAAAATAGCACTAATAACATCAAAGATTCTTGGTCCTTTGTAAAAAACATACGAAAAGTCACAATACCCAAAAACTACAAAATCATATCATTGGATGTTGTCTCAATGTTTACGAATATCTCTAATGAATTAGTAATTAATAGCATCGAAAATAAATGGAAGGATAATAAAAAATTTACAACTCTAGATAAATACGATTTTTTAATGGCAATAATTATGTGTTTAGATTCTACATACTTCAAATTTCAAGACGTTGTTTACAAACAGACTTTCGGCATGCCAATGGGTTCTCCCCTCTCCCCTGTTCTCGCGAATTTAGTTCTGGAATATGTAACTGAAAGCTTTGAAAAAAATAAACTTCAAACCGCCGTTCTTTTACAGATATGTGGACGACATCCTCACATCCATTCCAGATGGATTCGAAAATGAATTTGTAACTGAATTTAACAGTTTCGATGAACAAAACCGGTTACAATTCACGTACGAATCCGAAACGAATCGCGTAATAAACTACCTCGATGTCAGTATTTTTGTACAGGCAGATGGTAGGCTAAAATTAGAGTGGTTTCATAAAGAAACATGGACCGGTAGATATCTCCATTTTGATTCCATACATCCTTTCTCATACAAGATCGGAATGATTTACGGGTTAATTGACCGAGCGATTAAATTATCATCCGTTGAGTTTAAACAAAAAAATTTAGAAATTATTAAAAACACTTTACTAGAAAACGGCTATCCCATAAAATTAATAGATCAATGTATTAATAAAAGATTATATTTCCTCAATAACATATTAGACAACAATAATAATAATAAACATGACTCGCATATTATCAAAACAATCAGCTGTCCTTACATAAAAGGACTGTCTGAGAAAATCGCAAAAATTTTCAAAAATAAAGATATCAGAATCGTTTTTACACCCCTTAAATCTAACATTGCCAACATTAAAACCGGAAAGGATAAATTACCACCAGGAAAACAAAGAGGAGTAATCTATAAAATCCCATGTCTACACTGCAATAACTCTTACATTGGACAAACGAGTAGACCTCTGGAGGTTCGTTTGAAAGAGCACAAAAAGAACATCTACGCCTCTAAAGAAGAGAATTTTACAGGTCTAACAGATCATAGACAAAAAACGGGACATGATTTCAATTACGCCAATACAATAATTCTAGCCAGGGAAAAAAACTGGAGGAAAAGGACCCACGTTGAAAACTTTTTTATCAAAAAGGAAAAAAACAACGTCAATATAAGATTCGAAAAGTCTAATCTACCCGAAGTCTACAATGTCTTTACTTAAAACAAAATTTCAGTTACATTAATTTAAATACCCTTCAGTCCATATTAACTACTTTCATTTATTCTCGGTGACACAAACACATAAACCATCTTTAAATTCATGTATTCTCCGGCATTTAGTATAAATATAAACAGTTTGGCATAACTTTTTCACATTTAATACTGAAGAGGACCTATACCTTGGTCGAAACGTATAATTAATTGCGTTACAAATTTTGTTTAAACAAAAATTGTTTTCATTATAATGACTTACTTTTAAAACATTTTTTCAAAAAAATGTTTTCCCCAAATTAAATACTTTATTCCCTCCTTAAAATTTAATTCTGATTATAGTTAAAAATTTATTGTTAATTTATTATTAGACCGAAAAATACCAAAACTAAAAGTTTATTAAATTATATTTCGAACGGTCGATCATTATTATCATGTATTATTAAATCAATGTTGGCCATCCCAAGTAGCTTTCAGAAATTTTGTGGTCTTTCCGAATCCATGAGAAAAAATAGAGGTTTGCATTTAAAAAAATAAACTTGACCCGAAATAACTTTCAAGGTCAAATTCAATATCGCCATTAAATAGCCAGGGAACAATCCTTAAACTTTGGTCTGAAACATTTTCCCCAAAAATGCACTCCCGCTGAGATATTTCGTCGTCCCGGGACTTTTTGCGGACCCTGTATATTTAGGTCACTATTTCTACAGCATTTACACATACACACAACACAGAGGAAAGTCTTAAACGAAAAGTCCTGGTGCATTTTCCAATTGCAGAAATATTACTCGTGTAGACAGCATCAATGCATGTACATGAGCCGCCGCGCGGTTGAGAATGTATGCTACTGGAGTAATCTAATTCAAATCCCACAAAAAAACACTTTGTGTAAACAAAAACTCGCCAAATTCTTATTCTACAAAAAAAAAACACTGAAATCATGTAATAATTTCTATCGAAAGAAACCATTGTCTAATGCTATACACAAAAATTGGGAAGGCAAACTTTCTGTGCATTGTGAACTCCACCAAATATTTTTAAAAAGTAATGAAAATTCAAAACAATTTATACAAAGTAATCCTAAACATTTCTTTCACAAAAATAAAAATGAATGAAAAAATATTAATCCATTAAATCTTACTTATTGAAGTTTAAAAATGGATACAACATCGCTAATATTATATATATATATATATTCTTCTTTTTCGCTTCTTTTTCCCGCGTGACGCCTATTAATTTTTTTATTTCTACATTTTGTTTTACAATTACTTATTTTAAAGCGTGCAAACCATATCGGACAAACGTTATTCTACCTTATGACTACCCTGTATATCACTTATTTACTAAAATGATATCTGTCTAATCTGTCGTATATAAAGGGTCATCGAAAAGTATCGGACCCCCCTAATATCTTCAGTTAGAATGCACTTAGGAGAAAATGTCCAATAGCAAAGTTGTATGGTTTCAAGCGGGGAGTGAGATGATGACCTTGACTTTGACCTTGACCATGTCCTTCAAGGTCATTTCAAGGTCAATCTTATTTTTTTAAATAGAAACCCCTACATTTTATTGCATATTCTTATAGCTTATCTCGAAAGCTTTCCAAAACACTATAATAAAATATTTTTTTATTAAGTACTTTTTGAGTTATAAAGGTTTGAAGTTAACAATTTTTTGGCACAAAATGTAGAATATCTTGTAAAATATTATTTAGTTTTCAGTAATCATAACCTTAATACTTTTGTGCGCGGAATAATGAGACCAATTAATTGGTTTAAAGAAAATACATTAATCGGATCCCCCTAATATTTTCAGTAAGAATGCATTTTGGAAAAATGTCAAATCTTTATAACTCAAAAAGTACTTGATAAAAAAATATTTTATTATAGTGTTTTGGAAAGCTCTCGAGATAAGCTATAAGAATATGCAATAAAATGTAGGGGGTTCTATTTAAGAAAATAAGATTGACCTTGAAATGACCTTGAAGGACATGGTCAAGGTCACAGTCAAGGTCATCATCTTACTCCCAGCTTGAAACCATACAACTTTGCTATTGGACATTTTCTCCTAAGTGCATTCTAACTGAAGATATTAGGGGGGTCCGATACTTTTCGATGACCCTGTATATATATATTAGATGCGATACTTTAAATGTACAACTCTGTAATTTCATATAATTTTGGCGAACGGGAATTAGAAAGAGCCTTCAGCTTATGAGAAATATGTCAGTTCAATGATAAACTCCATGTTTCCATATAAATTCTACTTTGTGTGAATTTATATTCATTTGCCCTACACGTAGATACGCGACTTTAATTTTTTTTTTCGAATATTCACAATATTTTTAATAAGGGCAGCCAAGTTTTTGACATGTTAATCGGAGAGATGCTTGGAATAATATATATATATAAAAATATTTTGAATATTCGAAAAAAAATTAAAGTCGTGTATCTACGTGTAGGGCAAATGAATATAAATTCACACAAAGTAGAATTTATATGGAAACATGGAGTTTATCATTGAACTGACATATTTCTCATAAGCTGAAGGCACTTTCTAATACCCCCCCGTTCGCCAAAATTATATGAAATTACAGAGTTGTACATTTAAAATATCGCAACAATATTATGTGCCTAAATTTATCCTTTAATAGAGCCTTTATCGAAATTTAGCTAATTTGTTTAATCCAAGCTAAATACACCTGTTGTGAATCTGGCACCGGACTTCAAGATATCGGAAATGTAAAATATGGATTTGAATGATTATCGATTGTACCGATTGTACCATAAAATATTTCGTCTGTACCTCGAAACGGAATACGTTATAGGTTACTAATAATGCCAGTACCCGACATTAAGATAGACATATCGGGTAGAGTGCTAAAGATTTAAAATCGTTTGTACCCGATTGTACCACTCGAATTTTCGTTTGTATCGAAAGATACAAAAGTTACAACAATTACAAGAAACAATTTTTCTTTACCGCCATTTCTAATAACGACAAAGTATATACGGTGAGCAAATTAAATATAAACTTACAAACATCCTGTACTTAGTTCATCATCCCACACGGAACGTTACAAAATTTACAACACTTACAAAACATCTCAACTTTTTTTACGACTTCTGACGAGACAATGATAAATCAGATAATGTCATCGAACGTTTCATGGAATTAACAACATCCAGCTAATTTACGATCAACCCCCGGTGAACGGTATAAAAATTACGACAACAGTTACAGAAAGTGCGAAACCTTGTTTAGCATTTGAAATGAGGAAATAGGAAAGAGAACGATAAAGGTTAAACAAATTTGCAATATGGATTATTGAAGTTCACGGAAACATGCAAAAATTGCAACTTTGTAACTAACGAGGTACAAAGGATTGAAAAAATCAAGTCGCCCCTTCTGAGGTTTTTGAAAACAACCATGCGGAATACATCGTTTGTACGATTTCGGGATGCGAAATTGCATTAAAAATTTCGAAAATGATTTATTGCTATCAATGAAACGAGAAAAAGAATTGTAACTTTGTAACTATCAAGGTACAAACGGTTGAAAAAATCAGTTTGCCACTTATGAGCTCCTCGAAAACAAACGTGCTAAATACATCGTTTATACCACTCTAAAATGGTCTTAGAACAAATTAAAAAATGATTTATTGTTGTGCACGCAACGTAAAAATAATTGTAACTTTGTAGCATAAAGAGGTACAAATGATTAAAAAAATCGAGTCGTTACTTCTGAGGTTCTTGAAAACAACCATGCAATATACATAGTTTGTACCGCTCTGAAATTGCCTTTGACAAATAAAACCAAGAATAATTAATACAAAAAACAAACAAACAAAATTAATATTAAACAATAACAAAATAATAATTCAAAAAGAAAACTCAAAAAAATTAATATAAAAAGAAAACAAAGAAAAATAAAAAAAGAAAAAACAAACATGGAACCTAATCCATCACGTCCTCGTCGTGTTTCTGTGTCGCAAAGAGTTAGTAATCTGTCATAAATTCCAATTTTTTTATAGTGCTTCTCCAAGGGTACACGCGACTGATTTAGTCTCTCAATAAATTTTGAATGTTGCAAATGCTCGGAAATTAATGAATAATTAAAAATTAATTCAATTTAAAACTAAATAAAGGAAAAACAATAGGTTACAATATTTCAAAGTGATAAACATCTATTAATGAATAATATTTTCGAGGCATTTCATATTTGAGATTAAATTAATATTAATATAAAATTAAATTAAAGTGTAGTTTTAATTGATATTTATTAATAACGTTTTGAAATTCAATGAAATGACACATTTAATGGTAATAATCTTTCGAAGAGGTTATCAAATTCTTAATATTTTAGGGAGATTATAATGACGAGTAAGTAAATAGTTTGGATTAAATTGGAATTCGATTCGAGATAAATGGAGGTATTTATGATTTGAATCGCGAAACTATGAAATTTAAATTTGTTATAAAAATTTTGAAATTAAATAGGAATGTCTTATTTGAAGTGGAATTATTTGATACATTTTGAAATTAAGTAGAGTTTAAATTATTTATGTCGATATGAAGTTTTTGAAGACTTAATTCAATTTAAGATTTAATGAATTATGATTATTTATAAATTTGAGTTGTTAGTTATAAATTGGAAGTAGAAGATTTTGATGTCGAATTTGAATTCTAATTAAGGTGCAAATAAGTTTCTACGATTCGGGTCATTAGGTTTCGAATTTTGAAGGCTCGATCGATATTAAGTAAAGAATATTTTATTAAAATTTTCTTTGGGATGTTAAATTTTGTTATGCTAACTTTGAATTAGGGTTTAGTGTTTAAATGGGAACTGATTATTACGATGAAATTTGTTGGGGTAGTCAACTAGAAAATCATAATTTCGAGATTTGCTGTAATATAAATGTCAAAATTGTGGAGAATTTAATGGAAATGAAATTTAATATATATAAAACTATGTTTAGCACCTATACGATGAATCCTTTTTCCGAAGCCCGTGTCTATGTATAGGTAATCGTATGATTATTTATTCTGTATCATTCATGGACGCAGTAAGTGGGGAAAGTAATGGATGATTGGAAAAAGATGAAATTTCAATATAAATGAATGTACGTTACACGGAAAACACGTTGGGAGAGCTGCTGTCTTTACGTAGACTGCAGCACTACTTATCACAGTTAAGCTGGTTGATTTCATGAGAGAATGCTGATTTCGCAATTTGGGTACGCTGCTCACCCAAAACGAGTCAACTGCATGACCACATGCGCAGACAGATGCGTGCCCTTTCCGAAAGCTTGTAGCTTTCCCGCCATGTGGGACTTATTCAGTAGAATATAGTTTGTGTGTATAGTGCTCATATGCAATTCGTGGTTTGTGAAGTTATTAACTTATTAACAATAATAACTTATTAATGAGTATAAGTAAAACATTCTGAGGAATAATAAGTTCAATCGCAGATTTCATCACATAAATGCTTTTTGAAGCATTGTGAGGCATTCATATTGTTTCATGTACAAAACGTATTCATGGGTTTTTAACTGCTTATTTCCTATTTTCATAGAGATACAATATATTATCAAGAGGAGCGGTCGCTCGTCGCGCCAAGTTCTTAGCGCGCGGCGACCGCTACTCCTTTACCGCTAACATAGTAGAACTGTCACAACATTGAACACATATGTTTCGTCTACGCTTCACCTCCAGAAAATTTCTTAATCGTGCTATGCCCAGTATTTTTTATTTTTTTTTATCTTTTATTTAAGCCTAGTACGATTGAAATCGGTTTAGTGGTTCGTGAGATATCAATCAGCTGTTTGTCATTTTTCATGATTTCAACGATCGAAAATTGTTCTCCTTCATCGGATTTTGGGACATAGAGATAGATAGATGCCGTTTAGCATGAGAGCGAGAAGGATCGACACTCGCTTCTTCTGCTATGGGACATAGAGACAGATAGATGGTGTTTAGCATGAGTGCGACAAGGATTGATAGTTCCGTTTGCGAACACGAGTACATAGAGATAGAATGATGTCGTTCAAACTACGTGCAACAAGGACAAGCGTCGGGACTTCGTGACCGGACAGAAACAGATCTTGCAATATGGCGGCCTGCACTCAGCTGATCAGCGGCGGCGCTTTACGTTGAGTGCGAACAGCATTTTTGACGTAAACACGTTTAGTGTTAGTTAAGAAGACAACTTTGTGAAAAAAATATTAACATTACTGTGAGATGACACAATTGAGATCCGTCTGAAAAGTAGGTTGGAGAAGCTGCTTGGAATTTTGACAGCGGTCTGTGGCTTGATAGTATCCTTGCCAGTGAAAAAATAAAAATTTGTAGCTCCAGAATCTCTACAAAAACGTAAGTGAACTTTTTTCAATGAAATGTTGAAATGATCTTGTAAGTGTAGTTTATAATTTACAAAAGAATTTTCGTAGTTGATTGCTAGTAAAAAATTGAAAAAGATTATAAAAAGTGTAAACAACGGTATTAAGAATTTAAATTATTTGTCGTAATGTCATGTATCAAGTGCAGAGATCAGCAAATACTAGTGGTTTGTCTTTCCGACACAACTTGCTTGTGTCTAATAATATTTTGTTTTTAAATACAAGTAGCCAAGTAAACAAGTAGTTCGTCTCTATACATTAGTAAGTTGTCTTCCAATATTAGCCAGTTGTCCTACGACACGAGCCAGTCAGATTTAGACATTAACCACTCATGTCGGATGACGACTCACTAATGGGTACAGACGAACTAGTTGTTTATAAAAACAAAACATTATTAGACACAAGCAAGTTGTGTCGGAAAGACAAACCACTAGTATTTGCTGCTCTCTGTACATGATTCATGACATTACGACAAATAATTTAAATTCTTAATACCGTTGTTTACACTTTTTTAAAATCGTTTTCAATTCCTTTCCAGCAATCAACTACGAAGATTCTTTTGTAAATTATAAACTACTTCCAAGATCATTAGTATCATATTTCGTTCAGCTTCTATGTGTACACATTTGTAAGCAATTCTTAGCATTTTGAGTGTGAAATGCACTAGAAATGTATTTGCGATATATGATAAGTAATAAAGAAAGTATCTAATAATATACTTCATTGTTACAGTCGATTGTCGATGATATGAAACAATTTAGATACGAAATAGTCCCTCTTGTTGCCTTCAATGCTCTTTACTACGAATAACTATTGAAGTGTAGCTGAGAATAGCTTGACGAGATTAGTGTGTTGACATCGGTTTTCTGACATCCCGGCTGTTGAAAAAGTAGACATTTTGTAGCTTCTGTAAATTTGTTGAAAAGTAAGTAAACATTTTTGAAATGTAATCTTCCAGTGATCTTGGGAGTACATTTCTTTATTTAGAAAGTAATCTCCATAATTGACTTATATGAGAAAGGAAAAAACTATTAGAAGCATGCGTTACTTCTAATTATCGTATTAAGAATTTAAGGCTTTTTACGTAATGATATATTCTGCTGTTATTTCAATCTCCAAAGTTCTTCCATCTTTGTCTATTTGCATTTTTAAAAATATTTTCTGTCATTTCAAGCATGAAGTGCACTTGCGATAAAATTATGATACGCAACTATTCATAATGAAAGTGTCTCCTAATATATTTATCTTCTACAGTCGAATTGTCAGGATTCCCATACAAGAAGTACAAATAGATAAAGCTGGAAGAACTTGGGAGCTGGAAATAATAGCAATATATCATATTAGGATAAAAGATTTAAATTCTTAGTACAATTGCTCACAGTTTCTTCTAATCAGTTTTCCATTTCCTTTCTTCCATAAGTCAAGTACAGAGATTCTATTGTAAATTAAAAAACATACTCCAAAGATCACTGAACATTACATTTGAGAAATGATTAGTTATGTTTCAGTAATTTTTGAGAACCATCAAAAATTCAATTTTTTTCCAGCAAGGATTTCGTAGAAGTGCTGTCAAAACACCAAGTTCACTAAGCTGTTCCCAGATACACTTCAATAGTTTCTTATGGTAAAGAGCACCGAATCCAACGACGAGGACTATTTCGTACTAAACTCGACCTGCCAGTGGAACCATGGCTACGTATCAACAATCGAGTGCAATAGACATGTGTATCGTTAGATAGTTTCTTTATTAACCCATTGCGTCTCAGTGGGACAGATATCGTCCCACTTACATTTACATAGATTTTGCTGTTTTTCTCGTGAAATTTAAGACCCATTTTAATCAAATCTTTTTCTGTTACTTATATAGACCCTAATAATTAGTAAAAAAATTGTTTCCCCCTTATTGCTAATAATGTAATTGTTATTAACAAAACAAGTTAAAAATATGAGTTTTTTCTCGAATCAATGCAGTTTTAAGAAAATCTCTAAATTTTTTCATAGAGATTTTTGGTATCGCTGACGAATACGGGGTTAGTTTTATGAAATTCAGAATGGCTGATCTGAAATGGCGGATAAACATTTTAAATATAACTGTATTTGGACGAAATTTGATACTCGAGTGTTTTCGGGGTCGCTGATTACGAATCCGAGGTTAGATTTGACTTTTACTCTAGACAAAATTTATGAAATATTTAATTCGGATTACACATTGGAAAAGAGGCTAAGTGCTGGGATTCGTTACGTCACAGAAGCTTCCAGGGCATCCAAGACACTCCATAGAAGTTCTTCAGTCCGACTTTAAGTTTTTTTATCAGTCCTTTTTTATTTTTTTTAGTTTTTTAGTTTTTAAATTGTTAAATTTTAACATTTTTTAATATTTAAATGTAATAATATTAAGATTTATTTATCAGGGTTGTTAAGTAACGCGTTACTTGTAACGGCGTTACTCAAATCGTTACTTTTTTGGTAACGATTTGAGTAACGACGTTACTTTTTTACCAAAGAACGAAAAAAGTAACGACGTTACTAATTTCAGTAACGACTAACGATTTTGATACTTACTTTTATCGTTACTTTGAATTTACGGCACGTCCGTTACGTCTTATGTCCAGTCCGTCCAGTTATGGCAGGTGGCATGCGAGCCGAAGAAAGGTGCGCGCAGAGATGCGCACGGAAATTCCTCTTCTGGCATCACTACTTACGCCGCCCAATAGTATTTCGCGAGCGAAGAGTAACATACGCGAAATCTTCTACTTCATCAGAATCCACCCTAAGGTGTGTGGACGATCATGCCCGTCGCGCAATTCCCGCGCAATCTGACAAAAAGTAAATACATATAGGAACAAGCCCTGATCGACCTTCGCACTCATTAAGTTTAGCTCGCAATGTTTTATTTGCAAGGAATCAAGTTCCGGTCGACTTTTTTGTTTATGCATATACATATTTATTTGAAATATACAAATTGATAAAGCATCCGAACGGCCACGAGGTTTACAGTTTGAGGTTATATTTTCCGATTTTTGACCAAAGTGGAAAAGTGTATCAAACACAGTTATTGGTTCTGAAGCTAAAAATCGCAAGTATAATGGAAACGGATGATAGTGCCGAGAGTGAATCATCACCCGAATCTTCATCTGCACAATGTACAGAGAAGGAATGTACTACCGAAAATGAAAAACAAATGCCATGGCCAGCATACTCGGAATTTTTTTATTTACATTCGGAAGATTCAATTGGAAACAATTTAAAGTTTGTTTGCAAACTGTGCATTGGGAAAAAAATACTCAGTGCTAACAAGTCAAGCGCTGCAAATTTAAGAAAACACATTAAGGTATGTAATAAACAATAACTTGATGTTTTTCTTTATTCCGTACATCTAATTCGATAAATATAGGTTAAATAATGAACATAAAATATGTTTGGTTTCGTGGCTTGTTTGCATATGTAATAATGATTGTTAATTAATAATATAATTATTTTAAATAATAAGTGAGATACATACTTACACTAGAGAAAATAAAGATAAGTATTGTAACGAATTTTTTTATGATTGTCCCTGTTCGGGCCCCATTGTAACGATTTTGTTATGATTCTGGGATTAAAAATAATTTTTTGGCATGCGTAATTAATTTTATGTAAATAATTATTATTTTATATGGATCGGTGTTTCGTCCCAGTGCCCGTATTCCGTATGTCGTTATTACGAATAACGTCGACGTTATGACAATTCCAACCAACCACGGTCCAGGATATTGTCGTTATCGACAGTAACGTCGACGTTATTCGTAATAACGACTTACGGAATACGGGCTCTGGTCTGCTCACGGACTCGTCAATTGGGCTATGTGAGCAGACCCTGCTCAAGACACGAAACTAATCGTAAATCGTAAATATATATATATATATATATAATAAAATAAAGGATACTACTCACACACATCACTACCGCGACGCGCAAAACCGGAACCGCCACCGATCCTTAGTGATCTTCTTCGCGACACAAACTAAGTGATATTGATCAACCGAGTTGATATTTATACGATTGTCATGCAGGTTTGTAAACAAGCATATAATAAATATAAACATAACAATTGAAAGATTCCTTCCCTATCTCTTATTTTTCTTTATATTCCTCTATAATACCTCCATCTCTAAATCATGGTGCATCATAACAAAACACACCGTTACAGTATATTGGTTTTTTCGACAGGAATCTATTAAATTATTCTAATTATTAACTGTTTTCAACTGTCATAATTTTAATTACAAATTTTGTATATATGATTTTTATAAATCACACCACCATTAAAGGGCATTAGTTACATGATTATTTAGTTATTTAAATGATATATGTTTGATAATTTAGTTTATCATTCAACACCCAATTAGATAATTACTAATTATTAATTAATATAATATAATATGTATAAGTATATTGATGAACTGATAATCTGACTATTCCTACGACCTACTCCTATGGCCTATGCAAGCTATTGACAACAAAAAAATGATATAATAATTATTATTCTTATTTTAGAAATCAAATGAGTCTGCAAGATCAGTACGAAAGTATTCAGAGAAGATTATAATAAATAGTACGAGGGTATGATCAAAAAATAAAAATAAAATATGCTAAAAAATTATTGTTTGCATAATTCACTTGCGCTCCATGCATAACGAAGGACTAACACGACTAATATCTAATGTATTAGCTTAAAAATAAAATAATTAATTGAAAAGTACATTTTTAAAGCAAAAAGGAAATATTTATTATGCTTGTAACAAACCTTGGAAAATCAAAGCATACTTTAACCGGAAAATAGTAGAAAAAATAAGTCTCAAGTTTCTAAACAAACGTTACTCTAATCTTGTTCTTAATAGCGGCTTTTTTAGTTTTTATGGTTTCATGTTTTTTTTTTATACGCATTTTTAATATTTTATCGAACTATGCAATATTATATTATTTGGTAATTTCCTCGTTAATTAATTGACCTCGGTCGGCAGTCGTCAGTACCGTCAGCCTTTTTTCCGCGTGGGTATTATCTCGGATTAAAATGGGATAATGTTCGCGACGTGCTTGCGAAGGTATAGACCGCCGAATAAGTTGCTGGCGGGACCGACGGGGTAGGAGGACTGGCTCTGGGTGGGTCTCGCCTTGTGATTGTCTTTGTGATGTCCTGGTATTGTCCAGAACCTTCCACCCGAGAGCTTATATATCTAATAATATATTATTAGATAGGCTAATCATGCCATTAAAGCGGAGGATAATTCCTTGTCCTTTGTCCTTTTTTTGGTACAAATGTGTACCACCTTTTTATCGCAGTTTTTTTATATGTCCGATACATTTTTTAATTTAATACAAGCATGCCTATACATTCTAGATTCTTGGGAGACTAATGTAAGTTATTAGAATTTAGTCTAAAATTGTAATAATTTATTTATTTATTTATATGTTTGTTAGAAATAATTAGCGTGAAAAAATGCGTATTTTTAGGAAAAATCGTTTTTCTCTAAACATAGACAGCTGAGGCTCTGCAATTTTTTTCTACATATGTTCTTCATACATAGTTTTACAAGATTTATTTTTCCGATTTTTCGTATGCTATTTAAAAAAAAAAAGAATTTTGAAAATTAAAGTTTCCGACATAACAGATTCATAATCAGTGACCCCAAAAACCATTACAGTCACTTCAATATCTGGGGTAGGTGCTACAGAAAAATGTGCCCCTCAAAGGGTTAAACAGTATTTAAGGTTTTGGGTAGGGGAGGAGAGCAACTCATGGGTAATAGCATGTTGCAACTGAACGCATGCGTAAAAGAGAGGGGAAGTAGCACGCAACTGAAATGCTGATTAGATGAAAAAATGCATGTTCAGAATAATAATGATACGTCCTTATTTTTGTTTATTTTTCGTACATTTCGCTTCAATTATATTAATTTTATAATTTTTTTCGTGTGTAACACGCTATATTTGTGCATGTAATACCACAACAGCTTCAAAATTATCAGGGAATTCTAGATATGTTTCCTTACAAACAAATGAAGAAGTCAAGTTTTCCATGTTACGAAATCACGAGCGCGAAACGCGAGTAATTTTTCTGAAAAACTTAACCACTTCGTTTGTATGCAAGAAACCTTAACGGAATTGCCCGATTAATTTTGGAGCTCGCGTGGTATTCGGGGGATTTTTTCCATCGAAATTTTGACCAAGAAAATTGCAGTAAAAAATCGATGCATTTCGAAAATTCAACCTGTCAAACTCAATGAGAAGTTAGCTTGTATATAGGCAACATAAAGAATTACTGGTGTAATTTTCAAAATTTCCACTATAATTTCACGTAGGCCATATAAAATATCGTAGAATGCTGCAATCCTATTGGCTGAAATTTCGATGCGAAAAGTAACCAAATAAATAAGGTATTAATTGCGAATGTATAATTTTTCTTGCCTTTAATTGTGTTAGTTAATCATTAAACTATTAGCATTTTTACTTTGCATATATTTATGTTTGTTGTTTGATTTTTAAATCAATTACACTAAATTCCAAGATGAATTGTAACTATCGTACATAATTATAGACAAAACATCCACACGCACTCAAGTCTCTAGAAGAAAAGAAGATATCGATCAAGAATTCTTCACATGAACGTGAACATATTAATGTTTGTAAAGTACCGCAAAAAACAGTGTTAGAACGTTGGGGTTCTGGGAGCTCTAATATCGTAACCCAAAGTACATTATCTAATTATATCCTACGCTTTGTTATTGAAAACCTTCAGCCTATATCGATTGTCGATAGTCCATCATTTATAAAATTAGTCACACTGGGATTGCCTTCAACACTGACAGTAATGTGCAGACAAACGTTATCAGTGAAACTGGGGGAAACGTATAAGGAAATGCAGATTAATCTAAAAAAAATGTTATCTCAGATTGAATTTGTAGCAGCAACTGCTGATTTATGGAGTAAAAGCAGAAGGTTTGTGCATAACCACCATTGAATAAGTCTATTAATTTTAAGAAATTTTGTCAATTAAATTATTTTATTATCCGAGTAGAAATTTATTAAGGCCCTTATCAGGCGTCTAACGCTGGGATCAAGCTTTCAGCAAGACCTTAATAATAGTCTACTCGGGTAAGTATAATGCTCCTATCTGATTTTTTTATTTGGCCCGTAATCGTTTTCTCGTCTTATTACATAATATAATATCTTTCGAATTTGAAAACTTTAGGAGTTTTTTGGGAGTAACCATCCATTGGATAAATCCCGATGTCTTAAACAGGCAATCAGCTGCAATTGCGTGTCGCAGGGTCATTGGTCGACATACCTATGATGTATTAGCGACAGAAATAAACTCCATCTTCACGGAATATCGAATACAAAACAAGGCAATCGGCGTAACAACTGACAGTGGATCAAATTTTATAAAAGCATTTAGGTAATATGTCATGAATATTTGTTGCATTATTTTATTTTTATACCAGCTGAAACTTCCGAAACACGAGAAGTGGAAACCGCTTTCTACGATACAGTGTATGAGAATCATACCTATACAATGTTTCAAATGAAATGTTTCTCGAATGTCTAGGACGTACGAAGTAGACGTTTTCTGTATCCGGACGATTTAAAATAATTGTATAATAAAAAATACTTCTTAATTTTACTTAGTAAAAAGAATTAATATTCCTCCTCATTACCGATGTATCAGCCATTCACTTAACCTGGTTGCCTATAAAGATTCAGAAAAAGCCTTAGATGATAATAGTTACAAGAAAATATTTCGAAGTGCATTTGGAAAGTGTTCTAAGCTTTGGAGTAAACAAAATAAATCGACCCAAATTGCCGATGAAATTAAAACCAACTGCGGCGTATATTTGAAAACTCCAGTCATCACAAGGTAAAATTAAAATGAAAAAATTTCTTTATTTCTTGAAGAACCATCTCATATCTATATTACACATCACATTTACTTTCAGTATAATGTGAAAGTTGATTATTTTTAAACACATTTCCTGAGCATTAAAATTTCCTTTTTTAAATAATACTAATATTAATGTATTTCACAGATGGAATTCCACATTCGATGCACTAGTCCAAATGACAAATTTGATAAAAAACGTAGGCATGGATAAAATTGATCAATGTTTCGATATCTGCAATGTGCCTCGATTAACGCGCATTGAAACTTCATTCCTTCATGAATATTGCAAGGTAAAAATATTTTAATAACTGATATATAATATTTATTATGTGATACAAAAAATGCATTACTTGGTTTTAAACTAGGTTTTTAATGCGATAATTTTATTTACACATTTTCATCAGGTCTTAGAACCAGTGGCACGATCTCTCAATATTTTGCAAGGAGACAAAGGAATATACATGGGTTATCTACTACCTGTCTTGCATACATTGAAACAAAAGTTACTTGACTTCGAGTTAGTAGACACAATTCTTGATACATGTTATCCGCTTATAAAAGCTTTGCAGTCTGGATTTCAGAAAAGGTTGTTTCATAACTATATAGTCTTTTAGGAATATTCCAGTCATGGGATGAAAAGTTTTACATAAAAATATTTTTATTTTATGTTTTGGAATGTCATTAACTCGTATAAAATCGTTCACTTCCTGTCTCCAGAACAGTTTCCGCCATGGAAGAACTAACCTTAAAAGAATAATTTTTCAACGTTGTTTTCTCGCTTTTTTGTTCAATAATCGACTCTAATTTTTTTCTGGTGCAGTTCCGTTAGGTACCTTATTACATATTCTCACAAAATTTGGATTAAGGGCCCTCGCGTGAGGCAAAAACCGAGGAAAATTTTGCGCGGATCTGTAAGAACTACAAGCAACTTTTCAGATAATTTTTCTTTACCGAAATATTTTTTAATATATTGGCCACCGAATGTGTGATTTTCAATAAATTTTGTTACTAGGAAGTAATTACAAATAAATACCGGAATTTTGAAGTGAATGACAGGTTCGGGATGTGACAGGTTATAGGTTATCTAACCTGCAATTCGATTCATAACTTCTGTATTTATTTTTAAGTACTTCCTGGCAGCAGAATTTATTCAAATCACTCATTCGGTGGCCAATAAATTAAAAAATATTTCCGTAAAGAAAATTATCTGAAAAGTTGCTTGTAAATCTTAAAGATCCTCGCAAAATTTTCCTCGCTTTTTGCCACGCTCGAAATAATTAAGGGTGTGGTCTAAAGCAGAATAGTTACCTACTAACCTAGCCTCACATTAGACAATTGTAAATTATAAAGTATCGTGACATTTTTTCAAAATTTGAGCCCTTGTACTTTAATTGTACGCAATTCATACAAGACTCAAGGTTCAGTTAAATATTGAACGGTAAATTTCGTAAATAAACAATGTTTCGTTGTGGATAGAGAACATAATTTATTTCCGAAAGTTCTCTTTCAATTTTCAACCATTTTCACTATTTTGTAATTTTGTCATTTTTATATATAATTTTTATTCTTTTAATGTATAAAAAAGCTTATAAGTAATAACCATAATTAATAATTATTTCAGATTTGACAAACTGTTGAGTGACAAAAAACTAATAATAGCTAGCTGCTTACACCCGCATTTTAAATTAGACTGGATAGAAAATGACAGTGAAAAAGAAGTAGCTGCGCAGTTGATAAGGGATGCAATAAGTGAATGTCTTGAACATAGCTCAGAGCAAACACCGGATGAATATTCCAATTTAATGCCCGAAAATGATGGTTTTTTTACTTTTAAACGTATGAAAACAAGTTCTACCGACTGGGAAGAATGGGACAATTATTTAAAATCAACTTCTGTCGACATCAAACTTTTAAACAGTTTCCCAGTGCTAAAAAAACTGTTTATAAAGTTTAATACTCCGCTTCCGAGCAGTGCATCTGTTGAGCGACTCTTTAGTGTCGGTGGTCGAGCATTAAATCCGTTAAGAGAAAATTTGTCAGACGATACGTTTGAACGACAATTATTATTAAAAGTTAATTCGTCATATGTATAAAAATAATCATAAATAAATATTTTAATATTAGTACAATAATAATACTCTATCCCGAATTTCCTTATTATTGTGTAATAATGTGTATAATATATTATATAATGTAAAGTCTAGAATTCTTTAAGTGAAAACTGCGAAAACTCATAGGATGACAGTGAAATAAATATCACTGTATAAAAGTCTCGATCGGACCACGTCAACAGAGTATTCTTCACTTTATGAATTTTAGAGTTTATGCCATATAAGTAGGAGAGGGTGCCCCACGATGGACATAGTTCTGCTTTAAATGCTCTAGAACCCATACTATGTAAGATATCTTAAAATATTATATAGCATATCAAAGTGTAGTCACTTAGGTATCTCTTGGCCATAGAAATGAATTTTTATTTTGCACGGCAAAAAGTTTAGAAGCATTTTTCGAAATTATGAAAAATTTTAATTTTAAAAAGGCGCCCTCAAGATGGATGTTGCAAAATACAACAGCAATTTTCCGAAATGTTCTGAGTATTGCAACACTCCTTAATAGAGGAGGGGAGGAGGCAGAAAAGATCAATTACAAAAGTAACGAAAAAGTAACGAAAAGTAACGAAAAAGTAACGAAAAGTAACGAATCGTTACTTTTAAGTAACGAGCGTTACTTTTCGTTACATTTAAAATTTTGTAACGATCGTTACTTTTCGTTACTTTTTAGAGGCAGTAACGAGAAACTGTAACAAGTTACTTATAAAACGTAACGTTAACAACCCTGTTATTTATTTATGATATGCAATAAAACAGTTTTTTTAAATGTCAAGTACAACGGAAAATTGAAAACTTTGCACATATATTGTGTTCTATATTCATTAATATGAGTGCTTCATTGAACATATCTCCTTCGCATTTTATTCGGTAAAATTATAGATAAGTGTTCTGCATTTGCTTGTCGTTTTTCTAGCGAAACTTGAGGTTTCCAACAACTCATTCCTCTTCTTAAAGATTTTCGACATTTTTTTATGGATACAGTATTTGCTAATAATTCATTTATGACCATTAATCTAAATTGTTTCAATTTCCTGTGTTTTTCCTTATAATAAAGGCTTATAAACTGAATTATTTATTATGTATATATATGTGGCATACAATTAGCTTCAATTATTACATAATCCTTCACACATATATTTTTCTACGCGGGTAACATCGCATTTACGATCAGCTACCTGAAATTTGTCGTAATACCGGATATCGTTCAAAGTGTAATATTTTACAATGTGCACATGTTATATTAGTTTTGAGATTTTTAAAACTAATTCGGATACTTAATCAGCCGCAATAAAAATCCTCGAGTAACAAATTTTGTCCAGATAGAATTACATCTTAAATGTTTGTCCGCCATGTTGAATCAAACATTTTGAATTTCGTAAAACTAACCTCGGATTAGTAATCAGCGACCCCAACAAACCCCGAGTAACAATTTTCAGCTAAATTGGACACAAGGAAAAATGCGTGACTCAATGGGTTAATTTATTTCTCATTCCATACTCAAAATGCCAGGAATTGCTTAAAAAATGTTAAACATGCATGAAGCGGGATGAACTTTAGAGCTGAAAATAATAACATATGACTTTACGAGAAATGATTCAAATTCATAATACGGTTATTCGCACTTGTTTTTAATCATTTTCGATTTCTTTTCGCTCATAAATCTAGTATGCAGAATCTTTTGTAAATTAAAAAATGCATTTTCAAGATCGTTTCAACATTACATTTGAGAAAAGATTGCTTACTTTTTCGCAGAATTTCAGAAGCTACAAAATTTCCATTTTCAAGCTATGCTTCAAGCAGATCTTAGTTTTGTGTGATCTCATAGGCAGCAATGTTGGACTTTTTATTTCTATGAAGGTGTTTCCGAAATTGTGGGCCAGTTGAGTGCTTACAATGTATGTTGTCATAATAAATAAATAAATAAATTTGTATGTTATTTTATTTCAAATTTGTACTCTAATTTCAAATATATGAAATGAATATATGCTCTTATCTAAATAGTCTTCATTTATGATAAACATCTCCTTATCTTTTCTTAAACAGCTCTTTTTATTTAATTTAATTTAAAACTGTATCCAAAACAATTACATATATCAGTTTTATCATCACCATTTCAAGGATTGAAAATTCTTATTCTTTATTATATGATCAGCTAAAACAAGTTCACCAGTTGTTAACGAAAGCCGATTAGGGGGTCTAGGTATCGCGCGCTGTAATTTTTCATTTTATCAAATAAAATATTTGTGCCGGGTCTTAAAAGGGTAGTCGTGAAAACTATGTTCACAGCACCTGGTGAAAAGGAACACTGATGTTGAAGTCCAGGTCTTCCGCTCCATAGTTTTTTTATCTATTAGTTATAATACTTTGGTCGCACTTAGAGGTAATTTCAAGGTCGAATAATCTACTCGGATTTATATATGTATTGGAGATACCTGCAAACAAGGGCACTACACGAGTATGTTACGCAATGCAAAATCTAGGATTCATGTAAACGGCAACACTATAACAAACAAAACATATCCAAGAAATAATTTCGAAATTTGGAAATCTTTCTTAATTTACATGAAGTTTACATTTTCAAAAATACGATATTACACATGGCATTTTTTATCAACTATTGTATATTAGCAAAAATGAGTGAAATCCCACAAAAAACACTTCTTGTAAAAAAACTCGCCAAGTTCTTATTAGTAAAACATAATTACCACAAAAAAATGATATCAGAATTAAATTATGTACAATTATAAGGCTATATTCTTATTCTACAAAAAGCAGTGAAATCATGTAATAAGACCAAGTTCTTTCTAATGAATAAAACTATCCATTAATGCAATATACAATAATTTGGAAATAAAATTTTGCGTACATTTCGAACACCACAAAATTGTTCAAGAAATTTCTTTGAAATCAAAGTAATTCTTATCATTTGTTTAATGAAATTACCATTTAATAAAAAATGTTATTAATGAATTTAATGAACTTTAAAAATCGATGCAATATCATCAATAATATACACATTGGCTCTTATTCCAAGCATTCCACAACTGGCTTGTCAAAAACTTGGCTGCCCTTTTAGCCAAGTTTTTCGGAGAATCTTGGTCCCCGAAGAATGGTCCCCATTTCGAAGTGTCTTGCAATTTTCAGAATACATGCATTAGTTTGTTAGTCAATACATTATTACACTATTTGCAATTTCTTATATTTCGTTACGCACATATTCCAGTTAATTGATCATCAGAGCATTTATATTTATTTGCACAACAAAATATTCATCTTTACAATATTTGAAACGACAAAAAATCTAGTATTATATAACTCTATTAGTAAACAAAACTAATATAAAAAATGGGGCATTTACTATTGCATAATGAGATGAGGGGAAAAAAGCATAATAAATTAAGTAAAAATATTGGCTTTGGAGGCTGTAATGGTAGCACCCGACTACCGGGTGCTACCATTACAGCGAAGCGATGATGACGCGATGACTACCACCCTCTTCTTCAACACGATTGTGTTTAGTTGCCCCTTGCGTTTAAGTTGTCCCTTCGGTACCAAAAATCCAGATACGTGTGCGCGCGGATGTATAATAGTAGAATCGATCTTACGCTCCTATAGTCGAGCATTTTTCACGTGAAGTCGATTCATTCCGTCGTACGGAACGTAACCGCGTTTTTCAATTTTCATTTGCGATTTGTGTCAGTCCATCGCGTTCAAATAGTAGATATGGATCAGAAATTTTTGTTTGTTGTTGTTGCGACCGGTCGTCGTCAACCACGTTCCGATTGCTCCGGATAGCGATATTTCTGTGTTTCGATTTGCAACTTTTACCCGAAAATTAGCCGATCTAAGAAAAAGTCCCCGACTATGGTACATTACGATTTGATACACAGATTCTATAAAAATTTTTTTGTCATGGCTTGGTACCCGACAATACCGAGAGAGTTCCTGTTGCGTGCCCCGTGGCCGCCGAGGATGTAAGGAAAGTTAGTTCAGCTGCGCTCAATCATATGGTCGAGCTTGATTTCGGGGAATCGCGACCATCCCTTAAAAATTTTTTTCTTGTGTGAATTAGCACCTACTCACTCTGAGTATGCGAGTAACTTTGATTTGCGTAAACTTACGGTTCTGTTCAATAAGTCGAAAGTCGCTAAGTCGTGACTAGTATTTAATTTATTCGGGACCTACGCTAACTCGCGTAGGGTGCGAATTTACAGTTTGGCTCGCGCCTCATTGTGCAGATTCTTAATTAAAATTTGTGTCTTTGCCATACGTTTTTGAGAAAGACAAAAAAGAGTCGTCGTCCGATGGCGTTTTCGTTGGGCCATCTGTAGCTCTAACGAACGGACTTCCAGTAGATTTATTCAATGCCCGATAGTGCTGAGATACGCTCATAGTGGTGGTAGTAGTGCATTGTGTCGAAAGCCGACTTGGAATTCGCGTAATATGAGTTATTCACTCGGTTTGCTTGACTTGGTATTACGTCTAGTCACGCCACCCATGCGTTATCTCCATATTGCACGAAATCGCGCATTTCGGTAACTTACGTTGGTTTTTACGCTAACCAGCGCGGCTTTATCAGCCCCATGGGCACGTCTTGGACGACACCCGCCTAGTGCTCCCTAGTGACAATTATCGAGGGGAACCGGTTTAATGAAGTGTTCCAAGTGAAGTGCATCTCAGGACATTTAATATGACACTCGTACACCCCTCTATCGACGGTGTACTCGAGTCAGGCCCGGGGGTTTGTGACGTAGTCACTGATCGAGCCGTTAACTCTAACCGGGGAGAGCGTTCCGGGGGAATCCTTCCCCCTATTCGCCGTTGCTCTCGCCCGCCGTACCGGGGATACGCGCTATGGAGGCTCAGACCTCCCCGCTGTCGCTCCTCTAGTCAGTCGCCGACGTGAGTTCCTTCCCCACAGACGGAGGCGAGTGAAGCCGGGGCGTCTCTCTCTTTCCTTCCAACGGTAGAAGCCGAGAGCCGATTTGCGCAGCTAAGTATCTCGATCTCTCTCTCTCCGAAGGAGAAGCCGGTACGCGCGGGCCGCGCGACCGTCACGCTACTCCCCCCTTCCACGGATCACCCCCCAGCATCGGGCCCCGAGGTGGCGCCTTCACGGACGACGAGAACGACGGAGACGCTATTCCATCGCGGATCGCGAGATCGAGTTGAGTTGAGAAAAGCCCTTCGAGCAGTTGAGGAAAGCCCTTCGAGCAGTTGAGAAAAGCCCTTCGAGAGTCGAGAACAACCCTGTGCGCAGTTCAGCTGAATACCGCCGTTTGGATCGTGAGACATCTTTGTAACGTGGACGCGGACGTATTAGTGCATCAGTGAGGACCCATTCTTGTTCACTCATCGTCGCACGTAAGGGTCAAGTGCCAGATCCCGCAGGAATTCACCGGATACTAAGGAGTGGAGTCACCCAGGACTCACCGAGGCGAGGACGCCGATTATACGCCCAGACCCATCCGAAGCGGCCACCTCTGGACCCCGACTTCCGGTCCAGCGCCCGGACTGCACAACCGCTCTTGTGAGTAGCTAGTGGTACGGAAATGGTGATTGCGCCCCCCGCCCCGAACTTTAATTATCCTCGCGCCTCCGCGATAAGCTTCCTCCGATCATGGTTGTGAAACGATCCCTTTCGCGAGATTTGAGCACGCGACAATTAAGTGTGATGTAGTATAATTGTAATAAAATTATTGTTTTTGGCAGCAGCATACAAAAAAAGGTTATATTTATAATTTTTCGTTTACCCTTCCGAGGAGGGGTCACAAAACAAATGATAAGAATTACTTTGATTTCAAAGAAATTTCTTGAACAATTTTGTGGTGTTCGAAATGTACGCAAAATTTTATTTCCAAATTATTGTATATTGCATTATTGGATAGTTTTATTCATTAGAAAGAACTCGGTCTTATTACATGATTTCACTGCTTTTTGTAAAATAAGAATATAGCCTTATAATTGTACATAATTTAATTCTGATATCATTTTTTTGTGGTAATTATGTTTTACTAATAAGAACTTGGCGAGTTTTTTTACAAGAAGTGTTTTTTGTGGGATATAGTATTATATACAGTACCAGTGCCCAAATTTGGACAAATCTTAAATTGCACTTCAAATAAAAAGAGAAAAATTGAATTGAATTGAATTGAATTTATTGAATTCAGTATTTACATGTTATTTTACATAGCTTATAAAATAATCAGTAATCCGCAGAGGTAATCGCAATTATTCATTTTCATTTAAAATTTTGTTCTGAATTCATTTGCAATTGTTTACATTCTCCGTTTCTCGTTTCAAAACTTGATATTCAATGAAATTTGTTTTAATGCGAGAACTCATTTTTATAGCTGATTGTAATTGTTAATTATTTAAAAATATCACTTAATTACGGTCAATTTTTGTTTTAATTTTCGCACGTTAGTTTTACAGCGCATCTACTAGTAATACTTTGTTGTAAATTTAAGATCCCAGCAAACCAAGAATGACTGAGAAGCATTTAGAATTATTTGTTTCACTGAGCGTGAATTCTCCCAGCAAACCGAAAAGGATAGCAATGTTCACAAAAAGATTCAATTTTCATTTTTTGAATCCCTTTTCTTGATTTTTTCATTCTTTTTCTATTTTAAATAATTTTTTTTGCCGCCTGAGCCTATACTCGTGAATACATTCAATAACAGTACACAATGCTTTTGTATACTTTCTATCTTTCCAGTACTTTTTAATTCAGCGAATGTGTTGTCACGTGACCAATCGCAGTCTTTATGAATACATTTAATCTTACTGTAAAAATAGCCATCGAGATTTTGAATCTATTTCTATATTCGAATTCTTTACAATACACTTGTATGCTTATTTTGAATACATTTTAGTACACTTAAAAAATGAATTGTATCCTTATGAATCATAGATCTATTTTGAATCATTTCCTATGTAAATCGATATTTGATGGTTAGAATTCAAACCTTGTCTAATTGCATCGTCATCGAATCGTTTGCGAATGCTTCGTAATTCTTTTGGAAGCATATGGGCATTATTCTAGAACTTTTAAACTTTGAGGTTGAAGAAAATTTCATTTTTTTTAGGCACATTCATGAAATTAATTTTGTTGGCTTTAGAATTGATCAAATTACAGGAAAAACCTTGCGTGACTCATTTATACACAATGTATTTTTTTTTTTTAATGTAACATGTTAAGTTACTCGTAAAATTAGTTTTTAGTTTTGTAACGTTTAATATACATAAAAAATTCAGTTCTTTTTCTTATGGCCTAATTTTTAGAAGCTAGTATACAAAATTAAACGTCTAGTTAATAGTTATTCAAATTTAAAATAATGGATTAAATATGGCGGACTATTTTTACAAAATTTCTTTGATTTTTATAAAATTTGATATGTTAGGGTTTTTGAGGCCACTGATTACAAATCCAAAGTCAGTTTTCATTAAAATTTTAAATCCAAATACATGATTTAACATTAATGATACTAAAAAAATAAAACGATTTGCAAAGAATAATCATTTTATTATTGTCAAAAAGTGTGTTTTTTGTTGTATTAAAAAAACACAAAAGTTATAAATACTTTAATAACTTAGGAGAAAAGATCACAATGATTGTAGATGTTAGATTAATTTCTTGGTATGTACGGTCCTTTTACTTAAATAAACAATTAATAAATCATAAATCATAAATCATAAATCAAATACATGGGTTGACGATTGCAACCACTAAGTGTGTCGTAAAGTAAACTTAAGTGAGCATTGCCGGGATTTGAGTATAACCGCTCAGACCTTTTGATTTTACTGTTCGGAATATAAGGAATTTTAGTGATTTGACTATTAATAGGTTCTGTGTCCCTCTAGCGGTGATACAGGGAACAATTGTCTATTTTAAAACATTAAACGTTATTTTCGTAACGAATATTATATTTTGATAATGGATCCTCATATCTACTGCAGTGTGTAACGAAATCACGTTACCATTATCATGCATAGATATCTTTTCAAATTTTTCTAGCATTCCTCCTCTGCTAGATTAATTTTAAAATATCTCTTATAAATAAAACCGGATATACGTATAAGACAGGGTTTTTCACGGTCTTACTGACGAGTCCACGTGAAAAAACTGGGACGAAACGTATATTTTCTAAAATAGACAATTGTTCCCTGTATCACCGCTAGAGGGACACAGAACCTATTAATAGTCAAATCACTAAAATTCCTTATATTCCGAACAGTAAAATCAAAAGGTCTGAGCGGTTATACTGCAAATCCCGGCAATGCTCACTTAAGTTTACTTTACGACACACTTAGTGGTTGCAATCGTCAACCCATGTATTTGATTTATGATTTATGATTTATGATTTATTAATTGTTTATTTAAGTAAAAGGACCGTACATACCAAGAAATTAATCTAATATTTACTTAAAGCGGTCGAGAAAAACATTAAACGTTACTTTCGTAACGAATATTACATTGTAGATGTGCCATTAAATAATTTGATTTTTCAAAGTGAGTTTCGCTTGGAAATTTAAAGTTTGACGTGGTCGCATTTTTTATGTATAGGTGGCACACATTCGGGCAAAGGCTCAAATTACTTCTTATCATATAGGTAATGTACCCCTGTTGTGTGGTTTCTTAAAAACCAATGTGAAAAAATTATCTAAGGTTGATTGCTAAATTGTCAACTATAAAAAAAAGTTATCTCGCAAGATTGAAGGTATATATTTTTATTCCTCAGTGAGGCACATCATTAAGTTAAGGATTTTTCATTTGTTTACATCCCCAAATACTTCCACAAAAAACCACAGATCATAAAAAAAAAAGGTGCAAAAAGTTTCAGTGTTAAAACTGAAAAAATGTAGTGAGTGTCGCGCACCAAAAACAGGCAAATTCACTACTTTTATTTACTCTCATTGTTTTCTACATATCTGTAATTAGTAATAAACCCTTATTACATGTAAAACGAACAAAAATTTGTTGATCTGTCATGTTGCAAAGTTATATTTAAAATTTTTAAGGTATCATAATGAGCGACAACATAAAGTTTAAAAATTCTAGAACAATGCCCATATATGCGAATATTTTCAATGCTCACGGATACTTCTTTTTGAATACTTCTAGAGGTATTTGTGGGACTAATTTTAAAATCTTCTCAATGCTTCATCGAGTCGTGTGATGCGAGTGTTTTACTATCAAGATTTCGCTTATGTCTTGCCATTTTCGAGATATTTGAGAATTTTGAAAATTGTCAGGTTTGCAAATTTTTAAAATCTGTTTACATGTAGGAATTAACCGACTCCAGGTCATCCCCCCTATCGGTACACCTCCCAAAATTTTGTCAGATTTTACATATCTCTTGCCGTTTTCGAGATATTTGAGAATTTTGAAAATTTTCAGTTTTGCTAATTTTCAATATTACGTTACTGATAGTGATCGACAGTGGTAGACCAGTGGTCGGTGTCACGCGCGATCGTTGTTTCTAGTCAAGTATTCTTGGTGGGGAACACTATTTAGATAGGTGACCGCTTGAGAACAACTTTTTTAAGATAATTAAATCAACTAAAAAAAGTTAAAAAAATATTTGAATTAAATAAAAAATAATAATAAAATTAAAAATAAAAAAATTGTTTGTATACAAAGAGGAAAAAAATTTAAAAACAAAAATTAACATTTGCTATGCTTCTTAATTCTTACTGAAGGATACAGAAATAGGATTCAGAAGTATTGAAAGTTTCAATGCTTCTCAATCATTCTTGGTTTGCTGGGATTAGATTTTATCTGTAGGTTATGTTGCATTCTTCCCTTATAAGGTTAGGTTTTCATGGAGATAAAATATCTGGATATTTTCCGCAACTCCTGTAAAAAGAGACACATGAACAAATCATTTGTGTATGTGAAAAATCTCGAAAAAGGAAGTTATATCCAGATATTTTAGCTCCATAAAGAATGCATCGACGTATATGCAATAAGAGGATTGTTGTATTTATTTTGAGGCAACCGTTTCCCCATGATTCGGGAGTGCTGTTTGCCCGACGTTTTGGATGAGCTGCTCACCCAAATTTAGGCGAGCTGACATGCCAGCAAGGCGGGTGCCCCGCATGACTACGCAAAGCAATTCAGCTTTCCCAATGTCTTTTCCGTGTATGTTGTGTTTAATTTAATCCATTGTGACATGTATAAAAAAGAAAATCGTAAAGCGTTGAATAATTGAATGAGAATTTCGACATTTAATTCGGCGAATGGAAAAAAGCTTTAGTAACATTAGTCGATCGAAATCAGGTAGAATCGTAAGAAGTAAATATTCGAATTTATATTTTGATAGTAGCAAAATGCCTATTTTTCATGATCCTGTCGTTGATGATAGGTCGTCGGAGCAGGCAAAGGCATCGGGGCCGGTAGAGGCGAAGCAAATCGAAGCTCAAAAAAGGGAAATAGAGCAACTGAGGGAGCAATTAGCTCAACAGCAACGTCAATTTGAAGAAGAACGACGAAATAATACACAAAGTTCGAGTCAGGCACATATAGTGCGTCCTGTAAATACCAATCAAATTGACGTTGGTGCATTAGTGAATGCCCTAAAATGGCCCCAAGTGGAGGGACAAATTCCGAAATTTCAAGAGCATATTGATCAAAATCCCTTAAAATTTTTAGAAGAAGTAGAACGAGTCATATTAACACGTCAGATACGTGATGAAAGTCGGAAATTATTGATTATAGAACGAGCTTTAGAAGGGAGAGCCATATATTGGTACAGTTGTCAAAATGTTTTTAAAAATTATGTCCAATTCCGTTCGAAGTTTATTGAAGAATTTTACGCGATCCCCATTCAGGTGAGGATAAAGAATTTGTGGAATCTGAAGCGATATGAGCCGAAAGATGGCTCGATATTAAATTATTTTTATAAACAAGTAAAAGAAGCTAGTTATCTCTTGCCAAAGATGTCAGAATATGAAATAAATTATAATGTTATTCAACAATTTCCATTTAAATTGAGGGAAAAACTGGCTATGATTGATTTAACTAATACAAATGAAGTGACTCGAAGGTTAGCTCAATATGAAGGTATGGGTTTAAATCGTGAATCGGATGGTAGTAGATTTAGTGGAAAGGTATATGAAAGATATGACCACCAATTTCCGACACAAAAAGTTCGCTCGATTAATCAGTCACGGGGTTATCGAAAGTATAATGGGCAGTTTAATAATAAGAGTTTTTAATCCCCGAATTAATAGTCGATCGGAAAGGCCAAATCGATTTAATCAGAGTAACCAGGACCAAGTTAACATGGGATTTCCGGACACCCGACGTCCGCCTCCTGGATAGAGTGGTTTGCCGAGTGGTGCTGGAAGTCAGGGTGATAATTATGAAAATAATAGGATTTTAAACTAGATGTAGGCGAGTTGACAAGTGGACCACATACGCGTCTTAGTGATTATCAGTCCGCGGAAGAGTTAGGAAAAGGAGTGAATGATAATGATGGTCCGCATATTGGACGTAGTGTAGATTTGAAACCAGGGTGTCCCCATTTAATGTTGAAAATAGCGAATGATGAGAAGTGGGCCTTAATAGACTCCGGAAGTCAAATTAGTTGTATGTCAGAGTCATATTATATGCAAATTGTAAAAGAAAATAACTTTCCAGTATTACCAGTTGCAAATGTTTGTGTATCTGTAGCTGTGGGAAAAAAGGCAACCGCGATTAACAAACAAATTTTGGTGTATTTTAGTTTAGGGGGATACCATAATGCCCACGTATTTTTAATAGTCCCGCATTTATCTACTGACCTTATCTTAGGCGACGATTGGCATCGAAAACATGGAATGATCCTTAATTATCCTAATTTGACAATTACGGTCGCAGGAAATATCTTATCTCGAGATTTTGTATGCTTTACTTCTAATTTGATCGATAGGATCTTATTAACTGAATCAAATGGAGCAACTTTTATCCAGGTATTGAAATCATCAGATGTTGAGGCTCTTCCAGTTATTGAAAATGCTACAATGGGTTCGGTGGAGTGTAATGTCGATGGAGAGATTCTAAGAGAAGAGTTAAGCGAAATTACTGATAGAAATGACAAAATTAATTATGATAGAGCAATCAGTGAGAGAGTTGAGGACAGCATGACTATGAGCGATCAAATAAATGTTGAGGAATTTCATAAGCAAGAAAATCACGAACGTCAAGGAACTAGGGGGATTTATGATAGACATGGGGTGGTAGTGTTAATGATAATTTAAATATTGATAATAATGATGTTGAAAATTGTACGGATGAAGATGTAAATGTTAATGATATAAGAAGTAATGATATGAGTGATGAGATTGAAAAATATGTTAACGATGATGTAAATGTTGGTGATATAAGAAGTAATGATATGAATAACGATGGAATACTGTATGAATCTCGATGTCAGAAGACGTAACAGCTGGGAATCGAACGAAGATAAATTAGTTAAAGTGTCTGCGATGCAAATGTTAATAAATGATTTAGAGTTAGAATCGGATGAGATACTAGGCCTTGATATAAAAAGCATAGCTATGACCCATGTAATAGTTTCGGAGTTAAATAATGAAAATCCGGAGAGTCAGTTATTAGCAGATTTTAAAAATCTTGTCTCATGGTTATCCGATTTTAATCCTACGGAAAAAAGTGAATTTCTTGAATTGCTGAAAGAATATCGGGACGTCTTTATGAATAAAATAGAGCCTGCAATTGAATATGAATATAAAATCAGAGTTTTGACCCCTAACCCTGCTATTAAAAAATGGTATCCGGTTCCGTTTGTCCTTCGTGAAGCCGTGCGAGTAGCAATTAGTCGTATGCTAAGTGACGGAATCATTGAAAGAGCAGCTAGTGCTTATTGCAATCCTTTAAGAGTAGTCCGAAAAAATGATGGAAGTGTGAGGTTGTGCTCAGATGTGCGACAATTAAATCAATTAATTCACGATGATCATGAATCCCCGCCATTGATATCTGAAATCGTGCAACAATATAATGGGTGTAAGTATTTCTCAAAAATGGACTTAACTAATGGGTAATGGCAAATATCTTTGGAGCCTGAATCACGAGACTTCACCTCGTTTGTGTTCGAAAATAAGATGTATCGATTTAAAAGAGTCCCCTTTGGTTTAAAGACTGCGGGTAGTGGGTTTATTAGGGCTCTATAGCCTTTGGTGATGAGGTTGCCAATGCTGTCGTCATGTACGTTGACGATATCTTGATTGGATCTGCTTCTGTTTCAGAACATTTGGCTGTGTTAAGATACGTATTTTCAAAATTGAGGGAGAGTAATTTTACGTTAAAATTTAGTAAATGTGAATTTTTTTCAAAAGAAGTAGTATTTTTGGGGTTTGTGATATCAGAAAAGGGGATTAGTCCTGATCCAGCGAGGATTCGGGATATTTATGAGTTTGAACAACCTAAAAATAAAAAACAGTTACAAAAATTCTTTGGAATATGTAATTATTATCGACAGTTTCAGTTAAGATACGCGCGTAGCGTTGATCCGTTCAGAGATCTCCTGAAGGCAGATAAGGCATGGGATTGGAGGCCACATCACTCTTTGGCATTTGAACAATTGAACCAAAATTTCTTGAAGTCGGTATATTTGTATCATATTGTCCCTGGAGGTGAATATCAGGTCGAAACGGACGCGTGTGATAAAGGTATAAGCGGTCTACTTTATCAACAAGACCAAAATGGGGAAAAATTCTTAATAGCGGTAGCTAGTCGCGGGTTAACTGATCCTGAATTGCATTATACAACCACAGAGAAAGAACTCTTAGCAATTGTATATGCTCTGATTAAATTTAGAATATATCTTATAGGAGTACGCTTTAAAATTATGACGGACCACAACAGTCTTACATTTTTGCATTCCACGACTTTTCATAATTCTCGATTAATTCGTTGGTGTCTTTTACTCCAACAATATTCTTTCGAGATAGCTCACATCAAGGGTTCTGAAAATGTAGTGGCTGATTTTTTCAGCAGAAACCCTGGTGGGAAATTCGGAGAAGAATATCGGGAATCCCTTATGATCGCAGCCATGAGTCAATGTTATAATGTCGAGGAAACAGGATTGAACGAGACGTCCCACGCCTTGGTATGTCTGCTAACCGCTAGTTCAGAATTGAAAAGGCAATTTCTATCAATTGGTGGTCTTCAAAGGGAGGATCCTTTTAGTAGCAAGATTACTAAAGATCTAGGGGATAACCAAAATTGTGACAAGTTTCAGGTTTATGAAAATATCCTATTTCATAAAGAGGTGGAAAGTGATAATTGGCGTGTAGTGGTGCCTCAGGTGTTAGTTAGAGATCTTGTCCCGTCAACGCATACGAAATTGGAGCATCCAGGCGTATATAAGACACTGTGTTATTTAAAGAAATTTTATTATTGGAAATCAATGCGGGTACATATTAAAAAATTCGTCAAAACATGTGATATGTGCCAAAGAGTCAAGCACTTAACTTTGTCAATGGAGGGAGAATATCAGTACATTGACGTCAAACGTCCAAATGAATTGGTATTCGTGGATTTTTATGGCCCCCTTCCTCGAGGAAAGTTTGGATTGGAGTACATCTTCGTAATGATTGATGCATTTTCGAAGTATGTGCGGCTATATCCATTAAAAAGGGCTCGAACCTTGGCATGTCTCAATAAGATATTTCAAGATTTTATACCGAAATGTGGAAAACCAGAAAGGATCCTTGCAGACCACGGGTCTCAGTTCACCTCGCCCGTTTGGAAGGAACGATTGGAGAGAGAAAATATTCGTGTTTCTTTCAGCTCCATTCGGCACCCCCAGTCCAATCCAGCGGAGCGAGTGATGCGAGAGTTGGGAAAATTATTTAGAATTCTGTGTTCTAAAAAACACAATTCCTGAGTTGATCATGTTGATAAAATAGAGTCCTTATTAAATGTCACATCGGACCAAAGTACAGGATGTGTAGCCTATGAGTTGCATTTCGGTAAGCCCCTAACTGATGAAATCCAACGAGTGATTCGATTTCCTCGATCGTCCCCACAGTTATATGAGTCGTTAATAGTAATGGCAAAAGATAATTTAAGAAAAAGTTTTAAAAAACGATGTATACAGCAAGGCAGGAAATCGAGAGTTCAGTTGAATGTGGGTGAGAAGAAATTTTTTCACCTCTATGAGGGTCCCTATCGAATTGCTGAAGTGATCGGGAAGAATGCGTGTAAATTGATGAAACGTGACACAAACGAAATTGTGGGCATTTATAATCGTTTAAATTTAAGATTGTATTTCCATGAATAATTGAGCTTTATTGATGCTATGCGTCTCCTGTCAGTTACTTTTATGGCTTTGTGTAGAACATATGTAAAGTATTGTAAAGCGACGACGATATATATATGCGTTTATTTCGTACGTACATAAAGTATTGTAAAGAGACGATGATGATGTGATATATGCGTTTATTTCGCACGTGTATGATGTAGTGATTTTGTTATTTTAGTATGATGATCCCAAAATCAAGGGGGATACATGTAAGATGATAAGTTAGATAAGGAGAGAGAGCGAGAGATAGGTAGGAGCGAGAGAAAGAGAGGAGAAATGAGAAAGAAGAGAAGAAATGACGGAAGAGGTCGGTATGGACGAGACCTGTATTACAGACGGTCTAAAATAATGAAATATGAATAGTGTTGTAACAGTTATGTCTATATTGAATTGCAAATTTGCTACTTCACGCCCCGAAATGTTCCAAGTGGGGGAACGACTGCTGCGCGCATATAGTTCGGAGTTCAGAAAACTCACTCGGTCTCTGATCATTAAACAGGCAACAGCGTATGTCACCTGCTATATAGTTTGGGGATCTGCAAGAGTTCAACACCACGTGTAGCAGAATCTTCCTGAGTTCCGGCAGCACATACCGAGGAGAGCCGTTTGTGCCGGCCACGAGGAATTCTTTTCTCCTCGGCAGAACAACTGGTGAGTGCTAGTTTCCATTGTTAAATTAGAACATCAGTATGGAAACAATCTAATCACCTGAAATTTTGTCCTTCATTCAACTTCGACAACGTCACGATGAGCTGCACGCTGTCCGAGATCTCGATTGAGGAAAACATACGTTAAATCGCCGAGACCATTGTGAAAATGCGTTTGGAACGCTGTCCCCTGCGGAAATTGGATGACAACGAGGTTTGAGGACGTGTCCCATAAAAATTCACGAGGTCAGAAATCCAGTATTTTCTCTAATTCTCTCTTTCTCTCTCTCGCAGATAGGTTTGATCGAGTAATGTATCGCGATTTATACTTGGATTGTATTTTTGTGTATGAGTCAAATTGGCCGCAGTTTTGAAAGGTGATGTTTGCGCGAATTAGTGACGGAAAATTGACATATTTGATCAAATAAAATTAATATTTACATAATAAGAGAGTTCGACCATTTGATTGCCGCCATTCCCACGTCGTTTAATTCAATATTAGTTTATTTTGATTAATAAAAAATTTATAAAAGTGCACATTATAAATAATATCAAAATATAATCTTACAAAGTTTGGGATTTTTCCAATTTTTTTAAAGCGATCCCCCAGGGGTACAAACGACGGACTTCTTCTACTCTTTTTTTAACTTCATGAAAATTAACTCCTGAATACTTTATAACGTTTGTACCTCGCTGGTTACTAAGTTACTAAGTTAAAACTCGTTTCCTTCTCGTGTAATGGTAAGTTTGGGTTTGACAATTTCTTAAACATAATTCCCCAAAGGTACAAAATGACGGATTTCTAGTAATTGTTTTTACGACCTTCAAAACTAACATCTCGAATTGTTTACCGTTTGTACCTCGTTGGTGTTTAAGGTACTTTACACAACACAGATTTGTGTCGTATATTGTATATTGTTCATTTGGGCGTAAGCTAAATGACTATCAGCACCCATGTTACCTAGCCGGAAATGATAAAATTTGTTTATAAATTTGGAACTGTTGTAACTACGATACAGTTCAGAGCGGGTTTTTGAACAATTATTGGATACTTCTAGTGTCTTGATAATTTTGATGGCGTTATCAACATTCAGATCACCTCGTCGAAAGTGAAAAGAAAAAATTTATAAATTGTGTAACCGTTGTAACTTTTATACCGTTCAGAGTGAATTGATGAAAAAATTACTAGATGTTGGTAATTTGGTGACCAATCTGATGACAGTATCTGCCTGCACCTGTCATTGTCAATCACGCCGAAAAAAATATTTTTTCTTGTAACTCCTGTAACTGGTGTACATTTGTGGTGCAATCAAAAATTCGTGCTTTACAATCGGGTATAAACGATTCTAAATCAAGTGCACCCTGTTGGATTAATTTATTTTAACGTCGGGTACTGTAATCTCTGTAGAGGTACAAACGAATTATTTTATGCTACAATCCATGTTCTTTCATCATTTTTGAATTTTGTTTAAGGCAATTTGAAAGGGATACAAACGATTAATTTAGCATGGTTGTTTTCAAGAACATCAGAAGTGACAACTTGATTTTTCAATCGTTTGTACCTCGTAGGTCGCAGAGTTATAATTCTTTTTCTATTGAATAGACAACTATAACACTTTTGAATGTTTTAAAAGCAATTTCAGAGGGGTACAAACGATGGATTTAATACGGTTGTTTTCAAGAACCTCAGAAGTGATGACTTGATTTTTTCAATCGTTTGTACCTTGATAGTTATAAAGTTACAATTATTTTTCTGCGGAATAGACAACTATAAATCACTTTTGAATGTTTCTGAGGCAAGTTCTGAGGAGTACAAACGATGGATTTAGCACGGTTATATGTTATGAGTTACTCTTTCTTGAGGGGGTAACTCATTAATTGTTTATAATATGGGTGAAATTGAGCACAGCGAGTCCTCAAACGGAGGTACACCATCGTGGTTCATCATGAATATCGCATAAGAAAATCTGTCTTCATATTTCAAATTCTCCAAAAAAGTTAAACTTTTCCATCATATATTGGACATCATGTACAATCTTGTTGTAAGAAACAACATTCTGTTCCGGTGCATTGTGCACAGCGGACAACATGTCTAATGTTACAAAATAATCATTACATTAATTCTTAACAACTGCTTTTCCACACTCTTCACAAAACATGTTATCGGATTTCTCTACAGCAGTTATGTTGCAAGACGGACAAACGACGAAATACTTTGTGTTTTCTTTTGGATTAAATAACTTTTCCAGATAATATACAGAACTCTCAAAAATTGGATTCTTAAATATAACATTTATAAGTGAGAATAAGTCACGCAAAGCCTTTTGCAAAAGGTTATGGATACCGTGATACTTAAGTATCATCAACCCAAGTTCACCTTTGCTGATATGCACGGGTTCTGTTATTGGCTGCATCAATGAATCGTCTTTGAGGAAGGTGCGATGAAAGAAGTCGTAAGTATCGTTGCAATTCCCTTCATCTTTATCAAATAAAATTTTATCAGTTTCGAACTGTTCATTTTCGTCCATTATATGTTCATTCTATACGAAAAGGATACAAATTTTACATATATGTACATGATTTTTAATAATCACTTTCATCACTATTACTTCAGATATAATTATAAAAAGTGAATACTTAAATACTACAATTGATTATTTATGAATGCAATACGTTTGAATAAATAAAGACAATTACGCAATATGTCTAGGCACAAGTACTTTATTAAATGGTCTGTGTTTCATACTAAAATTTTAATAATAATTTCTGTGTGGCATATAAGCTAAATTATGGCTGACGCTTCAAGTAAAACCGTAATAATGTGCAAAGGACCTTGTGGCAAAGAGGTAAAAACTCCAACAATTTGTGGCAAATGCAAAGGAGCTTTCCATCCGAAATTTTCTGAATTTTCATCTATTTCTCACAGTGGAAAAGTAATTTTAATATGTAAACAATGTTTAATCAAAGTAAATAATCCGGTTGTTGACAATCGATCTCGTACTTCCTCAACATCTTCTTCCAAAACCTATACCACTGGCGAGGAAGAGAGAACGCATGGTGTTTTAACTCTTAATGACATCATGGCAGCAATTAAACTTAACACTGAGAGTGTAAATAAATTTACTGCACGGCAAAGTGAGCTTAATGCTTCCTTTACTGCTGAGCAAAACAAACTGCGAGAAGAATTTCATCAACATTGTGTCGAGTGTAGTACACGACAAGTTAATTTGGAAAGCGAGAATAAGCGCCTAAAAGAAGAACTCCGTTCCATAAAATCTGACTTCAAGGTTATTAGTCAAAGAGAGTATAGGAAAGACGTTGTCATTTGTGGTTTCCCATAAGTTAATAATGAAAATACAGTACAAATAGTCCGAAATATTGCACTTGCCATGCAAATTGATTTATCTGAAAAAGAAATCATTAAAGCCTATAGAGTGGGAAAAAGTCTTCCTTCTGCTGCAAGAACACGGAATATTCATGTCGAATTTAACTCCATTATTCGACGGAATTGTTTGTTCTCTAAAATTAGAGCAATTAAAGACTTGTCTGCGTCTATGATCAATCAAAATCTTCCGCCGTCAAAGATTCTCATAAATGACTGGCTTTCACCTGATGATGCCAAATTGCTACAACTTACCAAAGTACGCGTCAAAGAAGTCAATTTCAAGTTCGTATGGGTTAAAGAAGGAAGAATCCTTGTTCAAAGGGATAATAGCCCTAACTCAAGGCCTATTCAAATACTTTCGAAGGATGATTTGGGAAATCTATCGGCATGACTGCATCCAAGGCATATTGGGGTTTATGGAGTACGCCCCTTTATAAGAACACATACTGCATCTGATTCAACTATAAGAGACAACAATCTTCTTTCATCGAGATATTCAAGAAATTCTGCTGCTGATCATCGCTTGGCTTCACATGTTAAAATTGTAAATAGCTTTAAGATAGCCCACTTAAATGTAAGGTCGTTATCCGCGCATTTTTTCTCGGTAAAAGACCTTATATTAGATAATGATTACGATATTTTTTGTGCCTCCGAAACCTGGCTCAATGAGCGCATTTCGAGCGACAGTCTAGCTATAGAAAATTATAATAGTCTTAGAGCTGATCGGAGCCATTCGAGAGGTGGGGTGTCTTGCTGTACACAAAAAGGGTATCAATTTTGTTAACTTCACTGTACCTTTAGATGAGTTTGGGCTTGAGCAATTATGGGCAACCTTCAATTATCATGGAATGTTTCGCTTAGATTTCTTTATACTTTACAGGCCACTATTAACTTGCTCAAGTCTCTTGTTGATAAAATAATAATGGTTGCTGATCTCAACATTAGTGATAATAAAATGCTTCTTGAATGGCTTCATCAGAATGAATTAAGAAATGTGATTGACACGCCTACGAGAATTACTTCTTCGACATCCATGCTTCTCGATCTTGTTATGGTTTCCAAATTAGTTAAAGTTTTTGAGGTTTCTTCGTCGAATGAATATGACATCTCGGATCATAATGTAGTTAGTTTTTGCATCGATTGTCCAAGACCTCATTTTAAATCCAAAATCCTACGAATACGGGATTTTCGAAATTTTAATGAGCCTGCGTTCAATCTAGCTGCATCTGCGCTGCCGTGGCATCAAATCACCTCGTAGTTGATTGTGATGATAAATGTATGTTTTTAACAAATAGAATTACTGAGTTATTCAACGAGTTTGCCCCGATAAGGGACATTAAGGTATCGAAGTCAAAAGCTCCTTGGTTGAGTGATGTAGTGAAGATTTTTATAAAAAAGAGGAATGTCGCGCAAACTAAAATGAGGAAAACTAAGCTATCCAAAGATAAAGATTATTATAAGCAACTAAGAAACTGCGTAAATAGTATGATCAGAAGAGAACGAAAATCGTATCTTCTCCATTTAAGTTAAGCTACCAGAAAAAATCTTCTGGCGAGCTATTAATTATCTAGGGATCAACAAAAGCCTCACTTTTGATCTACCTGTTTTCTTAAGGGACGCTGAGAATATTAATGACCAGTTTGTGAATATTCCTCACAGATCACCAAACCCTGCAGTTCTTCACTTTTTTAGCAATACTCGTTCTGATAAAATCCCTCAAGATGTTTCATTTGCGTTCACCGCGATATCAATGTCAACTTTAATAAAGGCTATTAAAAGATTGAATTGTAGTGCCGGTGGTCACGACGGTATCTCCGGTGAGATGTTCTTGCGAGTTGTTAAATTCTGCCTTCCCGAGCTTTTATATTTAGTTAATGAGGTAATTTCTACGAACACTTAATCTGCGCCCAATTAGTCGCCTTCCGATATTATCTAAAATAGTAGAAACTGTTTTATATGACCAAATGCTGGATTTCTCTGATAAGTATCGATTACTTCCAGAGTTTCAATCAGGATTTAGGTGTGGATTCAGTTGCGAAACAGCACTTCTAGATGTCTCGGAAGAAGTGCTCGCGGGTTGAGATAAAAAGTTGATTACTGTGCTATGCTTACTGGATTTTACGAGAGCGTTTGACATGTTGAATCAGCGTCTTACCATCGCGAAATTATCTTACTATGAGTACAACTTATCTTGAGAATAGAACTCAGGCTGTAGTTGTAGGGAGTTCCCAATCTGATCGTCAATTGTTAACTCGCGATTGTCCCCAAGGTGCCAAGCGCAGCTCTCTTCTCTTTTTAATTTATACTGCTGATATTTATAATTGTTGTAGTCAAGTAAAATTAAAAACATACGCTGATGATACGCAGGTCATATTCTTATTTGATCCCAAGGAATCTCTGCAAGCATTTCTTTCAATTAATTTAGAGTTAGATAATATTGCAAATTGGGCATTAGATAATGCACTCTTGTTAAATCCGAAAAATTCTAAAGTTTTGTTTGTTGGAAATGCAAATAATCGAAGGATGATTAACACTGAGTTATTCGCTGAACAAATTGTAATTAAAGGAGAAATGTTACCAATTGCAAGTGAAGTCAGGAATCTTGGTGTAATCTTAGACAGTGAGTGGTCCTTTTCAAACCACGTTGCAAAAAAATGTTCGATTTCCTTTTTAAAATTGCGACAATTGTTCCCGCTCAGGAAAGTACTATCAAGGCAATCGAAAATTAAATTATGTGAAGCTCTAATACTTTCCAATCTTGTATTGCTTGGCTGTATATGGTCCGTGCCTTACTGGGGACAATTGGCGTAAAATTGAGACTGTACAGAACGCTTGCCTGCGTTTTGTATTTGGAATCAGAAAATATGATCATATCTCTCCTTCTCTTTACAACTCTGGCTGGCTTTCCATGAATCTGAGGTTACAACTCAGAATCCTGGCGTTAGTACGTCGAGTATTTTGCGATAATTCGCCCTGTTATCTCATTGATAATTTAAAGATGTTAGGAAGTTCAAGACCTGGATCTAGGAATGCAACGTGTTTCACACTTCAGTATCCTATACATGCATCCTCTAAGTTTAAGAGTGTTTTTTTCTTATATCTCTGCTAAGTTTTTTAATGCTTTGCCTTTAAATATAAGATCGAAGGTCAATTCCTCTACCTCGTTCTTATCTATTGTCAAGACATATCTCTTAATGTTACAACGTACTTAATCGGTTAAGCTTATATAGATATCCTATTAAAATTCTAAACTTATTCTTTCATTGTATTGACTTATGGTGTTATAGAGATTTAAGTTACCAAAACTTGAATGTGGTTTTGGATTGAATGTAACTAGCTATAGAATGAAAATTTAGAATGTAAAAATTGATGTAGTTAAGTATCTGGGTCAGGGTGTAAAACAGCTTGTGCTGTGTCTCGCCCATTGTACAACTTTGTTTCTTTGTACAATAAAGACGTTTATTATTATTATTATTATTAATTTATTTCCACTGATGCCAGATAGTAGCCACATGCAATTGGGCTTTCAATGGAATTGGTCATTAACTAACCTACCATAACATTGAATAGGCTAACCTATACGGAAAAACCGGCTGAAGGAAAAATGATTAAACTCAGTATCAAACTCGGGATTTAATGGCACTTTTCTTTCAGGACACTACTTTTATACGAAAATGTACTGTACCGCAAGAGCAAATTTTACTACATTTCGTAGTAGGGTCATTCCATTTTAAAACGATCAAGTTTTAGAGAATTTTTTTAACATCGAAATTTTTTAATATGCTTGAAATATGTTATTATTGAAGGTATTTGGTGACAAATTCACTCTTGGAAATTTTTCGATATCGACTAAAATGGCGGAGATACGAGCCTTCAAAATTTGAATCTTTTAATATTTTGTCGGGTTTTACATTTATATCTCGGAAAATACTCGCCGTAGTGTAATTTATTATGTGTAAAAAATTGTCAGAAAATATTTTATCTATACAAAAAAAATTATTGACTTCTGAAAAATTAATTTTAAATATTGTTATTGGCAAAACTTACAAACAAACTGGGCGTATTTCCGGGCGGCCAAAGTTAATAATTTTTTTAAAATATATAATACAGCCCAATATGTTTTCTTACGAAATCCGTTGAAAAAAATGAGGGCCCGTGAGAATTTGTACCGTTGTCACGTCCGGGATTGACGCAACATAAGGAAAGGGAGATTCTTCTTAATCATCCTAAGTATTAGGAAGCTCAAGAGAAGGAAAAGGAAACAATAATAAAAATAATGGTAATCGTAATTTAATTTATTTAACGAGGCTAACTACTTGCCTCGGGACAGTCAACCGTGAGTTTAATTTGGGGTCTAAGATTCGGGATTGTGATGCAAAAACTGGAGGACAAAAAGGGACATTTGAAATATAGGGGTTCTTTGACAATAAAAGGGGAATATTTGGGGTTAGGAAGGATGAGCAACCTAGATATTACTTGGGGCCGTTGTGGGGAAACATTACAGTATTGTAATGTTGTCATATATTTGTCGGGCTAGGGAACAAGGGGGCAACCAGTTGGCCATGGGGTGATTTGTGGGGCGGAAAGTACACTGTTACTTACGTCGGGTTTGTTGGCGGGTGGCAACTCGTTGATTCACGGTTGGCGATTCGCGGCTCGCGATTCGTGGCTGGCGATTTATGGCTGGCGGCTAGCGGGTGGCGGCTCGTTACTGGTCGCGACGGGTAGGCAAACTATTATCACTACTATTAACTCTACAGTTGACTGACTGCTGAGCAGGGCGAGGGGGCCTCTTTTTATACAGACACGAGTAGTTGGGGCGGAACTTGGACCCATGTGTAAGGGCCAATAGGGAGCTTTCTTGAGGTGGAAGGGTGCAAAGATCTTCGGAAAAACGGCGAGGGGAGGGGCGATACGAGCGAACTGTCGCCGAGGCAAGACAAATACAATTTTATATTATTAACAATATTAATATCATATGCACAAATAGTTAAAGCCTTGTTTCTAAATCAGTTATTGATATTAATGAACATTGGATTTAAACAAAACGAGTACAACGAAATAATATTATTTACGAACATTAATTTTAAAGTGGTTGTCAACATTATTTCCAAGTGGATCATTAATATTAATAAGTGTTACATAATTTGAAACAGGCATTTATAAGTGCGATTCAATACGTCAATTATAACTAAACAAACTTAAATGTTATTTAATATTAATATTCGCCTATGGTAATAGATATTTTGAAATGTAATTGAAGACGGTTTCTGCAATAGTTATTAATGACGAAGAAGATATTATTGTAATAGTGAAGGGAAAGATGTGTTTTGATTTAACAGTTAAAATATAGTTCGGATATTAAAAGACGAGGATTTATATAAATCTTAAATTATATGGCTTAAATTTAATTAATAATAAAAGTATTACAAGAGAAGCATCCATTATTATCAATATTTTTATATTAACTATAATTTTTTTAGTCTTTGAATAAAACAATTTTTAACAGTACGTACATTTAACAATTTAGTTTAAATGAATAAGGATGATTCTTTGTAACTTAATAAAATATATAAATTTAAAATATTTTCAAGAAGAAACTTCTAGAACATGAGATTAAGAGGGTTTCCTTGGTGTTTAAATTTAGATAAATTTGGTGACGGTTTTTCCGCCAGATTGCATGTATGAGAATGAGAGCAAGGATGCGGTCCCAAAGCGTTCTCACACTTCGGCCAGCTTATCGAATATGATATAATTTTTATGATAGTTTTCCGGGAGAAACCTACAGTCCCCAAGTTCCCATTCTCACAGTTTCGTTGGTTATGGCTTGCAGCTGTGTTAAGGGAAACGTATGTTTCACTTTTCCAACTATTTTGAGTTTTTAGAAGACTTCCAAAAAATATTCTAAATATACCGGTGTTCAAAACGTACGTATTACGGCTCGTACGTTACACCGTAATAAATAAATAAACCGGCAAATGCCGTAGCGCTTGGCGGAATAGTACACTGCCGGACGTCATATTCGGGTTTTCGACTACTGTGCTCCGCGCTTAGTGAAGTTCGGTGATAAGAATTGTTATATAATGTTTATTAAAAGAGTAAAAAAATGGCCAACACGGTTCAAACTTATTGGTTGATAAAAGAACCAAACAGGTCTTTTATTTCACGCCCAACATTTCGACCCTCTGAGAGGACCTCCTCAGGGGCATCTATTAACAGATACATAGAAAAAAAAACCCAACAAAATATAACACACGAAAAAAAATATAAATTAAGGACATTTTCACTCATTACAACAAAATAATTATAAAACAAACAACACGCACCCGACATGAGTAACCGTACGTTGTATACTAAATATGTGACACAGATTACACTGACTTGTAAACATACACACACACACACACACACACACACACACACACACACACACACACTCTTAGACTCGCAGTACAAAAATAATACATAATTAAATGTGTCAATCCTATATATACAAATTCGTTACCTTTTAAAATACAATGTTATTTACAAATCATTAATTAAAATATTATAACTATTACTTAATTTTTCTATGTCCGTTCTAAAAGCTCGATGTTTGTTTTTTAATATGGATCATTTCTTTCATGTTGCGTTTTTTCCAATGTTCATAAATTCTTTTTTTTAGATACCTTTTTGTTTGCCCTACATATGTAGCTGTACATTCACTGCAGTTTATCTTGTAAATTATATTCGATTTTTGTAATAGATCTATCTCGTCAATTTTTGTTTTAAACAACGATTCCAAAGAGTTGAAACGTTTATTATATATTTTAATGTTAAACGTGTCATTTATCTTTTTAATCCTTTGATTGAATTTTTTGATATACGGCATTACTATACAATTTGAAAAGTCAAAAGTTTGTCCCCTGTTAATCTCCTGTGTTTTTTGTCTATCTTTTAAAATTTTAATTCTATTGTTAATATTTTCTTGTATAAATTGAATGTCATAACCATTCTTGTAAACGACTGGTGGAAGGCTTGTAAATAAAACACGCGGTTTGATCGGAAACACGAAAATATCAATTATTTATTCCGATCAGTGCCGGTGACGATCCGATCGCGACGCGGACTTCCTAACTCTCTGACGTTCCGGAACGTTCTCTCTCAACCCGATCGTCACTTTTTCACATCTTAGTTCGATTTTTCAAACTCTCGAACATTTAAATAGACTACAACGTCATATTACACATCGATATTATACTATTCGAATTACAAATAATCGTATCGAGATCGTCATCATTTCGAAGGGCCTTTTACATAATTACCTAACAGGCCAGCTTCATTTTGAGAGGTACCCCTACTCGGGTGTGCAATGGCGTAGGGAAAACTACCGTTGTGGGAAAAAACCTACGCCGGGTACCGCAGTCGATAAAACATCGATTCCGTACGTAACATTCTCCCCCCTGTACGAAGTCCATGGACTCGTACACTTCACTAGAATCGATGTTTTCATAACCCATTCAAATCATCATCGAAATTTTCACACGTCACGCACTTTGCATCAACATCTTTCAACTCGCATGGTACTATCAGATAGTACCATCATCATAACTCAGCAACCAAGTACAATATCTTGCTCATTCATTTCCAATTCTCTAATATTATTCCATTCAATTCCATCAATATAGCTTCCAATTAGATTTCCATGAATTCAAACTCGCCACAACATCATGTGACATTTCACATCACCGTTCTGTCGTGATCATTTGTATTTGTGTCCAAAGTCAGTAAAAAAGACAAAGCAGATAGATCCACTAACTACTACAATATTACTTAAATAATATCAAAAACAAAGACAAACTTATTGATCATAAAACAAAGCCAGAAGAAGTCATATATCATGCCAAAGAATGTTCGCTATCACTGTAAGAGGCTTACAGATGTCTGTAATAATACTCAAATACTACTCAAGGTCGTCAAAATACTACTCATATTCTAAAAAACTACACAACGATAAACAAGTCGAGATTTTCATAGTAGCGTTGTAAGTCATTCTAGTCAGTCTTATAACGAAGATGTACATTCTCACAAGACCTCGTACTGCATACCGTATTATTGCTCCCCCCGCTAAGGGAACATCATCGACAAATTTCGCTCGCAGTAACCATACATCTTCGCAATGAGTACGGACACATTGCGCCATGACCATGTAAAAATCACCAGATCTTAAGCATGCAACTATAAGAATTATTTATTTACAAGTTGAGTTACTCGGATGACCACACGGATTTTCGACGGAATCATACCATGTTACACACAGCGTTTATAAAAATGATAAAATGAAAGTTAGGGCAGCCAGGAATACAAACATTTCAATCGTCATCTCGGTCGATTGATAAAATAATTATCATTGAAACATATTTGTTTTACATCCTTCAAAATAATTTCTTACCGATATAGTCCGCCGTACGACAGAGTTTGAGATCCTGTGAACTCTGGCGAAAAACCGTCACGTGATTAAATAAATTCACTTGAATAATATTTCAGATTACGGCTCTGTTCAAGTGTCCAGAAATGGCGACAACCTTACACTTCAAGCTGTCGAGACCATGTTGTTCCTTTTCGCGAATAATTGTTTTCCTTACCGCCTCAACTCATTCGATTACGTTTGTGAATCGTTTTCTACGTCTACCAAATTACATTTCTTAAAACACATCATGTCGTAGATCTGCAAACCTTGTTTATATTATATTGTCATAGTAACATTATGACAGTTCAGAAAACAAGAAAAAACATATAATTGACTGGCTGCTAGTTACTCACGAACTGAACGACTATCAGGCATTAACAACAGTTCAAGTTTGGTATCGATTTCATTTGAAGTTTTATCTCATCATATCCCGGCTCACTCGACAATACCTAAATTACATAGGCATTCGAAATGGTTTCCTTTTAAAGTTCATAAACGAAAGATTTCACAGAATACGTCCTTCTCGTAAAACAGGTACGCGATTAGCTCGTGACCATCGACTCTTGCGATCGTCTCGAGGAGTTTTCAAGAAAATTCCGGAAAATAAATAAATGAAGGCTCATCTCTTCCAACGAATATTAATAATTTAACGGGTCATGTTTTCGAATGTAAGTCCAAAATATACCATGAACCTTAAATCAATTCTATTTAAATTCATCGTGTCGTCATCATCACCTAAATAATTGGACATTTCATTCAAAGGAAAGGGCAACTTTAAAGACGTCAGGCCCGCACTCCATTGTCCAACCGGGACTCGTGCACAATTGATATCGATGCCTATCATGACCTTCACAAACATGAACAGCCATCACATGTATTATGATTTATATAACGTTACTACTATTCAAATTGTCATTCGCGTACAAATTTTAAATGAAATTGATACCAAACCGTTCACAAAAAGTCCACACATTTATTTTTCGTTTGTAATTAAAATCATATTCCCTTTACACATTCATCGTACTACTTCGTTTCCATATTTGAAAACAAATCAAATTTCTTTAATCGATATGATAAAATCAACCATCAATCGCCGTCAAAAACTATTATTTTCTATCAAACTTCTGTTTGAGAAAATGCGGAGTTCTTTAGATTATCCGTCAAAGTACTGTTTTGGTGCAAAACGGGCGGAAAAATAAAAGACGTGATTCGGTCGTTGAATACAATTATCCTTTTTTTATTACGACCCTAAGGACGTAGGCAACAATTTCCACAGTAAATAAATCGGACCAACTTAGATGTGCCACAGAGGTTACCAATGTCAGAGCTCATGATCAATTTTCGACTGCTAGCCTCGAGGAGGTTTCCAGGGGCAGGGGAACCAACTAAAACAAGAGACAAACGTTCCCCGGCCAAAGCCAAAAGGCTGCGCTTTCGAGCGCTCATATCGAAATACAAATCGATGAAATTCAAAGACCAATTATTTTCGAATTTGAAACAAAGATTACAGAAATCGAATTTCCAATTCGTTTTGTCCACGCTCAGTTCTCAAGACTTCTCATTCGCCAGAGGCCTGTATCAGAAACTTAGTCATACACATGTTCCTGTCAGGTTACTATCCATCAGGAGATTGAGCATCATGTGGACCAAAATATGTCACGCTTCTAACCTCCGGACTTCTTATTCACCAGGAGGCCAGCGCGGTCAAAATTGGAGTCTGACTCCAATCCCCGAACTCGTAACCACATAGGTTACTCTCCATCCAGAAGCGAGCCACGTGTGACATCAAAGTTCGATATCTAAAACAATATCTGCTTTCAAAATTTCCTACAACACAAACCGAGCTAGATAGACTTTCGCCAATTTGGAGCGGGTTTCCAGGAAACCCGACTCCGAATCTGCGAAATATCTTTATACTATTGAAGCTCACTTTACGTTCAGGATACAATGAAAGGTTTCAGAGAGCTATTCGCAAGGACGGCCCTGAGTGTCCACAAAGACACTTATCAAATTCGAAATTAATTACACCAATTCAAACAATAATTCGCAATTTACGTGGCTCCTCAAGGCTTGCAAACTATAAATAGGTACAAACAATAGTACATAACTTTCAGGATCTTTACAAACATATATGTAACAGATCTCCGGCCACAGCCGATTTTCAACAGGGGTTTTCAATGGCACAGGGAAAATCCCACTCATGTGAGGCAAAAACCTGCACCGGAGACCGCAGATTTCAAACAGCGATTATGTTCGTAACAGTTTTGTTTGAACATTTATAAAAGCGCGATTTTCTTATGGACATCTAGTGAAAGACGATGTTCGTCAGAACACCTGTCAAAGGCGTTGACTGGTATTTAATATTCAATAAACTCGAAAGGATCGATATTTCGACTTAATTCGTTGAATTACAACGTTGAATAAAAAACTTCGGCACAAGTATCCTAGAGTGATTTTGACGTAATTGGGCGCCTATTATATCGTCATCCAACTTCGTACTATCATCACTTTTAATCATTAAAATTTACAATTATCGACTTAGTACTTTGTTGTTCAATTTCTCTGTATATATGCACGTATTTATGTTCGATTCTCAATCAGTCGAATTTAGAATTTAAAATATTTATCCCTATTCTAAACATTTGTTCGAATTCTTATTCGTTATTAATGTAAATTATTTAATTCAACCTGTAATTTGAATAAATTAATCATCGTCAATATTGGTGAATTCAAACAAAGCTTGCAGAACTAATTACATTACCCTATTTGGTTACATCACAGTTAGTACGCTAATAAAAATCATACATTCTTAAAGGTAAAATTTTAGTAATAGATATTCGCGTTGAGAGGGTTCCAAAGTAAATAAACCATTTACGATATAAATTTCAATGATTTCTTCCTTACCGACGAACTATAGGGAAGTCGATAATTTCGCGTTCATGTCCGAGTATGAGTACTGTATATATAAGATTTAAATTAAACGGTGACCAATACTTATAATGGTAACGTATTGTTTGCGAAAATCTGGAACATGTGATGTGTATGCCAAATCACATTTATCACCGCACATATTATCAAATTTTATAGAACTTTATTTTTATCTTAGACATAAACAGATCAACGTCATACTTGTGTCATGGCAATGTGCAAATTAATGATATCGAACGAAAGAGTAATTTTTCTATTATTTATTTTGATTTTCCAACTGAAGTAAATTATTTCCGAATTATTTTCAAAAAAGGCATTCATAAAATTAGCGAAACAGACAGCGTAAGATACATGTACGCGCATACACGACGAAGCGCGTTAACTGTTTCTTACACAAACTACCGACCAAGTACGATCATGAATTTTCGAACTGTCATTGAAGCGTCGTGTAGGACGATAAAACACGATCGCGCGTCACACGCATGAAATGGAGTCGCAAAACGAACGCGCAATCAAAAATTGACAAAATGACAAACTCCATTTTACCGGTGTTGCATTTCCACTGGTACCGGTGGCTGATCGCTGCAATCCGCATGCGGCCCACGGAGATTGACAACGGTGTTGCTTTCTGGATGCCTCCTATCAAAACAGCTCCCACGGACGATGCACCCGGCAACCTCCTCTCCACTCAATGACGCGACGACATCCCAGGAATCCTGTGCATCACTCTCACATCTCCGACCGCTCCCGAAAAATGCTGCCACACGGAGTCACAAACCCGGTGTAAAGTTCCACACATATACGACACAGTGTTCGGCCGCGAACTCGCGAAAAAGCCACTTTCACCATACCCGGGATGACTCCCGGGTTTCGGCACCAATTTTGTAAACGACTGGTGGAAGGGCTTGTAAATAAAACACGCGGTTTGATCGGTCACACAAAAATATCAATTATTTATTCCGATCAGTGCCGGTGACGATCCGATCGCGACGCGGACTTCCTAACCCTCTGACGTTCCGGAACGTTCTCTCTCAACCCGATCGTTACTTTTTCACATCTTAGTTCGATTTTTCAAACTCTCGAACATTTAAATAGACTACACCGTCATATTACACATCGATATTATACTATTCGAATTACAAATAATCGTATCGAGATCGTCACCAATTCGAAGGGCCTTTTACATAATTACCTAACAGGCCAGCTTCATTTTGAGAGGTACTCCCATTCGGGTGTGCAATGGCGTAGGGAAAACCACCGTTGTGGGAAAAAACCTACGCCGGGTACCGCAGTCGATAAAGCATCGATTCCGTCCGTAACCATTCTTGTGTAAAAAAGTGTAAATATATCTTAAATTATTAAAATGGAATTTTTTATTGTAAAGTAAAATTGCTCTGTCAACAAGCATTGAGATAATGCCACGTTTCATATGCATAGGATGATGAGAATTGAAATTCATATATTTCCCCGGAAAAGTCGGTTTCCTATACCAATTAGTCAATAATATGTTCCCTTCTTTAAAAAACCGTACATCCAAAAACGGTAAACTGTTGTTTACTTCCAGTTTAAAAGTAAATTTAAGATCAGGATAGTAATTATTGAACATGTTTACAAGATATTCGATGTCATTTTCTGGATAAATCATAAATATATCATCCACATATCTTTTGTAGAATGCAGGTTTCTTCTCTATTTGGTTTAGAATTTCATCTTCTAAATCGATCATAACTAAATCAGCCAGTGTAGGCGACAAGGGTGAACCCATAGGTGTACCTTTGTTTTGTTTGTATAGTTGTTTATTGAAGACAAACACCGTAGATTCCAAAATCAATGAAACTATTTTGATAATTTCCTTACCCGGTATTTTTGTAAATTTTTGTATCTCTAATTCTCGTTTTTTAAGGCTTTTAACGATTAGGTCATGTGGGACATTGGGGAAAAGGCTTACGACATCCAATGATAACAGGGAATGATTTTCAGGTATATTTATGTTTTGAACTTCTTGAACTAAAGTCCAGGAGTTTTTTGCTCTATTTTCATTATGTGAAATTGTTTGGTATAAGATATTATGCAAAAATTTCCCAATATTATAAATGGGGCTACCCAATGCAGATACAATTGGTCTCATCGGGTAACCTGCCTTATGGACCTTAAGTAAGGCATATAACCTTGGGGTATTTCCATAATTACAAACCAAAAATCGTAGAGTTTCTTTTTCTATATATTTGTTCTTTACCCAGTCATTTAAAATAGCATTAATTTTATTTTGAGTTGTTGTTGAATCCTTGTTTATTTTCTCATAAGTGTTATCATTAGTTAATAGTTGTTCAATCTTATCAATATAATCTTTTTTATTCATTATGACAGAAATATTGCCTTTATCTGCTTTGGTTAAATATAGGTCCTTATTCTTAATAAATTTCCGTAGATCTGAAATAGTATTAGACTCAGGTGTATGTAGAGGCAATAGGTTTTTTGTGCATTGCATAGTATGTACAAGTTTACTTCTCAAAAGATCAATTTTATTTGTTGGAATCTTATGCATGTTAATTTCAAAGATGCTATTCACTCATTGATAGGAAAGGTATCTTTAGTTGGTCGCACACAAAATATAGGTCCTAATTTAATCAATTCTAAAAACTTATTCGGTATCGAAAGGTTCGTTAAATTAACTACCCATTTCGAGTCAGTTGTATTGTTGCATATAGAAATGTTTGTATTGTTATGTATACTCAGGTCATTACCTAGAAGTACATTTCTCATTAAATTATTAGTTTTAATGACTCTTTCAAACTTTTTGACTAAAGCGACTTTGGTTTTTAAGATAATCAACATTCTATTGGTATTTTGTCGATACATAAATTCACTCAGTATTTCCCTGGGTAATTTCCCTTTTAGAAAACTTAAGATCTTAAACTTTCCCTGAGGAGGACCTCCAAAAGGGTCGAAACGTTGGGCGTGAAATATAAGACCTGTTTGGTCCTTTTATCAACCAATAGGTTTGAACCGTGTTGGCCATTTTTTTACTCTTTTAATTAATATTACGGTTCCTTGACTACAATTACAACACTTTATATATAATGTTTATTGTTTTAATTTTAAATGTACGATATTCCATATAAAATTTAATGTTTCGTACATTCGAATTAATAATTGAGGGGTTGGGTGGAATAACGGCCTAAGTCGAAAAAGTCGATTTTGAAACAAACGCAAACAACTGTTTAGGAACTGTTCACAGGATTTACTGACGGAGCTCATAATCAGTAAGAACCTCAACGACCGATATCTACAACAGTATACGAAGGCATTTTTCGCATATGTATAATGATACAAATTTTATCGCAATTGCAAAATTTGCAGTTAGGCCATTATTACGGAAATCAGATTCGTTTTTTATAAATATTCAACAAAAGCAGGTTCTTTTATGAATATTCAGAGAATTCAGGTCCTTTGCATTAATAATTGATAAAGTTAGGTTGTTTTAACAAATATTAAGTAAAGTTAGGCGCTCTTTAAGAATCTGAAATAAAGTTTGGCATTTTTTCTTTAAACTAATCGCTTGAACGTAGTAAATTTGAGAGGAATAGGTATTAGAAAATTAAAAAGTATATTATATAGTATTTGTGACGAAGTTTATTGTGATATGTGTGAGAAAAAAATAATCGTTGAAATTAATAACTATTAATAAACACTATTCGTTAAGCTCTGAATCTTGTTTTGAAAACACGTTATCCACATACCATTGTTGTGCATCCCGTGGAACAAACTTCATTAATGCTTTCAGGTCTTTCACCTTTTCTTTTTTCATGCCTGATAAAGTAATGGTCTGTAAATTTCGTATTGCGTTACGAAGTTGTTTTGCAGAAACGTTTTTTAAAATAATAATAATAATAATAATAATAATAAGGGGGCGAGGTGGTTACGATGGCTAAGGCGTCCGCCTTTTTTCGTAACCTGAACGTCTCCGAAGGTTCTGGGTTCGAGTCCCCGTGTAGAAAATTTTCTGCGCGTTGAATTGAACTCAGTACCAATACTGCAATCACCTACCTCATGGTTTGGGGCGTGGTTGCAGTGACATTTCACGCTGATCTGGTAGAGATTTGAGCAAAAAATTCTCACTTTTCGTACAGATTGAGCGACATAAGAAACCAATGTTGTTGTTAAAGTTATTATTGAAATAATAATAATAACAATAACAAAAACAATAACAATAAAAAATAATAATAACAACAACTATAATAATACGAATATTTCCATTTTCGTAAAAACAGCGTAACTCGAGTTAGGCCGTTTTTTCGGAAATCGTTGATGTTTTAGTCTTACAAAAATACTTCAGTAATTCCTGCTAAATACATTAATAGCGTAATCATATGCTCTTGCATTTTAGCTCATTGCTGGCTTAGACCGTTTTTCCACCCAGCCCCTCAATTATGCTTCTATATTTCATAATATAATTTTCACCTACATTATGAAAGTTAGATGGATAATTCAACCTTTTAATGAATTTTATTAATGTAGGTTTTTAAAATTTGTTACTTATATACAGTATTTAGAAAAATATACGAATGTCACGTTATGTTAATTGCCGAATTAAGCGAAACCATTTTTCAAAAATATCTACTTTTACCTGCTTTTGAGGTTAGAAAAAATGGAAGGTGATGAGTGGATTCGTGTTTGGGAGATCAAAATACATCGGATAGCATAATAAGCACTATAGACATGCACCGAATTTTTATTTTAGGCAAGTTTTAAAATTTTTTCCAACAAATTAAGAGCTTCCGGACGCCATATTGGAGCGGCCATTTTGGATTTTGCAAATGCGCACTCAACATTCGAAAGTATAGACCTTAAGCTATAAAATTAGCCCTCATTCGTATTTTTTGCTTGTTTTTAATTATGGGCAGAGCAGTGTTTGGTTGACGTGGAATGTCCCACGTATACATACATTTCATTAATTTAAAATGGCTGAGTCGGATCATTTTTCTGAAATGTACTCGGATCTGAATGCAATTCGTGAGTTACAGACTTGCAATAGACGATAATGTTTTTGAAATTTGTAGTGGCGTCCTTTGCCTTTGACTATTTCAAAGTTTCCCGATTCTCACCGCGAGGAGGTGGACGATTTTGAGAATCTTTCTTTTTTTTACATTTAAATACACATAATTCGGCATTTTAATTTTGCTTCATTGAAAAAGTCATGGAATTACTGAATCTAAAAGTAATAAATTTTATTTATTTAGGTTTAATATTTTCTTTTTATATGTATTTTATTTCTAGTATTTTACTAAGCTTGTGCCAACCTAAATGAGATGTTCAAATTGATGTCCTTCAGCAACTTGACAATATCCCAATCGTGCATAGAAGTTATCATTTACTTTTTGTAGCGTTTCTTGAGCTATCGAATTAGAACATTGAATTATTCTTTCCTTTAACTCATCAATGTCTATACGCTCTGTTTCGTACACCTTGTTCTTCAAAAAACCCCAGTAAAAGGTGACCTTGGTGGACACTCAATCGAACCTCCCCTGCCGATCCAACGCCCGGGGAAAACAATTTGATTCTACAAAATACCAGCCCAAACATTGATTTTCTGTGGATGTTGTGTGCGGGTATCTCTCATCCAATGAGGATGTTTCGTCTGACCAATATCGCATATTGTGTCTATTAACTTCTCCAATCAATTGAAACGTAGCTTCAGCGGAGAAGCACATCCAGAAATTGAAAAACTCATTTTCGTCACACCGTCTCACCATTTCCTAACAAAATTCTAATCTGCGATCGAAATCGTCTTCCGAAAGCTCTTTTTTATTTTATTTTATATCGATGAAACTTATTTTGTCTTAGTATTTCATGGACAGACGATTTGCCGATACCAGTTTGTTGCGCAATTTTCCTATCTAAAGTATGGACCTCCTCAACAACACAAGCACAGACTGTTAAACTGTTATCTTCGTTTTAAGTCGTTTTTGGTGTCCCCGATTTTGGACGATCTCTGACAGAGCCAGTATCGTGAAATCGAGAAACAGTTTTACGAACGGTTGATTTGGATATGAGTAGACGATCAGGATTGGTATCATTAAACTGTTGGGCAACTGGTTCGTAAGATCTTTTTTTATCACCACATCCTCGTAGAATAAGGATTTCGATTCTTTCTTTTTCTGTCAAATACATTTTATATCAAAAGCAAGGAGACAGAATAGAGAATTTAAAAAATGGAAGAAATTTTGAGTAAATAGTGATAAAACAAAAAAAAGGAAAAAATACGATGAAATTATAATGGTAGAAGGTTAAAAGTAAAATTGTCGTACGAATAAGCGCAGTATTATCCTATCACTCGAGTCACACTCAATATAAATTTTGCTCCATCTTCCAGTTAGAATATTCTGAACAAAACGCACTTCCTTTACGAGAAAGCCGTAATTAAGAAGTACACGAATATTGCAATCAGTCAACGAGATATTGACGAAATTGTAGTGAAAAACTTGAAAGTTCAATGAAAACGACTTTCTTGCGTACGTAAATCTTTTTCAGCAGGATCGCATACTTTATTTATTGAGACTCGCATGATTTCGTGATTGGACTGCACTTATTGTAAGAAACTCGTACTAAATTTTTAATATTTGAACCAGTAGTTTAACACTTTAGCATAATTTTAATTTCGTTGATTGCAGCGCCATGTATCCACTAAAACGATCATAATAATAAGGTAAAATTTAGGTAACTTTTCCTGAACAAACGAAATCTGCAATAAAAATTTTTTTTTTATTCGACCTGTATTTCTCGCGATATCCGACAGTTTACACACTTTTCACGAAATGGTCCTGTAAAAAGAAAAGAATTTTCGAAATTCGCTGAAACACGTAAAACAATGGAAAGGACAAAATGTACAAAAAAGTATCAGAAATCTGCCGTTGAGAATCCCAAACCCGTGTTAAAGAGGAGGGTGCTAAGAATTTTGTGTGCTATGTTGGATCCGAATATTGGTTTCATTAGCGCGGATAAGCAATTTCGACCTCTATTATAATGCTCGATTATATTTATAAAAGTGTCTACTCCGGGGTTTTTCAGGATTTTGATTATAAATCTTCTGTCAGAAATGGGAAATGACCACGCACAAAACGTATGGAAAATGGCTCCCAGTCGATTTGGTTGAAATTGGAGTATGTTGCAGTTCAAGTGATTCTGAACAAATGTTTCCATGGGCTCAACCTTATCCTATGAACAGTTTTTTCACTAGGAGATCTAGAAAAGCGCGAGATACGAATTTTCTGATATCAGTTGTAGCAAATTATTATTATTTGATTTATGCTTGTATTATCATTGTATTATATGCACTATTGCGATGTGTTTCGTGTCAGTCAACTTTTGCGTGCGTGCGTGCGTGCGTGTGTGACCTGCTCTCGGCGTAACTCAGGATCAACCACGTGGACGTAGAAGGAAGCTGATCCCTTCGGGGTGTTGGTTTAACGTGAGTTACCCCCTAGCCTCTCACGCGCGTGTGTGACACACACACACACACACACACACACACACACAAACACACACACACACACACACACACACACACACACACACACACACACACACACACACACACACACACACACACACACACACACACACACACACACACACACGCACGCACGAACGCGCGCTCACACGCACACACACACACACACACACACACACACACACACACACATACACACACAACCACCCGGTCGGTGTGTTATCCGAAACCAGCCGTCGATAATTGTCGGTTCATTAAGTTTAGGAATGGCCCACAGGGAAGCGCCGCGACACCGCGAACGACGGTTATCTAGTTAGTATTGTCTGGAGGGCGAGTGCGAGGAGACCCTTTTTTCGAAAGAGCATCTTCACGCGACGGTTATATTTTAAATTTTGCGAAACTGAGACCGCGACGCGAGGCAATTTTCCGGAATTGTCAAGTAAATCTCGGGCGATTCGTGGAGTTCAACCGCAAGACCTCCGGAAAGGAATCCTGGGCCTGTCCAGAGACCCAACGTTGTCCCTGCGAGGACCAACTGCGCCCTATACGAGCCGGAGAGTGAGATAGAGAGAGAGAGTGCGAGGAAAAGACGTCACTCCGGAAGCCACCAGCCAAGTTTTGTATGTGGTTCCTGGGCTGAGCCGAAGTAAGAGATAATAATTAATTGTATCTTTTTATTAATATTGTTTCCTTTTATTATTCCCTGGATTGCAAGCGTCCTAATCCACAGCGTCGCCGATAAGACGACGTCGGGCCTCTACCTGACGTCATCGAAGACGCGAAAGTCTCCCAACCTGAGACGGTAGTCGGCCCCGGGACGACGGCGATAAAACGCCAAATAGTAATCCCGCGAGAAACGGCATTACAATTTATGATAGCACCTGCTATTTTACAAAAATCACCAATATTACGAACATGATGCATTGGTACAGTTTGTTGTAGGAATTGGAATATTAGCATTAAGTGTCCGTTTCTATCTTCTACAATCCACCTTTGTTTTGTAACAAGACAGGAGTCATTTGCATCTTCTGTCGTGAGTTGGGCTTGATTTTTTGGAAGAAGTGCTGGCATCTTCCATGTAATGCCCAAACGCCTCAGAAGTTCAATTACATCCCTATAACATCTATCAACTATAAAAATATAATCTTCTTGGAACCATCTTAACAGCCTTTCGGTATCTCCATCAAGTTCATTTTGCAGAGTCATTATTACGACTATCCGAAAAGTACGGCCCCTGTATATCTAAGATATAACCATCAGGAGCAACTATCAATACTGGTTTGATTAAGCGTCGACGTTTGTGAACGCAATATGACTGTTGAAGAGCTCTGAAATTACTACTTTTCTGTACATATACATGGTGGCCGATTTATCTGAAGACATCGAAATATCTCGAGAACTATGCACAAAATCAAAAAAGTTGTCGGATGAAAGATGTTCGACACGAAGGGGGGCATCCAATGATAATTAAATTTACCCCCTCCCCCATCCCCTGGGGGTGGAGTGGGGGCAAAAACAATAAAACTTAAATAGGAACCCCCAGTTTTTATTGCAGATTTGGATTCTCCGGAAAAAAGTACACCAATTTGACCTAGTAGCTATTGCATTTTGGTTCACAGGTGGCGCTGTAATCGATAAAAATCCAAATTTATCTGAAGACATTGAAATACCTCGAGAACTATGCACAGAATCAAAAAAGTTGTCGGATGAAAGTTGTTCGACACGAAGGGGGGCATCCAGGGGGCAAATAGGGACAATTTGATCCCTTTATGAAAATTTAATATTAAAAATTCTAATATTAGAATTTTTAATATTAGAATTTAGTAATATCAATTGCGAAAATTGTTATTCTGAATATGAAATTTTAATAATGTCCATTCGAAAAATTAAGATTATGAATAATTGATATTCTTCATATTAAAAATCATAACTGATTACATAAAAATTGTGCATACAATATGGAAGCAATTTTATAAATAAGTTTTCTACCTTCAATAAAATTACATTTTAGGTTTTAAATTTATTATTTAATAAACAAAAAGAGGACATCACGCAATCCATTAAAAAACGCGTCATGTCCCTTCACTCAGCTCATTCATTCTCTCTCTGTATGTTTTTTCCGAAATGAGAATAAATAAGCTGAGCATTGACGGTCAAACCAGCTTCTATTAAACAAAACGAAACTCTTACTTCATTTGGGGATTTCGTCGCCATCTGCAAGTTAAAAATGAATCCTGCTACAGTTCCCGAAAAAATCGAAATGATTCTTATTTATGGTGAATGTAAGAGGAATATTGACGATGCTGTTGCGTTGTATGCTGAGCGTTTTCCAGATAATGCTCGCTCGCGTTCTTTTTTTTACAAAGTTGTGAATGCCTTTCACTCTGATGGCAGCGTACAAATGAAAAAAAGGAAGCGAAGATTAACAGTTACAGGAGAAGCTAACGAAGTAGCTGTACTAGCAGCTATTCACCAAAATCCACATGTAAGCACACGACAATTACATCGCGATTCCGGCATTTCCAGTGACAGTATTCAAAGAATATTGCATCGTCATAAGTTTCACCCATATCACATTTCACTGCACCAGGAACTAGATGGCGATGATTTTCATAAACGCGTGGTGTTTTGTGAATGGGCATTTCAAAAAATGCAAACGAACCACAATTTCTTTGCTAATGTATTATTTTCAGATAAATCTACATTCACGAACCATGGTGGCGTCAATAGGCATAATATGCATTATTGGAGCGTAGAAAATCCCCATTGGTTACGACAAGTTAATCATCAACGTCCTTGGTCGGTGAACGTTTGGTGTGGAATCATAGGAAATAAACTCATTGGTCCTTATTTCATTGAAGGTCATTTGAATGGAACAAAATATCGAGATTTCCTAGAACAAGAAGTACCATTACTACTTGAGGATGTTGCTATGGACGTCCGACGGACAATGTGGTTTCAGCATGATGGTTGCCCAGCACATTTTTCAAGAGTAGCAAGGGAAATACTAGACCGTGATTACAATGGTAGGTGGATTGGTAGAGGTGGCCCCATTAATTGGCCTGCGAGGTCACCTGATCTAACATCTCCGGATTTCTTCCTATGGGGTTACCTAAAAGGTAAGGTTTATGAACAAGTACCAACGACTCGTGAAAACATGGTGGAACGCATAAAAACTGCTTGCGCAGAAATTTCTGCAGATATGATTCTATCATGTATAAAGTCATTTGAAGAAAGAATAAATAAATGCATTGAAGTGGAAGGTCAATATTTCGAACACTTACTCAAGTAAGTGAACAGTGAGACAGTGAGAGGCAAGGGGACTCACGTAAAACAAGCACCCCAAAGGGAACAGAAAAATACTACGTCCACGTCGTTGTTCCTGGGTAACGCTTAATGTATTTTTTCCCGGCTTTGTTAGAATGACATAAAACTATTTAAGTTTTATTGTTTTTGCCCCCACTCCACCCCAGGGGATGGGGGAGGGGGTAAATTTCATTATTACTGGATGCCCCCCTTCGTGTCGAACAACTTTCATCCGACAACTTTTTTGATTCTGTGCATAGTTCTCGAGGTATTTCAATGTCTACGGATAAATTTGGATTTTTATCGATTACAGCGCCACCTGTGAACCAAAATGCAATAGCTCCTAGGTCAAATTCGTGTACTTTTTTCCGGAGAATCCAAATCTGCAATAAAAAATGGGGGTTCCTATTTAAGTTTTATTGTTTTTGCCCCCACTCCACCTCCAGGGGATGGGGGAGGGGGTAAATTTAATTATCACTGGATGCCCCCCTTCGTGTCGAACAACTTTCATCCGACAACTTTTTTGATTCTGTGCATAGTTCTCGAGATATTTCGATGTCTTCAGATAAATCGGCCACCCTGTATATGTACGTACCATCAATGCATGTGATTACTCTAGGAGTTTGTGGTTCCGGATTATACAGCTGATTGGCAAAATCAGCGACATGTCTAACGATATAATTTTGTCTCGTTATTGAGTCAAATCCTATATTTTGTGGTACAAAACGAATCATTAAAGATTGTCGCACTGACTCATCTGACAAACCGTGACGAATTTTACATAAGAACTTAAGAAGGTCCTTTTTATATACATATCTATTACCACCAGGATAAGGAACTGCATCACAAAACGTGAACAATTCTTGGAACTGTTGTTTGTTTATAGGATACAGACATTCAAATTCATTACCCGAAAGATTATCTTCATCCCATATTTTTGTTCCATTTGCTACGCCACGAAAATCTTGCAAGAAAGCTTGAAGATAATGACCTCTGACTACATGGGGCTTGTTGATGAAACGTAAACCTTGTACAAGCGGCCCGAGTAGCACACCTTCATCTTTCAAATGATGTCGGTAAGTTCTTACGTTTTCTGGGATAAAAATATTGTGTGAAATGAAAACATGTACCTTGCATTTAACTGATAATCTATCCAAGTTATCAGCTCTACCACATATAATACAAGTGCTACTTCGCGTCTGTGTTAACACGTTTAATCTTAAATAGGTAGGATCTTCCTCCATAGCAATAATTTCGTCACGAATCGATCGATTGCAGTGGGCACATATTTTTGTCATACAAGTTACTTCTAACGCTGGTCTTTGGAAACCATCTCGTCGAATGATAGGAATTTCTCTTTGGCAGCATTGTCATCTTCATCAATTCGAGTCATCATACTAGGCACCAATCTTCCATCGCAAACGTAACAACGTAAAAGATTTCCAAATACCATTATTGTAAAAGATGTACAATATTAGTGTAGGATACGAGTTTTACGAAACTGTTTCCCAATGTACATTGAAGACCAACAAGAAAATATGCAGAGTAAGAGTTTTATAGTTTTAATGTTACATATGTATTAGTATACTTCCCAAAATAAACTATATAATAAGACAGAAAACCAATATCGATTTCAATCTGAATTTTGGCGTCTTTAGTATATTTTATATGTCTACTTTTTTTCGGGAAACTGTAAAACACGAGACCTAAAAGAAACCCTGGGAGAGGGAATTCACATCCTTCAAAATGTCACTCGCGTTCTAAAAAACATACAGCTGAGCTGTGTTCATCATTCGTTTATAATCTCGGGATTTGAAAATATTTAAGCAGCATGATAGTCGAACCAAAACACTCTAAAAATAATGTCGAAAAAGTATATCGGGTTTGATACCGAAGAAAAAGGCATAAAGCCAAGAAGTCGAGCGTTCTGTCCAATTTCGTCACGTCCACAACAATGTTTCTGGATTACTGCGCGCTCCAACACGCGCGCGCGCGCCCACACACGTACGCACATGCACACGCATGCGCACACGCACACACATATGCTCACTCACGCTGACTCACACTACTAATAATATAATAATAATTTGCTACAACTGAAATCAGAAAATTCGTATCTCACGCTTTTCCGGAGCTTCTAGCGGAAAAACTGTTCATAGGATAAGGTTGAGTCTGTGGAAACATTTGTTCAGAAGCATTTGAACTGCAACATACTCCAATTTCAATCAAATCGACTGGGAGCCATTTTCCATACGTTTTGTGCGTGGTCCATGAAAGAACGTGTGTTTTACAGGAGAAAATTGCTGAAATGGGGATGTTTAGTGTTTCTAACAATGAATTTGTAGTCAGAATTGAAAAAATCAAAATGGCAGATCAAACATGGTCGAGCGGTTTTGGAAAACTCTTCCTCTCCAGGAAAAAATGTATTGCACCCTAAACCCGAAAAATTCATGAAACACGTGCTAACTGATGTATTCACTAATCGTAGATCTTGTGAGAATGTCAAAAAGTTTATTAAGAAATATAATTTTTGTATTGATTGTCGGCTATAGCTTTGCAGAACGTGTTTCTAGCAAGCTCATAAATCACACACGGAAAAAAAAGTTCGGTGTGGCAGCGAAAAGTCAGCTGCCACAGATAAGGAATTTCAACTATGGGCGGACAGCAAATGTGCGAACGTAGCTATACGCAGCAACAAGTGCCGTTCTGCCATACAACGGAAAAAGACACAGAAGTGACATTTTGGTGGGAAATGAGTTTTTGGTATAAACGGATTGGTAATGAAAAACTGTATCTAACTATTGCAATTAAAATTATGAACTTTTGTAATAAAAAATTAACATTGAAAATATTATAATTCGCAAAAAATGCGAAAATGTAAAAGTACAAGTAATTTACGTTGCCCAGAATTTATAGAAGGCATGTAGTACGTCACAAAATCCAACGGAAGAACTCACATGAAGCCATTTACGTTATTTTCCCATTGTAAATGCTGCCGAGCTAGGCACATCTGCAAGCGTGTTTATGTGTTTTTTTAGCTTGTAAACTCAATGAGCAAGGCACAGATGTCCAGCAGAAACTAACACAAACTTAAAATTAGAATAATAAATTTAAATATATTTTAAAATTTGACAAATTAAATTAAATTAACAATTAAATAGAAATTGAGTGGTAATGTAAATCTACATAATTAATTATCTAAATAAAATTATTTAAATAAAAAATTATATTCAACCCTATATTCTGCGTATTTGGGTGTTCTTCGCAGGATGTATTTGCTTCGCACGATGACTTTACAGCGAAAAATACCGCATGTGTTATTTTTACGTTGGATTTGTAATAGAAAAACCTCAGAAGCGAATTTTTTTATAGAGATTGTTTAAATAATCCATTTTTTATTCCAAAATTAGAGAAAGCACATGTGGTATTTTTATTCATAAACAAAGAGTTGTAAATGAAGTTTTTGATACAAACGTTTTTTCTCAAATATCTCCGTTCTACCTATTTGACACTTATGTGTCTTTTTCCGTTGCAGGGCAGTGTTATCAATCACAGTTAACATATTTAGCTGTCGAGTCTAACTGCATTTCTCCAGCTACGCGCGCAGTCGACTTTAAGGTTAGAAAAATGTACTGCGCTCTGGCCTTTTGCTAACTTTGTTCGCTATCATTACTAACTCTGATGTATATCCTTGAAAATGCTGTTATCTGTGAAGGTTAACTTTTTTTGACAGCCTTTGCAAATTATTCGCTGATACAGGTAACTTTTATATGTGTCAACAAACTGGTAAGCAGCAAACTCGATTTAGGATTGATGGCGAAATCATTTTTTCCGGTGTCGGCATGATACATAAAAACCCAAAAATACAACAAATACACAACAAATAAAAAAATTAAAACAAAAAATTAAAAAACAAAAATTTTTAAATTAAAAAAAAATTTAAAAATGCAAGAAATAACAAAAAAACATCCTCGGTCATCGTCTATATGTTCCTGATGAGAATCGGGCAACATTTAAAGAACCCTATCCTAGCCATTTTCTGTCGTGATTTCGGAATACTACGTTAACTGCAGAATCCGGATTTTTGCGGTTTGTCACAAATAACTAATTTTGAGAACAGGTAACGAAATATCACAAATGAAGCAGACTTGATTTATTATTTTTCTTTGAAATCCTTTATTTACTTAAATATGTAGTGTCCACGTGGACAAGTGTGCCAAAATTAGTAAAATGTTGTCCATGTAGTTTATGGACGACCCCTAACATGATTTGAGCGCGAATGCAACCAGATTCTGTTAAACCTGCAGAAGATCATCATCGCGAAGGGAAAAATAAATAAAAAAAAATATTACAATATTTTTATCATTTTGTTATCTATTCCTTCAGCAAGAAATAACTTATCCTTGTCCCATTGGGATTGGCGTCCACGCATCTCCAAGCACCCGATGGAAAATATCCGGAGAGCCGCTTCATTTTAAAGATTGTTTAGCAAGCGAATAAGTATTCGACAATGTGACAGGTAATATAAAAAACGCAAGAAATTTCTTTTTATAATTATGGGGGCAGTCAAAAACATCAGTTTTGTATAATATATGGTCGTTGAAATAAGATAGTGGTCGGTATTTACGCGCAAACAGTCGGTAAGAAGTTGAAAATAGCCACACAATAGAAGAGTCTCCTTTAAAATTTAAACGCGTTTTTCTAAAAACAAAATTTTTCACCAGGCCGTCATGATTCTGAAAAAAATACTGAACCAAATCGCTTGAAATTTTTACAGATTATTCTACACACATCTACCTATTGTGCATACTACAATCACAAATATTAGCTAATATTCAATCCTTCTTTTCAATGATTTCATGCATAAAAAAGGGCTCAAAAACGTCTGAAGGCCGCTATTTCCTTTTTACACATCGTTCAGACGATAACCACAGGTCCACTTTTGAAGGAAACGCGCGGTTTTGTGTTTCACGTTTTCATGGATGATGTTAAATATGGAAAAATAAAATCGCTGATAACTTTTCTTACAAGTAATCTAGCCTTCTACAATTTTAACCGCAAATTTTTTGTACCTTTTATACCAAATTTTTTATGTGTTACGGATGCTGGCTATGCACATAATAGCACTTGTAACATAGACAATACTTGCCTTTGTAAATTCGACAAGACTCACATATACCGAAGGGCCCGATTCGGCGTCGCACATAGATTGCACACGTGCTACAACTTACACGGGGAATCACGGGTTCCTCTAGCTGCAAGCCCAATCGGTCAAGAAAGGGATGTGCCACGCCAAACCTCGAAGTAAGACAATCCATAAGATTGTAACTTACACGCGCGCACAATAGTACACGTGCCCCGAATCGCCGAGGACACCAATAGGTCAAAGGGGTGAGCGATTCGTGGAAGATGGCACGTAGCAAACAACAAGCGCAGGTGTCCATGGCGAAGGACGATGATCTCATCGACATCTACCATATAAAAAGGGCAATCGCATTGCCCGAAACCAGAGTCGCCCCGTGAACGACATTGTGACGATCTCGGTGCAGACTCGCCCCGTACATCGAACTAAGAATATCGCTCGGTGCTGAGTCGCACCGTTTGTAATCGGCTAAAGATCTCTGTAAGATTCGTCGGTAATCAGCGACTCTCCGCGAATTAAATGACTTTGTGGGACTTCATCCCAACGCGATCTTTTTGTACAAACCTCAGTCGGCGATAGCAATAATAAATATATACATAGTTTCAATCAACTCCCGCTTTTCACTTGGGGTGCCGATCCCTTTAACGCATATCCCGCAACCCGATTCCTTTCGTTACCGGGAATCAGTAAAAATAATTAAATTGCTACTTCGAAAACGTAACACCTGTATGAAGAAGTAGACCACGAAATATCGCCTCTAGATAATTTTCCGAGTTATTTTTTACCGTTTATTGATATGGATTACAATAGCTCAATCCCCAGGATATCATACGAGCAGATACAGCTGGGAGAGATTCTTAAAAAAGGAGCAAAACCGAATTTTCAAATAATCGAAAAGCCGGTTCTAGCACATTTTCCGAGTTGTTTTTTTCGTTTATCAGGTTCGATTGCGTTCCTTGAATAAACCGGAACTTGTACCAGCAACAAAAAATGGGAGAGGCGCATAGAATAAGAGCCAGAGCGATTTTACGGAAAATCGAAAATCGGCTGTAGAATTTTTTCCGAGTTGTTTTTTTTCGTTGTTCAGGGTCCATTACATTCATTTAATAAACCGGAAGTTGTACCAGCAGCAAAAAACGGGAGAGGCGCATAGAATAGGAGCCAGAGCGATTTTACGGAAAATCGAAAATCGGCTGTAGATTTTTTTCCGAGTTGTTTTTTTTTCGTTGTTCAGAGTCCATTACATTCCGTTAGTAAACCGAAAGTCCTACCAGCAGCAAAAAATGGGAGAGATTCATAGAATAGCAGCTAGAGCGATATTACAGAAAATCGGAAATCAGCTGTAGAATTTTTTCCGAGTTGTTTTTTTTCATTCTTCGGGGACCATTACATTCCTTGAATAAACCGGAACTTGTACCAGCAACAAAAAATGGGAGAGGCGCATAGAATAAGAGCCAGAGCGATTTTACGTAAAATCGAAAATCGGCTGTAGAATTTTTTCCGAGTTGTTTTTTTTCATTCTTCGGGGACCATTACATTCCTTTAATAAACCGGAAGTTGTATCAGCAGCAAAAAACGGGAGAGGCGCATAGAATAGGAGCCAGAGCGATTTTACGGAAAATCGAAAATCGGCTGTAGAATTTTTTACGAGTTGTTTTTTTTCGATATTCAGGGACCATTACATTCCTTTAATAAGCCGGAAGTCCTACCAGTAGCAAAAAATGGGAGGGATTCATAGAATAGGAGATAGAGCGATATTACGGAAAATCGAAAATCGGCTGCAGAATTTTTTTCGATGTTCAGGGTCCATTACATTCTGTTAGTAAACCGGAAGTCCTACCAGCAGCAAAAAATGGGAGAGATTCATAGAATAGGAGCTAGAGCGATATTACGGAAAATCGGAAATCAGCTGTAGAATTTTTTCCGAGTTGTTTTTTTTTCGTTCTTCGGGGACCATTACATTCCTTTAATAAACCGGAAGCCCTACCAGCAGCATAAAATGGGAGAGCCGCATAGAATAGGAGCCAGAACGATTTTACGGAAAATCGAATATCGGCTGTAGAATTTTTTCCGAGTTGTTTTTTTTTCGTTGTTCAGGGACCATTACATTCCTTTAATAAACCGGAAATCCTACTGGCAGCAAATAATGGGAGAGGCGCATAGAATAGGAGCCAGAGTGATTTTACGGAAAATCGAAAATCGGCTGCAGAATTTTTTTCGATGTTCCGGGTCCATTACATTCTGTTAGTAAACCGGAAGTCCTACCAGCAGCAAAAAATGGGAGAGATTCATAGAATAGGAGCTAGAGCGATATTACGGAAAATCGGAAATCAGCTGTAGAATTTTTTCCGAGTTGTTTTTTTTACGTTGCTCAGGGACCAATACATTTCTTTAATATACCGGAAGTCCTACCAGCAGCAAAAAATGGGAGAGCCGCATAGAATAGGAGCCAGAACGATTTTACGGAAAATCGAAAATCGGCTGTAGAATTTTTTCCGAGTTGTTTTTTTTCGGTGTTCAGGGCCCGTTTCATTCTGTGAGTAAACCGGAAGTCCTACCAGCAGCAAAATATGGGAAAGATTCATAGAATAGGAGCTAGAGCGATACTACGGAAAATCGGAAATCAGCTGTAGAATTTTTTCCGAGTTGTTTTTTTTCGTTATTCAGGGACCATTACATTCCGTTCGTAAACCGGAAGTCCTACCAGCAGCAAAATATGGGAAAGATTCATAGAATAGGAGCTAGAGCGATACTACGGAAAATCGGAAATCAGCTGTAGAATTTTTTCCGATTTGTTCTTTTTTCGTTGTTCAGGGACCATTACATTCCTTTAATAAACCGGAAATCCTACTGGCAGCAAATAATGGGAGAGGCGCATAGAATAGGAGCCAGAGTGATTTTACGGAAAATCGAAAATCGGCTGCAGAATTTTTTTCGATGTTCCGGGTCCATTACATTCTGTTAGTAAACCGGAAGTCCTACCAGCAGCAAAAAATGGGAGAGATTCATAGAATAGGAGCTAGAGCGATATTACGGAAAATCGGAAATCAGCTGTAGAATTTTTTCCGAGTTGTTTTTTTTCGTCATTCTGGGACCATTACATTCCTGAAGTAAACCGGAAGTCCTATCAGCAGCAAAAAATGGGAGAGGCGCATAGAATAGGATCCAGAGCGATTTTACGGAAAATCGAAAATCGGCTGTAGAATTTTTTCCGAGTTGTTTTTTTTCGTTGTTCAGGGACCATTACATTCCTTAAATAAACCGGAAATCCTACTGGCAGCAAATAATAAGAGAGGCGCATAGAATAGGAGCCAGAGTGAATTTACGGAAAATCGAAAATCGGCTGTAGTATTTTTTCCGAGTTGTATTTTTTTCGTCATTCAGGGACCATTACATTCCTGAAGTAAACCGGAAGTCCTATCAGCACCAAAAAATGGGAGAGGCGCATAGAATAAGATCCAGAGCGATTTTACGGAAAATCGAAAATCGGCTGTAGAATTTTTTCCGAGTTGTTTTTTTTCGTTGTTCAGGGACCATTACATTCCTTAAATAAACCGGAAGTCCTACCAGCAGCAAAAAATGGGAGAGGCGCATAGAATGGGAGCTAGAGCGATTTTACGGAAAATCGGAAATCAGCTGTAGAATTTTTTCCGATTTGTTCTTTTTTCGTTGTTCAGGGACCATTACATTCCTTTAATAAACCGGAAATCCTACTGGCAGCAAATAATGGGAGAGGCGCATAGAATAGGAGCCAGAGTGATTTTACGGAAAATCGAAAATCGGCTGCAGAATTTTTTCCGAGTTGTTTTTTTTTCGTTGTTCAGGGACCATTACATTCCTGAAGTAAACCGGAAGTCCTATCAGCAGCAAAAAATGGGAGAGGCGCATAGAATAAGATCCAGAGCGATTTTACGGAAAATCGAAAATCGGCTGTAGAATTTTTTCCGAGTTGTTTTTTTTCGTTGTTCAGGGACCATTACATTCCTTAAATAAACCGGAAGTCCTACCAGCAGCAAAAAATGGGAGAGATTTATAGACTCGGAGCCAGAGTGATTTTACGGAAAATCGAAAATCGGCTGCAGAATTTTTTTCGATGTTCCGGGTCCATTACATTCTGTTAGTAAACCGGAAGTCCTACCAGCAGCAAAAAATGGGAGAGATTCATAGAATAGGAGCTAGAGCGATATTACGGAAAATCGGAAATCAGCTGTAGAATTTTTTCCGAGTTGTTTTTTTTCGTTGTTCAGGGACTATTACATTCCTTTAATAAACCGGAAGTCCTACCAGCAGCAAAAAATGGGAGAGGCGCATAGAATAGGACCCAGAGCGATTTTACGGAAAATCGAAAATCGGCTGTAGAATTTTTTCCGAGTTGTTTTTTTTTCGTTCTTCGGGGACCATTACATTCCTTTAATAAACCGGAAGCCCTACCAGCAGCATAAAATGGGAGAGCCGCATAGAATAGGAGCCAGAACGATTTTACGGAAAATCGAATATCGGCTGTAGAATTTTTTCCGAGTTGTTTTTTTCGTTGTTCATGGACTATTACATTCCTTTAATAAACCGGAAGTCCTACCAGCAGCAAAAAATGGGAGAGATTCATAGAATAGGAGCTAGAGCGATATTACGGAAAATCGGAAATCAGCTGTAGAATTTTTTCCGAGTTGTTTTTTTTCGTTGTTCAGGGACTATTACATTCCTTTAATAAAGCGGAAGTCCTACCAGCAGCAAAAAATGGGAGAGGCGCATAGAATAGGACCCAGAGCGATTTTACGGAAAATCGAATATCGGCTGTAGAATTTTTTCCGAGTTGTTTTTTTTTCGTTGTTCAGGGACCATTACATTCCTTTAATAAACCGGAAATCCTACTGGCAGCAAATAATGGGAGAGGCGCATAGAATAGGAGCCAGAGTGAATTTACGGAAAATCGAAAATCGGCTGTAGTATTTTTTCCGAGTTGTATTTTTTTCGTCATTCAGGGACCATTACATTCCTGAAGTAAACCGGAAGTCCTATCAGCAGCAAAAAATGGGAGAGGCGCATAGAATAAGATCCAGAGCGATTTTACGGAAAATCGAAAATCGGCTGTAGAATTTTTTCCGAGTTGTTTTTTTTCGTCATTCAGGGACCATTACATTCCTGAAGTAAACCGGAAGTCCTATCAGCAGCAAAAAATGGGAGAGGCGCATAGAATAGGATCCAGAGCGATTTTACGGAAAATCGAAAATCGGCTGTAGAATTTTTTCCGAGTTGTTTTTTTTTCGTTGTTCAGGGACCATTACATTCCTTGAATGAACCGGAAGTCCTACCAGTAGCAAAAAATGGGAGAGATTTATAGACTAGGAGCCAGAGCGATTTTACTGAAAATCGAAAATCGGCTGTAGAATTTTTTTCGAGTTGTTTTTTTTCGTTGTTCAGGGACCATTACATTCCTTAAATAAACCGGAAATCCTACTGGCAGCAAATAATAAGAGAGGCGCATAGAATAGGAGCCAGAGTGAATTTACGGAAAATCGAAAATCGGCTGTAGTATTTTTTCCGAGTTGTATTTTTTTCGTCATTCAGGGACCATTACATTCCTGAAGTAAACCGGAAGTCCTATCAGCAGCAAAAAATGGGAGAGGCGCATAGAATAAGATCCAGAGCGATTTTACGGAAAATCGAAAATCGGCTGTAGAATTTTTTCCGAGTTGTTTTTTTTCGTTGTTCAGGGACCATTACATTCCTTAAATAAACCGGAAGTCCTACCAGCAGCAAAAAATGGGAGAGGCGCATAGAATAGGAGCTAGAGCGATTTTACGGAAAATCGGAAATCAGCTGTAGAATTTTTTCCGAGTTGTTTTTTTTCGATGTTCAGGGACCATTACATTCCTTTAATAAACCGGAAGTCCTACTAGCAGCAAAAAATGGGAGAGGCGCATAGAATAGGAGCCAGAGCGATTTTACGGAAAATCGGAAATCAGCTGTAGAATTTTTTCCGAGTTGTTTTTTTTTCGTAGTTCAGGGACCATTACATTCTTTTAATAAACCGGAAGTCCTACCAGCAGCAAAAAAATGGGAGAGGGGCATAGAATAGGAGCCAGAGCGATTTTACGGAAAATCGTAAATCGGCTGTAGAATTTTTTTCGTTGTTCAGGGACCATTACATTCCTTTAATAAACCAGAAGTCCTACCTGCAGCAAAAAATATGAGAGGCGCATAGAAAAGGAGCCAGAGCGATTTTACGGAAAATGGAAAATCGGCTGTAGAATTTTTTCCGAGTTGTTTTTTTTCGTTGTTCAGGGACCATTACATTCCTTTAATAAACCGGAAGTCCTACCAGCAGCATAAAATGGGAGAGGCGCATAGAAAAGGAGCCAGAGCGATTTTACGGAAAATCGAAAATCGGCTGTAGAATTTTTTCCGAGTTGTTTTTTTTTCGTTGTTCAGGGACCATTACATTCCTTTAATAAACCGGAAGTCCTACCAGCAGCAAAAAATGGGAGAGGCGCATAGAATAGGAGCCAGAGCGATTTTACGGAAAATCGAAAATCGGCTGTAGAATTTTTTCCGAGTTGTTTTTTTTTCGTTGTTCAGGGACCATTACATTCCTTTAATAAACCGGAAGTCCTACCAGCAGCAAAAAATGGGAGAGGCGCATAGAATAGGAGCCAGAACGATTTTACGGAAAATCTAAAATCGGCTGTAGAATTAGAGTTGTTTTTTTTCGTTGTTCAGGGACAATTACATTCCTTTAATAAACCGGAAGTCCTACCAGCAGCAAAAAATGGGAGAGGCGCATAGAATAGGAGCTAGAGCGATTTTACGGAAAATCGGAAATCGGCTGTAGAATTTTTTCCGAGTTGTTTTTTTTCGTTGTTCAGGGACCATTACATTCCTTTAATAAACCGGAAGTCCTACCAGCAGCAAAAAATGGGAGAGGCGCATAGAATAGGAGCCAGAGCGATTTTACGGAAAATCGGAAATCAGCTGTAGAATTTTTTCCGAGTTGTTCTTTTTTCGTTGTTCAGGGACTATTACATTCCTTTAATAAACCGGAAGTCCTACTAGCAGCAAAAAATGGGAGAGGCGCTAGAATAGGAGCCAGAGAGATTTTACGGAAAATCGTAAATCGGCTGTAGAATTTTTTTCCTTGTTCAGGGACCATTACATTCCTTTAATAAACCGGAAGTCCTACTAGCAGCAAAAAATGGGAGAGGCGCTAGAATAGGAGCCAGAGCGATTTTACGGAAAATCGTAAATCGGCTGTAGAATTTTTTTCGAGTTGTTTTTTTTGTTGTTCAGGGACCATTACAGTCCTTCAATAAACCAGAAGTCCTACCAGCAGCAAAAAATGGGAGAGGGGCATAGAATAGGAGCTAGAGCGATTTTACGGAAAATCGGAAATCAACTGTAGAATTTTTTCCGAGTTGTTCTTTTTTCGTTGTTCAGGGACTATTACATTCCTTTAATAAACCGGAAGTCCTACTAGCAGCAAAAAATGGGAGAGGCGCATAGAATAGGAGCCAGAGCAATTTTACGGAATATCGAAAATCGGCTGTAGAATTTTTTCCGAGTTGTTTTTTTTCGATGTTCAGGGACCATTACAATCCTTTAATAAACCGGAAGTCCTACTAGCAGCAAAAAATGGGAGAGGCGCTAGAATAGGAGCCAGAGCGATTTTACGGAAAATGGAAAATCGGCTGTAGAATTTTTTCCGAGTTGTTTTTTTTCGATGTTCAGGGACTATTACAATCCTTTAATAAACCGGAAGTCCTACTAGCAGCAAAAAATGGGAGAGGCTCATAGAATAGGAGCCAGAGCGATTTTACGGAAAATGGAAATTCGGCTGTAGAATTTTTTCCGAGTTGTTTTTTTTCGATGTTCAGGGACCATTACATTCCTTTAATAAACCGGAAGTCCTAACAGCAGCAAAAAATGGAAGAGGCGCATAGAATAGGAGCCAGAGCGATTTTACGGAAAATGGAAAATCGGCTGTAGAATTTTTTCCGAGTTGTTTTTTTTCGATGTTCAGGTACCATTACAATCCTTTAATAAACCAGAAGTCCTACCAGCAGCAAAAAATGGGAGAGGCGCATAGAAAAGGAGCCAGAGCGATTTTACGGAAAATGGAAAATCGGCTGTAGAATTTTTTCCGAGTTGTTTTTTTTCGTTGTTCAGGGATCATTACATTCCTTTAATAAACCGGAAGTCCTACCAGCAGCAAAAAATGGGAGAGATTCACAGAATAGGAGCAAGAGCGATTTTACGGAAAATCGAAAATCGGCTGTAGAATTTTTTCCGAGTTGTTTTTTTTCGTTGTTCAGGGACCATTACATTCCTTTAATAAACCGGAAGTCCTACCAGCAGCAGAAAATGTGAGAGGCGTATAGAATAGGAGCCAGAGCGATTTTACGGAAAATCGAAAATCGGCGGTAGAATTTTTTCCGAGTTGTTTTTTTTCGTTGTTCAGGGACCATTACATTCCTTTAATAAACCGGAAGTCCTACCAGCAGCAAAAAATGGGAGAGGCGCATAGAATAGGACCCAGAGCGATTTTACGGAAAATCGAAAATCGGCTGTAGAATTTTTTCCGAGTTGTTTTTTTTCGTTGTTCAGGGACCATTACATTCCTTTAATAAACCAGAAGTCCTACCAGCAGCAAAAAATGGGAGAGGCGCATAGAATAGGAGCCAGAGCGATTTTACGGAAAATCGAAAATCGGCTGTAGGATTTTTTCCGAGTTGTTTTTTTCGTTGTTCAGGGACCATTACATTCCTTCAATAAACCAGAAGTCCTACCAGCAGCAAAAAATGGGAGAGGCGCATAGAATAGGAGCCAGAGCGATTTTACGGAATATCGAAAATCGGCTGTAGAATTTTTTCCCAGTTGTTTTTTTTTCGTTGTTCAGGGACCATTACATTCCTTTAATAAACCGGAAGTCCTACCAGCAGCATAAAATGGGAGAGGCGCATAGAAAAGGAGCCAGAGCGATTTTACGGAAAATGGAAAATCGGCTGTAGAATTTTTTCCGAGTTGTTTTTTTTCGATGTTCAGGGACCATTACAATCCTTTAATAAACCGGAAGTCCTACTAGCAGCAAAAAATGGGAGAGGCGCTAGAATAGGAGCCAGAGAGATTTTACGGAAAATCGTAAATCGGCTGTAGAATTTTTTTCGTTGTTCAGGGACCATTACATTCCTTTAATAAACCAGAAGTCCTACCTGCAGCAAAAAATATGAGAGGCGCATAGAAAAGGAGCCAGAGCGATTTTACGGAAAATGGAAAATCGGCTGTAGAATTTTTTCCGAGTTGTTTTTTTTCGATGTTCAGGGACCATTACATTCCTTTAATAAACCGGAAGTCCTACCAGCAGCAAAAAATGGGAGAGGCGCATAGAAAAGGAGCCAGAGCGGTTTTACGGAAAATGGAAAATCGGCTGTAGAATTTTTTCCGAGTTGTTTTTTTTCGATGTTCAGGGACCATTACATTCCTTTAATAAACCGGAAATCCTACTAGCAGCAAAAAATGGGAGAGGGGCATAGAATAGGAGCTAGAGCGATTTTACGGAAAATCGGAAATCGGCTGTAGAATTTTTTCCGAGTTGTTTTTTTTCGTTGTTCAGGGACCATTACATTCCTTTAATAAGCTGGAAGTCCTACCAGCAACAAAAAATGGGAGAGGCGCTTAGATAGGAGCCAGAGCGATTTTACGGAAAATCGTAAATCGGCTGTAGAATTTTTTCCGAGTTGTTTTTTTTCGTTGTTCAGGGACCATTACATTCCTTTAATAAACCGGAAGTCCTACCAGCAACAAAAAATGGGAGAGGCGCATAGAATAGAAGCCAGAGCGATTTTACGGAAAATCGAAAATCAGCTGTAGAATTTTTTCCGAGATGTTTTTTTTCGTTATTCAGGGACCATTACATTCCTTTAATAATCCGGAAGTCCCACCAGCAGCAAAAAATGGGAGAGGCACATAGAATAGGAGCCAGAGCGATTTTACGGAAAATCGGAAATCGGCTGTAGAATTTTTTCCGAGTTGTTTTTTTTCGTCATTCAGGGACCATTACATTCCTTTAATAAGCCGGAAGTCCTACCAGCAGCAAAAAATGGGAGAGGCGCATAGAATAGGAGCTAGAGCGATTTTACGGAAAATCGGAAATCAGCTGTAGAATTTTTTCCGAGTTGTTTTTTTTCGTCATTCAGGGACCATTACATTCCTTTAATAAGCCGGAAGTCCTACCAGCAGCAAAAAATAGGAGAGGCGCATAGAATAGGATCCAGAGCGATTTTACGGAAAATCGAAAATCGGCTGTAGAATTTTTTCCGAGTTGTTTTTTTTCGTTGTTCAGGGACTATTACATTCCTTTAATAAACCGGAAGTCCTACCAGCAGCAAAAAATGGGAGAGATTCACAGAATAGGAGCTAGAGCGATATTACGGAAAATCGGAAATCAGCTGTAGAATTTTTTCCGAGTTGTTTTTTTTCGTTGTTCAGGGACTATTACATTCCTTTAATAAACCGGAAGTCCTACCAGCAGCAAAAAATGGGAGAGGCGCGTAGAATAGAAGCTAGAGCGATTTTACGGAAAATCGGAAATCGGCTGTAAAATTTTTTCCGAGTTGTTTTTTTTCGTTGTTTAGGGACCATTACATTCCTTCAATAAACCGGAAGTCCTACCAGCAGCAAAAAATGGGACAGGCGCATAGAATTGAAGCCAGAGCGATTTTACGAAAAATCGAAAATCGGCTGTAGAATTTTTTCCGAGTTGTTTTTTTTCGTTGTTCAGGGACCATTACACTCCTTTAACAAACCGGAAGTCCTACCAGCAGCAAAAAATGGGACAGGCGCATAGAATTGAAGCCAGAGCGATTTTACGAAAAATCGAAAATCGGCTGTAGAATTTTTTCCGAGTTGTTTTTTTTCGTTGTTCAGGGACCATTACATTCCTTTAACAAACCGGAAGTCCTACCAGCAGCAAAAAATGGGAGAGGCGCATAGAATAGGAGCCAGAGCGATTTTACGGAAAATCGAAAATCGGCTGTAGAATTTTTTCCGAGTTGTTTTTTTTTCGTTGTTCAGGGACCATTACATTCCTTTAATAAACCGGAAGTCCTACCAGCAGCAAAAAATGGGAGAGGCGCATAGAATAGGAGCCAGAGCGATTTTACGGAAAATCGAAAATCAGCTGTAGAATTTTTTCCGAGTTGTTTTTTTATCGTTGTTCAGGGACCATTACATTCCTTTAATAAACCGGAAGTCCTACCAGCAACAAAAAATGGGAGAGGCGCTAGAATAGGAGCCAGAGCGATTTTAAGGAAAATCGGAAATCGGCTGTAGAATTTTTGCCGAGTTGTTTTTTTATCGTTGTTCAGGGACCATTACATTCCTTTAATAAACCGGAAGACCTACCAGCAGCAAAAAATGGGACAGGCGCATAGAATAGGAGCCATAGCGATTTTACGGAAAATCGAAAATCGGCTGTAGAATTTTTTCCGAGTTGTTTTTTTTCGTTGTTCAGGGACCATTACATTCTATTAGTAATCCGGAAGTCCTACCAGCAGCAAAAAATGGGAGAGCCGCATAGAATAGGAGCCAGAGCGATTTTACGGAAAATCGAAAATCGGCTGTAGAATTTTTTCCGAGTTGTTTTTTTTCGATTTTCAGGGACCATTACATTCCTTTAATAAACCGGAAGTCCAGCCAGCAGCAAAAAATGGGAGAGGCGCATAGAATAGGAGCCAGAGCTATTTTACGGAAAATCGAAAATCGGCTGTAGAATTTTTTCCGAGTTGTTTTTTTTTCGTTGTTCAGGGACCATTACATTCCTTTAACAAACCGGAAGTCCTACCTTAAGCAAAAAATGGGCAAGGCGCATAGAATAGAAGCCAGAGCGATTTTACGGAAAATCAAAAATCGGCTGTAGAATTTTTTCCGAGTTGTTTTTTTTTCGTTATTCAGGGACCATTACATTCCGTTGGTAAACCGGAAGTCTCGCCAGCAGCAAAATATGGGAAAGATTCATAGACTAGGAGCTAGAGCGATACTACGGAAAATCGGAAATCAACTGTAGAATTTTTTCCGAGTTGTTTTTTCTTCGTTGTTCAGGGACCATTACATTCCTTTAACAAACCGGAAGTCCTACCAGCAGCAAAAAATAGGACAGGCGCAGAGAATAGGAGCCAGAGCGATTTTACGGAAAATCGGAAATCGGCTGTAGAATTTTTTCCGAGTTGTTTTTTTCATTGTTCAGGGACCATTACATTCCATTAATGAGCCGGAAGTCCTACCAGCAGCAAAAAATGGGAGAGGCGCATAGAATAGGAGCCAGAGCGATTTTACGGAAAATCGAAAATCGGCTGTAGAATATTTTCCGAGTTGTTTTTTTCATTGTTCAGGGACCATTACATTCCATTAATGAGCCGGAAGTCCTACCAGCAGCAAAAAATGGGAGAGGCGCATAGAATAGGAGCCAGAGCGATTTTACGGAAAATCGAAAATCGGCTGTAGAATTTTTTCCGAGTTGTTTTTTTTTCGATGTTCAGGGTCCATTACATTCCTTTAATAAACCGGAAGTCCTACCAGCAGCAAAAAATGGGAGAGGCGCATAGAATAGGAGCCAGGGCGATTTTACGGAAAATCGAAAATCGGCTGTAGAATTTTTTCCGAGTTGTTTTTTTTCGTTGTTCAGGGACCATTACATTCCTTTAATAAACCGGAAGTCCTACCAGCAGCAAAAAATGGGAGAGGCGCATAGAATAGGAGCCAGAGCGATTTTACGGAAAATCGAAAATCGGCTGTAGAATTTTTTCCGAGTTGTTTTTTTTCGATGTTCAGGGACCATTACATTCCTTTAATAAACCGGAAGTCCTACTAGCAGCAAAAAATGGGAGAGGCGCTAGAATAGGAGCCAGAACGATTTTACGGAAAATCGTAAATCGGCTGTAGAATTTTTTTCGAGTTGTTTTTTTCGTAGTTCAGGGACCATTACATTCCTTTAATAAACCGGAAGTCCTACCAGCAGCAAAAAAATGGGAGAGGCGCATAGAATAGGAGCCAGAGCGATTTTACGGAAAATCGTAAATCGGCTGTAGAATTTTTTTCGAGTTGTTTTTTTCGTTGTTCAGGGACCATTACATTCCTTTAATAAACCGGAAGTCCTACCAGCAGCAAAAAAAGGGAGAGGCGCATAGAATAGGAGCCAGAGCGATTTTACGGAAAATCGAAAATCGGCTGTAGAATTTTTTCCGAGTTGTTTTTTTCGTTGTTCAGGGACCATTACATTCCTTTAATAAACCGGAAGTCCTACCAGCAGCAAAAAAATGGGAGAGGCGCATAGAATAGGAGCTAGAGCGATTTTACGGAAAAGCGGAAATCAGCTGTAGAATTTTTTCCGAGTTGTTCTTTTTTCGTTGTTCAGGGACCATTACATTCCTTTAATAAACCGGAAGTCCTAACAGCAGCAAAAAATGGGAGAGGCGCATAGAATAGGAGCCAGAGCGATTTTACGGAAAATGGAAAATCGGCTGTAGAATTTTTTCCGAGTTGTTTTTTTTCGATGTTCAGGGACCATTACATTCCTTTAATAAACCGGAAGTCCTACTAGCAGCAAAAAATGGGAGAGGCGCTAGAATAGGAGCCAGAGCGATTTTACGGAAAATCGTAAATCGGCTGTAGAATTTTTTTCGAGTTGTTTTTTTCGTTGTTCAGGGACCATTACAGTCCTTCAATAAACCAGAAGTCCTACCAGCAGCAAAAAATAGGAGAGGCTCATAGAATAGGAGCCAGAGCGATTTTACTGAAAATCGAAAATCGGCTGTAGAATTTTTTCCGAGTTGTTTTTTTCGTTGTTCAGGGACCATTACATTCCTTTAATAAACCGGAAGTCCTACCAGCAGCAAAAAACAGGAGAGGCGCATAGAATAGGAGCCAGACCGATTTTACGGAAAATGGAAAATCGGCTGTAGAATTTTTTCCGAGTTGTTTTTTTTCGTATTTCCGGGACCATTACATTCCTTTAATAAACCGGAAGTCCTACTAGCAGCAAAAAATGGGAGAGGCGCTAGAATAGGAGCCAGAGCGATTTTACGGAAAATCGAAAATCGGCTGTAGAATTTTTTCCGAGTTGTTTTTTTTCGTTGTTCAGGGACCATTACATTCCTTTAATAAACCGGAAGTCCTACCAGCAGCAAAAAATGGGAGAGGCGCATGGAATAGGAGCCAGAGCGATTTGACGGAAAATCAAAAATCGGTTGTAGAATTTTTTCGGAGTTGTTTTTTTTCGTTGTTCAGGGACCATTACATTCCTTTAATAAACCGGAAGTCCTACCAGCAGCAAAAAATGGGAGAGGCGCATAGAATAGGAGCCAGAGCGATTTTACGGAAAATCGAAAATCGGCTGTAGAATTTTTTCCGAGTTGTTTTTTTTTCGATGTTCAGGGTCCATTACATTCCTTTAATAAACCGGAAGTCTTACCAGCAGCAAAAAATGGGAGAGGCGCATAGAATAGGAGCCAGAGCGATTTTACGGAAAATCGAAAATCGGCTGTAAAATTTTTTCCGAGTTGTTTTTTTTCGTTGTTCAGGGACCATTACATTCCTTTAATAAACCGGAAGTCCTACCAGCAGCAAAAAATGGGAAAGGTTCATAGAATAGGAGCCAGAGCGATTTTACGGAAAATCGAAAATCGGCTGTAAAATTTTTTCCGAGTTGTTTTTTTTCGTTGTTCAGGGACCATTACATTCCTTTAATAAACCGGAAGTCCTACCAGCAGCAAAAAATGGGAAAGGCGCATAGAATAGGAGCCCGAGCGATTTTACGGAAAATCGAAAATCGGCTGTAGAATTTTTTCCGAGTTGTTTTTTTCGTTGTTCAGGGACCATTACATTCCTTTAATAAACCGGAAGTCCTACCAGCAGCATAAAATGGGAGAGGCGCATAGAAAAGGAGCCAGAGCGATTTTACGGAAAATGGAAAATCGGCTGTAGAATTTTTTCCGAGTTGTTTTTTTTCGTTGTTCAGGGACCATTACATTCCTTTAATAAACCGGAAGTCCTACCAGCAGCATAAAATGGGAGAGGCGCATAGAAAAGGAGCCAGAGCGATTTTACGGAAAATGGAAAATCGGCTGTAGAATTTTTTCCGAGTTGTTTTTTTTCGATGTTCAGGGACCATTACATTCCTTTAATAAACCGGAAGTCCTACTAGCAGCAAAAAATGGGAGAGGCGCTAGAATAGGAGCCAGAGAGATTTTACGGAAAATCGTAAATCGGCTGTAGAATTTTTTTCGTTGTTCAGGGACCATTACATTCCTTTAATAAACCAGAAGTCCTACCTGCAGCAAAAAATATGAGAGGCGCATAGAATAGGAGCCAGAACGATTTTACGAAAAATCGAAAATCGGCTGTAGAATTTTTTCCGAGTTGTTTTTTTTTCGTTGTTCAGGGACTATTACATTACTTTAATAAACCGGAAGTCCTACCAGCAGCAAAAAATGGGAGAGGCGCATAGAATAGGAGCCAGAGCGATTTTACGGAAAATCGAAAATCGGCTGTAGAATTTTTTCCGAGTTGTTTTTTTCGTTGTTCAGGGACCATTACATTCCTTTAATAAACCGGAAGTCCTACCAGCAGCAAAAAATGGGAGAGGCGCATAGAATAGGAGCCAGAGCGATTTTACGGAAAATCGTAAATCGGCTGTAGAATTTTTTTCCTTGTTCAGGGACCATTACATTCCTTTAATAAACCAGAAGTCCTACCAGCAGCAAAAAATGGGAGAGGCGCATAGAATAGGAGCCAGAGCGATTTTACGGAAAATCGAAAATCGGCTGTAGAATTTTTTCCGAGTTGTTTTTTTTTCGTAGTTCCGGGACCATTACATTCCTTTAATAAACCGGAAGTCCTACCAGCAGCAAAAAATGGGAGAGGCGCATAGAAAAGGAGCCAGAGCGATTTTACGGAAAATGGAAAATCGGCTGTAGAATTTTTTCCGAGTTGTTTTTTTTCGATGTTCAGGGACCATTACATTCCTTTAATAAACCGGAAGTCCTACCAGCAGCAAAGAATGGGAGAGGCGCATAGAAAAGGAGCCAGAGCGGTTTTACGGAAAATGGAAAATCGGCTGTAGAATTTTTTCCGAGTTGTTTTTTTCGTTGTTCAGGGACCATTGCAGTCCTTCAATAAACCGGAAGTCCTACCAGCAGCAAAAAATGGAAGAGGCGCTAGAATAGGAGCCAGAGAGATTTTACGGAAAATCGTAAATCGGCTGTAGAATTATTTTCGTTGTTCAGGGACCATTACATTCCTTTAATAAACCGGAAGTCCTAACAGCAGCAAAAAATGGAAGAGGCGCATAGAATAGGAGCCAGAGCGATTTTACTGAAAATCGAAAATCGGCTGTAGAATTTTTTCCGAGTTGTTTTTTTCGTTGTTCAGGGACCATTACATTCCTTTAATAAACCGGAAGTCCTACCAGCAGCAAAAAATATGAGAGGCGCATAGAATAGGAGCCAGAGCGATTTTGCGGAAAATCGAAAATCGGCTGTAGAATTTTTTCCCAGTTGTTTTTTTTCGTTGTTCAGGGACCATTACATTCCTTTAATAAACCGGAAGTCCTACCAGCAGCATAAAATGGGAGAGGCGCATAGAAAAGGAGCCAGAGCGGTTTTACGGAAAATGGAAAATCGGCTGTAGAATTTTTTCCGAGTTGTTTTTTTTCGATGTTCAGGGACCATTACATTCCTTTAATAAACCGGAAGTCCTACTAGCAGCAAAAAATGGGAGAGGCGCTAGAATAGGAGCCAGAGCGATTTTACGGAAAATCGTAAATCGGCTGTAGAATTTTTTTCGAATTGTTTTTTTTTCGATGTTCAGGGTCCATTACATTCTGTTATTAAACCGGAAGTCCTACCAGCAGCAAAAAATAGGAGAGGCGCATAGAATAGGAGCCAGAACGATTTTACGGAAAATCGAAAATCGGCTGTAGAATTTTTTCCGAGTTGTTTTTTTTTCGTAGTTCAGGGACCATTACATTCCTTTAATAAACCGGAAGTCCTACCAGCAGCAAAAAAATGGGAGAGGCGCATAGAATAGGAGCTAGAGCGATTTTACGGAAAATCGGAAATCAGCTGTAGAATTTTTTCCGAGTTGTTCTTTTTTCGTTGTTCAGGGACTATTACATTCCTTTAATAAACCGGAAGTCCTACTAGCAGCAAAAAATGGGAGAGGCGCTAGAATAGGAGCCAGAGAGATTTTACGGAAAATCGTAAATCGGCTGTAGAATTTTTTTCCTTGTTCAGGGACCATTACATTCCTTTAATAAACCAGAAGTCCTACCAGCAGCAAAAAATGGGAGAGGCGCATAGAATAGGAGCCAGAGCGATTTTACGGAATATCGAAAATCGGCTGTAGAATTTTTTCCCAGTTGTTTTTTTTTCGTTGTTCAGGGACCATTACATTCCTTTAACAAACCGGAAGTCCTACCAGCAGCATAAATTGGGAGAGGCGCATAGAAAAGGAGCCAGAGCGATTTTACGGAAAATGGAAAATCGGCTGTAGAATTTTTTCCGAGTTGTTTTTTTTCGATGTTCAGGGACCATTACAATCCTTTAATAAACCGGAAGTCCTACTAGCAGCAAAAAATGGGAGAGGCGCTAGAATAGGAGCCAGAGAGATTTTACGGAAAATGGAAAATCGGCTGTAGAATTTTTTCCGAGTTGTTTTTTTTCGATGTTCAGGGACCATTACATTCCTTTAATAAACCGGAAGTCCTACTAGCAGCAAAAAATGGGAGAGGCGCTAGAATAGGAGCCAGAGAGATTTTACGGAAAATGGAAAATCGGCTGTAGAATTTTTTCCGAGTTGTTTTTTTTCGATGTTCAGGGACCATTACATTCCTTTAATAAACCGGAAGTCCTACCAGCAGCAAAAAATGGGAGAGATTCATAGAATAGGAGCTAGAGCGATATTACGGAAAATCGGAAATCAGCTGTAGAATTTATTCCGATTTGTTCTGTTTTCGTTGTTCAGGGACCATTACATTCCTTTAATAAGCCGGAAGTCCTACCAGCAGCAAAAAATGGGAGAGGCGCTAGAATAGGAGCCAGAGCGATTTTACGGAAAATCGAAAATCGGCTGTAGAATTTTTTCCGAGTTGTTTTTTTTCGTTGTTCAGGGACCATTACATTTCTTTAATAAACTGGAAGTCCTACCAGCAGCAAAAAATGGGAGAGGCGCATAGAATAGGAGCCAGAGCGATTTTACGGAAAATCGGAAATCAGCTGTAGAATTTTTTCCGAGTTGTTTTTTTTTCGTTGTTCAGGGACCATTACATTCCTTTAATAAACCCGAAGTCCTACCAGCAGCAAAAAATGGGAGAGGCGCATAGAATAGGAGCCAGAGCGATTTTACGGAAAATCGAAAATCGGCTGTAGAATTTTTTAGTTGTTTTTTTTCGTCATTCAGGGACCATTACATTCCTTTAATAAGCCGGAAGTCCTACCAGCAGCAAAAAATAGGAGAGGCGCATAGAATAGGATCCAGAGCGATTTTACGGAAAATCGAAAATCGGCTGTAGAATTTTTTCCTAGTTGGTTTTTTTCGATGTTCAGGGACCATTACATTCCTTTAATAAACCGGAAGTCCTACTAGCAGCAAAAAATGGGAGAGGCGCTAGAATAGGAGCCAGAGCGATTTTACGGAAAATCGTAAATCGGCTGTAGAATTTTTTTCGAGTTGTTTTTTTCGTTGTTCAGGGACCATTACAGTCCTTCAATAAACCAGAAGTCCTACCAGCAGCAAAAAATAGGAGAGGCTCATAGAATAGGAGCCAGAGCGATTTTACTGAAAATCGAAAATCGGCTGTAGAATTTTTTCCGAGTTGTTTTTTTCGTTGTTCAGGGACCATTACATTCCTTTAATAAACCGGAAGTCCTACCAGCAGCAAAAAACAGGAGAGGCGCATAGAATAGGAGCCAGAACGATTTTACGGAAAATCGTAAATCGGCTGTAGAATTTTTTTCGAATTGTTTTTTTCGTTGTTCAGGGACCATTACAGTCCTTCAATAAACCAGAAGTCCTACCAGCAGCAAAAAATGGGAGAGGCGCATAGAATAGGAGCCAGAGCGATTTTACGGAATATCGAAAATCGGCTGTAGAATTTTTTCCCAGTTGTTTTTTTTTCGTTGTTCAGGGACCATTACATTCCTTTAATAAACCGGAAGTCCTACCAGCAGCATAAAATGGGAGAGGCGCATAGAATAGGAGCTAGAGCGATTTGACGTAAAATCGGAAATCAGCTGTAGAATTTTTTCCGAGTTGTTCTTTTTTCGTTGTTCAGGGACCATTACATTCCTTTAATAAACCGGAAGTCCTACCAGCAGCATAAAATGGGAGAGGCGCATAGAATAGGAGCTAGAGCGATTTTACGGAAAATCGTAAATCGGCTGTAGTCATTTTTTCGAGTTGTTTTTTTCGTTGTTCAGGGACCATTACATTCCTTTAATAAACCAGAAGTCCTACCTGCAGCAAAAAATGGAAGAGGCGCATAGAATAGGAGCCAGAGCGATTTTACGGAATATCGAAAATCGAATTTTTTGCTGTTGGTAGGATTTCTGGTTTGTTAAAGGAATGTAATGGTCTCTGAACAACGAAACAAAACAACTCGGAAAAAATTCTACAGCCGATTTTCCGTAAAATCGCTCTAGCTCCTCTTCTATGCGCCTCTCCCATTTTTTTCTGCAGGTGGGACTTCCGGTTTATTAAAGGACTGTAATTGTCCCTGAACAACGAAAAAAAACAACTCTAATTCTACAGCCGATTTTCGATATTCCGTAAAATCGCTCTGGCTCCTATTCTATGCGCCTCTCCCATTTTTTGCTGCTGGTAGGACTTCCGGTTCACTAACAGAAAGTAATGGACTCTGAACATCGAAACAAAACAACTCGGAAAAAATTCTACAGCCGATTTTCCGTAAAATCGCTCTAGCTCCTATTCTATGCGCCTCTCCCATTTGTTCTGCTGGTGGGACTTCCGGTTTATTAAAGGAATGTAATTGTCCCTAAACAACGAAAAAAAACAACTCTAATTCTACAGCCGATTTTCGATTTTCCGTAAAATCGCCCTGGCTCCTGTTCTATGCGCCTCTCCCATTTTTTGCTGCTGGTAGGACTTCCGGTTTGTTAAAGGAATGTAATGGTCCCTGAACAACGAAAAAAACAACTCGGAAAAAATTCTGCAGCCGATTTTCGATTTTCCGTAAAATCGCTCTAGCTCCTATTCTATGCGCCTCTCCCATTTTTTGCTGCTGGTAGGACTTCCGGTTTATTAAAGGAATGTAATAGTCCCTGAACAACGAAAAAAAACAACTCTAATTCTAAAGCCGATTTTAGATTTTCCGTAAAATCGTTCTGGCTCCTATTCTATGCGCCTCTCCCATTTTTTGCTGCCGTTAGGACTTCTGGTTTATTAAAGGAATGCAATGGTCCCTGAACAACGAAAAAAAACAACTCGGAAAAAATTCTACAGCTGATTTCCGATTTTCCGTAGTATCGCTCTAGCTCCTATTCTATGAATCTTTCCCATATTTTGCTGCTGGTAGGACTTCCGGTTTACTTAGGGAATGTAATGGTCCCTGAATAACGAAAAAAAACATCTCGGAAAAAATTCTACAGCTGATTTTCGATTTTCCGTAAAATCGCTCTGGCTTCTATTCTATGCGCCTGTCCCATTTTTTGTTGCTGGTAGGACTTCCGGTTTACTTATGGAATGTAATGGTCCCTAAACAACGAAAAAAAACAACTCGGAAAAAATTCTACAGCTGATTTCCGATTTTCCGTAGTATCGCTCTAGCTCCTATTCTATGCGCCTCTCCCATTGTTTATTGCTGGTAAGACTTCCGGTTTACTAACGGAATGTAATGGACGCTGAACATCGAAAAAAAACAACGCGGAAAAAATTCTGCAGCTGATATTCGATTTTCCGAAAAATCGCTCTAGCTCCTATTCTATGCGCCTCTCCCATTTTTTGCTGCTGGTGGGACTTCCGGTTTATTAAAGGAATGTAATGGTCCCTAAACAACGAAAAAAAACAACACGGAAAAAATTCTACAGCTGATTTTCGATTTTCCGTAAAATCGCTCTGGCTCCTATTCTATGCGCCTCTCCTATTTTTTGCTGCTGGTAGGACTTCCGGTTTGTTAAAGGAATGTAATGGTCCCTGAACAACGAAAAAAAACAACTCGGAAAAAATTCTACAACCGATTTTCGATTTTCCTTAAAATCGCTCTGGCTCCTATTCTAGCGCCTGTCCCATTTTTTGTTGCTGGTAGAACTTCCGGTTTATTAAAGGAATGTAATGGTCCCTGAACAACGATAAAAAAACAACTCGGAAAAAATTCTACAACCGATTTTCGATTTTCCGTAAAATAGCTCTGGCTCCTATTCTATGCGCCTCTCCCATTGTTTATTGCTGGTAGGACTTCCGGTTTACTAACGGAATGTAATGGTCCCTGAACAACGAAAAAAAACAACTCGGAAAAAATTCTACAGCCGATTTTCGATTTTCCGTAAAATCGCTCTAGCTCCTATTCTATGCGCCTCTCCCATTTTTTGCTGCTGGTGGGACTTCCGGTTTATTTAAGGAATGTAATGGTCCCTAAACAAAGAAAAAGAACAACTCGGAAAAAATTCTACAACTGATTTCCGATTTTCAGTAATATCGCTCTAGCTCCTATTCTATGCGCATCTCCCATTTTTTGCTGCTGGTGGCACTTCCGGTTTATTAAAGGAATGTAATAGTCCCTGAACATCGAAAAAAAAACAACTCGGAAAAAATTCTACAGCCGATTTTCGATTTTCCGTAAAATCGCTCTGGCTCCTATTCTATGCGCTTCTCCCATTTTTGGCTGCTGGCAGGACTTCCGATTTATTAAAGGAATGTAATGGTCCCTGAACAACGAAACAAAACAAGTCGGAAAAAATTCTACAGCTGATTTCCTATTTTCCGTAAAATCGCTCTAGCTCCTATTCTATGCGCCTCTCCCATTTTTTGCTGCTGGTGGGACTTCCGGTTTATTAAAGGAATGTAATGGTCCCTGAACAACGAAAAAAAAACAACTCGGAAAAAATTCTACAGCCGATATTCGATTTTCCGTAAAATCGCTCTGGGTCCTATTCTATGCGCCTCTCCCATTTTTTGCTGCTGGTAGGACTTCCGCTTTATTAAAGGAATGTAATAGTCCCTGAACAACGAAAAAAAACAACTCGGAAAAAATTCTACAGCCGATTTCCGATTTTCCTTAAAATCGCTCTGGATCCTATTCTAGCGCCTCTCCCATTTTTTGTTGCTGGTAGTACTTCCGGCTCATTAAAGGAATGTAATGGTCCCTGAACAACGAAAAAAAAACAACTCGGAAATAATTCTACAGCCGATTTTCGATTTTCCGTAAAATCGCTCTGGCTCCTATTCTATGCGCCTCTCCCATTTTTTGCTGCTGGTAGGACTTCCGGTTTACTTAGGGAATGTAATGGTCCCTGAATAACGAAAAAAAACATCTCGGAAAAAATTCTACAGCTGATTTTCGATTTTCCGTAAAATCGCTCTGGCTTCTATTCTATGCGCCTGTCCCATATTTTGCTGCTGGTAGGACTTCCGGTTTACCAACGGAATGTAATGGACCCTGAACATCGAAAAAAAACAACTCGGAAAAAATTCTACAGCCGATTTTCGATTTTCCGTAAAATCGCTCTAGCTCCTATTCTATGCGCCTCTCCCATTTTTTGCTGCTGGTAGGACTTCCGGTTTATTAAAGGAATGTAATAGTCCCTGAACAACGAAAAAAACAACTCTAATTCTAAAGCCGATTTTATATTTTCCGTAAAATCGTTCTGGCTCCTATTCTATGCGCCTCTCCCATTTTTTGCTGCTGGTAGGACTTCCGGCTTATTAATGGAATGTAATGGTCCCTGAACAACGAAAAAAACAACTCGGAAAAAATTCTACAGCCGATTTTCGATTTTCCGTAAAATCGTTCTGGCTCCTATTCTATGCGCCTCTCCCATTTTTTATTGCTGGTAAGACTTCCGGTTTACTAACAGAATGTAATGGACCCTGAACATCGAAAAAAAAACAACTCGGAAAAAATTCTACAGCCGATTTTCGATTTTCCGTAAAATCGCTCTGGCTCCTATTCTATGCGCCTGTCCCATTTTTTGCTGCTGGTAGGACTTCCGGTTTACCAACGGAATGTAATGGACCCTGAACATCGAAAAAAAAACAACTCGGAAAAAATTCTATAGCCGATTTTCGATTTTCCGTAAAATCGCTCTGGCTCCTATTCTATGCGCCTCTCCCATTTTTTGCTGCTGGTGGGACTTCCGGTTTATTAAAGGAATGTAATAGTCCCTGAACAACGAAAAAAAACAACGTGGAAAAAATTCTACAGCCGATTTTCCGTAAAATCGCTCTAGCTCCTATTCTATGCGCCTCTCCCATTTTTTGCTGCTGGTGGGACTTCCGGTTTATTAAAGGAATGTAATTGTCCCTGAACAACGAACAAAAACAACTCTAATTCTACAGCCGATTTTCGATTTTCCGTAAAATCGCTCTGGCTCCTATTCTATGCGCCTCTCCCATTTTTTGCTGCTGGTGGGACTTCCGGTTTATTAAAGGAATGTAATTGTCCCTAAACAACGAAAAAAAACTACACGGAAAAAATTCTACAGCCGATTTCCGATTTTCCGTAGTATCGCTCTGGCTCCTATTCTATGCGCCTCTCCTATTTTTTGCTGCTGGTAGGACTTCCGGTTTATTAAAGGAATGTAATGGTCCCTGAACAACGAAAAAAAACAACTCGGAAAAAATTCTACAGCCGATTTTCGATTTTCCGTAAAATCGCTCTGGCTCCTATTCTATGCGCCTCTCCTATTTTTTTCTGCTGGTAGGACTTCCGGTTTATTAAAGAAATGTAATGGTCCCTGAACAACGAAAAAAAACAACTCGGAAAAAATTCTACAGCCGATTTTCGATTTTCCGTAAAATCGTTCTGGCTCCTATTCTATGCGCCTCTCCCATTTTTTGCTGCTGGTAGGACTTCCGGTTCACTAACAGAATGTAATGGACTCTGAACATCGAAACAAAACAACTCGGAAAAAATTCTACAGCCGATTTCCGATTTTCCGTAAAATCGCTCTAGCTCCTATTCTATGCGCCTCTCCCATTTTTTGCTGCTGGTGGGACTTCCGGTTTATTAAAGGAATGTAATGGTCCCTGAACAACGAAAAAAAACAACTCGGAAAAAATTCTACAGCCGATTTTCGATTTTCCGTAAAATCGCTCTGGCTCCTATTCTATGCGCCTCTCCCATTTTTTGCTGCTGGTAGGACTTCCGGTTCACTAACAGAACGTAATGGACTCTGAACATCGAAACAAAACAACTCGGAAAAAATTCTACAGCCGATTTCCGATTTTCCGTAAAATCGCTCTAGCTCCTATTCTATGCGCCTCTCCCATTTTTTTCTGCAGGTGGGACTTCCGGTTTATTAAAGGAATGTAATAGTCCCTGAACAACGAAAAAAAACAATTCTAATTCTACAGCCGATTTTAGATTTTACGTAAAATCGTTCTGGCTCCTATTCTATGCGCATCTCCCATTTTTTGCTGCTGGTAGCACTTCCGGTTTACTAACAGAATGTAATGGACCCTGAACATCGAAAAAAACAACTCGGAAAAAATTCTACAGCCGATTTTCGATTTTCCGTAAAATCGCTCTAGCTCCTATTCTATGCGCCTCTCCCATTTTTTTCTGCAGGTGGGACTTCCGGTTTATTAAAGGACTGTAATTGTCCCTGAACAACGAAAAAAAACAACTCTAATTCTACAGCCGATTTTCGATATTCCGTAAAATCGCTCTGGCTCCTATTCTATGCGCCTCTCCCATTTTTTGCTGCTGGTGGGACTTCCGGTTTATTAAAGGACTGTAATTGTCCCTGAACAACGAAAAAAAACAACTCTAATTCTACAGCCGATTTTCGATATTCCGTAAAATCGCTCTGGCTCCTATTCTATGCGCCTCTCCCATTTTTTGCTGCTGGTGGGACTTCCGGTTTATTAAAGGAATGTAATGGTCCCTAAACAACGAAAAAAAACAACACGGAAAAAAATCTACAGCTGATTTCCGATTTTCCGTAAAATCGCTCTAGCTGCTATTCTATGCGCCTCTCTCATTTTTTGCTGCTGGTAGGACTTCCGCTTTATTAAAGGAATGTAATAGTCCCTGAACAACGAAAAAAACAACTCTAATTCTAAAGCCGATTTTAGATTTTCCGTAAAATCGTTCTGGCTCCTATTCTATGCGCCTCTCCCATTTTTTGCTGCTGGTAGGACATCTGGTTTATTAAAAGAATGCAATGGTCCCTGAACATCGAAAAAAACAACTCGGAAAAAATTCTACAACCGATTTTCGATTTTCCGTAAAATAGCTCTGGCTCCTATTCTATGCGCCTCTCCCATTTTTTGCTGCTGGTAGGACTTCCGGCTTATTAAAGGAATGTAATGGTCCCTGAACAACGAAAAAAAACAACTCGGAAAAAATTCTACAGCCGATTTTCGATTTTCCGTAAAATCGCTCTGGCTCCTATTCTATGCGCCTCTCCCATTTTTTGCTGCTGGTAGGACTTCCGGTTTATTAAAGGAATGTAATGGTCCCTGAACAACGAAAAAAAACAACTCGAAAAAAATTCTACAGCCGATTTTCGATTTTCCGTAAAATCGCTCTGGCTCCTATTCTATGCGCCTCTCCCATTTTTTGCTGCTGGTAGGACTTCCGGTTTATTAAAGGAATGTAATGGTCCCTGAACAACGTAAAAAAAACAACTCGGAAAAAATTCTACAGCCGATTTTCGATTTTCCGTAAAATCGCTCTGGCTCCTATTATATGCGCCTCTCCCATTTTTTGCTGCTGGTAGGACTTCCGGTTTACTAACAGAATGTAATGGTCCCTGAACAACGAAAAAAAACAACTCGGAAAAAATTCTACAGCCGATTTTCGATTTTCCGTAAAATCGCTATGGCTCCTATTCTATGCGCCTGTCCCATTTTTTGCTGCTGGTAGGACTTCCGGTTTGTTAAAGGAATGTAATGGTCCCTGAACAACGAAAAAAAAACAACTCGGAAAAAATTCTACAGCCGATTTTCGATTTTCCGTAAAATCGCTCTGGCTCCTATTCTATGCGCCTCTCCCATTTTTTGCTGCTGGTAGGACTTCCGGTTTATTAAAGGAATGTAATGGTCCCTGAACAACGTAAAAAAAACATCTCGGAAAAAATTCTACAGCTGATTTTCGATTTTCCGTAAAATCGCTATGGCTCCTATTCTATGCGCCTGTCCCATTTTTTGCTGCTGGTAGGACTTCCGGCTTATTAAAGGAATGTAATGGTCCCTGAACAACGAAAAAAAAACAACTCGGAAAAAATTCTACAGCTGATTTCCGATTTTCCGTAAAATCGCTCTAGCTCCTATTCTATGCGCCTCTCCCATTTTTTGCTGCTGGTAGGACTTCCGGTTTATTAAAGGAATGTAATGGTCCCTGAATGACGAAAAAAAACAACTCGGAAAAAATTCTACAGCCGATTTTCGATTTTCCGTAAAATCGCTCTGGGTCCTATTCTATGCGTCTCTCCCATTTTTTGCTGCTGGTAGGACTTCCGGTTTATTAAAGGAATGTAATAGTCCCTGAATGACGAAAAAAAACAACTCGGAAAAAATTCTACAGCCGATTTTCGATTTTCCGTAAAATCGCTCTGGCTCCTATTCTATGCGCCTCTCCCATTTTTTGCTGCTGGTAGGACTTCCAGCTTATTAAAGGAATGTAATGGTCCCTGAACAACGAAAAAAAACAACTCGGAAAAAATTCTACAGCCGATTTACGATTTTCCGTAAAATCGCTCTGGCACCTATTCTATGCGCCTCTCCCATTTTTTGCTGCTGGTAGGACTTCTGGTTTACTTAGGGAATGTAATGGTCCCTGAATAACGAAAAAAAACATCTCGGAAAAAATTCTACAGCTGATTTTCGATTTTCCGTAAAATCGCTCTGGCTTCTATTCTATGCGCCTGTCCCATTTTTTGTTGCTGGTAGGACTTCCGGTTTGTTAAAGGAATGTAATGGTCCCTAAAAAACGAAACAAAACAACTCGGAAAAAATTCTACAGCTGATTTTCGATTTTCCGTAAAATCGCTCTGGCTTCTATTCTATGCGCCTGTCCCATTTTTTGTTGCTGGTAGGACTTCCGGTTTGTTAAAGGAATGTAATGGTCCCTAAAAAACGAAACAAAACAACTCGGAAAAAATTCTACAGCCGACTTCCGATTTTCCTTAAAATCGCTCTGGCTCCTATTCTAGCGCCTCTCCCATTTTTTGTTGCTGGTAGGACTTCCGGTTTATTAAAGGAATGTAATGGTCCCTGAACAACGATAAAAAAACAACTCGGAAAAAATTCTACAGCCGATTTACGATTTTCCGTAAAATCGCTCTGGCACCTATTCTATGCGCCTCTCCCATTTTTTGCTGCTGGTAGGACTTCTGGTTTACTTAGGGAATGTAATGGTCCCTGAATAACGAAAAAAAACATCTCGGAAAAAATTCTACAGCTGATTTTCGATTTTCCGTAAAATCGCTCTGGCTCCTATTCTATGCGCCTCTCCCATTTTTTGCTGCTGGTAGGACTTCCGGTTTATTAAAGGAATGTAATGGTCCCTGAACAACGAAAAAAAAACAACTCGGAAAAAATTCTACAGCCGATTTTTGATTTTCCGTAAAATCGTTCTGGCTCCTATTATATGCGCCTCTCCCATTTTTTGCTGCTGGTAGCACTTCCGGTTTACTAACCGAATGTAATGGTCCCTGAACAACGAAAAAAAAACAACTCGGAAAAAATTCTACAGCTGATTTCCGATTTTCCGTAAAATCGCTCTGGCTCCTATTCTATGCGCCTCTCCCATTTTTTTCTGCTGGTACGACTTCCGGTTTATTAAAGGAATTTAATGGTCCCTGAACAACGAAAAAAAACAACTCGGAAAAAATTCTACAGCCGATTTTCGATTTTCCGTAAAATCGCTCTGGCTCCTATTCTATGCGCCTGTCCTATTTTTTGCTGCTGGTAGGACTTCCGGTTTGTTAAATGAATGTAATGGTCCCTGAACAACGAAAAAAAACAACTCGGAAAAAATTCTACAGCTGATTTCCGATTTTCCGTAAAATCGCTCTGGCTCCTATTCTATGCGCCTTTCCCATTTTTTGCTGCTGGTAGGACTTCTGGTTTATTAAAGGAATGTAATGGTCCCTGAACAACGAAAAAAACAACTCGGAAAAAATTCTGCAGCCGATTTTCGATTTTCCGTAAAATCGCTCTGGCTCCTATTCTATGCGCCTCTCCCATTTTTTGCTGCTGGTAGGACTTCCGGTTTATTAAAGGAATGTAATGGTCCCTGAACAACGAAAAAAAAACAACTCGGAAAAAATTCTAGAGCCGATATTCGATTTTCCGTAAAATCGCTCTGGCTCCTATTCCATGCGCCTCTCCCATTTTTTGCTGCTGGTAGGACTTCCGGTTTACTCAGGGAATGTAATGGTTCCTCGATATCGAAAAAAAACAACTCGGAAAAAATACTCCAGCAGATTTTCGATTTTCCGTAAAATCGCTCTGGATCCTATTCTATGCGCCTCTCCTATTTTTTGCTGCTGGTAGGACTTCCGGCTTATTAAAGGAATGTAATGGTCCCTGAATGACGAAAAAAAACAACTCGGAAAAAATTCTACAGCTGATTTCCGATTTTCCGTAAAATCGCTCTAGCTCCTATTCTATGCGCCTCTCCCATTTTTTTGCTGCTGGTAGGACTTCCGGTTTATTAAAGGAATGTAATGGTCCCTGAACTACGAAAAAAAAACAACTCAAATTCTACAGCCGATTTTCGATTTTCTGCAAAATCGCTCTGGCTCCTATTCTATGCGCCTCTCACATTTTTTGCTGCTAGTAGGACTTCCGGTTTATTAAAGGAATGTAATGGTCCCTGAACAAGGAAAAAAATTCTACAGCCGATTTACGATTTTCCGTAAAATCTCTCTGGCTCCTATTCTAGCGCCTCTCCCATTTTTTGCTGCTAGTAGGACTTCCGGTTTATTAAAGGAATGTAATGGTCCCTGAACAACGAAAAAAAACAACTCGGAAAAAATTCTACAGCCGATTTTCGATTTTCCGTAAAATCGCTCTGGCTCCTATTCTATGCGCCTCTCCCATTTTTTGCTGCTGGTAGGACTTCCGGTTTATTAAAGGAATGTAATGGTCCCTGAACAACGAAAAAAAACAACTCGGAAAAAATTCTACAGCTGATTTCCGATTTTCCGTAAAATCGCTCTGGCTCCTATTCTATGCGCCTCTCCCATTTTTTGCTGCTGGTAGGACTTCTGGTTTGTTAAAGGAATGTAATGGTCCCTGAACAACGGAAAAGAAGGGATAGAGAAAAGATCTCCAGGCGATTTGCGATTTTCCGTAAAATCGCTCTGGCTCCTATTCCATGCGCCTCTCCCATTTTTTGCTGCTGGTAGGACTTCCGGTTTATTAAAGGAATGTAATGGTCCCTGAACAACGAAAAAAAACAACTCGGAAAAAATTCTACAGCCGATTTTCGATTTTCCGTAAAATCGCTCTGGATCCTATTCTATGCGCCTCTCCCATTTTTTGCTGCTGACAGGACTTCCGGTTCATTTACGGAATGTAATGGTCCCTGAACAACGAAAAAAAACAACTCGGAAAAAATTCTACAGCCGATTTTCGATTTTCCGTAAAATCGCTCTGGATCCTATTCTATGCGCCTCTCCCATTTTTTGCTGCTGGTAGGACTTCCGGTTTATTTAAGGAATGTAATGGTCCCTGAACAACGAAAAAAAACAACTCGGAAAAAATTCTACAGCCGATTTTCGATTTTCCGTAAAATCGCTCTGGGTCCTATTCTATGCGCCTCTCCCATTTTTTGCTGCTGGTAGGACTTCCGGTTTATTAAAGGAATGTAATAGTCCCTGAACAACGAAAAAAAACAACTCGGAAAAAATTCTACAGCTGATTTCCGATTTTCCGTAATATCGCTCTAGCTCCTATTCTATGCGCCTCTCCCATTTTTTGCTGCTGGTAGGACTTCCGGTTTATTAAAGGAATGTAATGGTCCCTGAACAACGAAAAAAAACAACTCGGAAAAAATTCTACAGCCGATTTTCGATTTTCCGTAAAATCGCTCTGGGTCCTATTCTATGCGCCTCTCCCATTTTTTGCTGCTGGTAGGACTTCCGGTTTATTAAAGGAATGTAATGGTCCCGGAACATCGAAAAAAAACTACTCGGAAAAAATTCTACAGCCGATTTTCGATTTTCCGTAAAATCGCTCTGGCTCCTATTCTATGCGCCTCTCCCATTTTTTGCTTCTGGTAGGACTTCCGGTTTATTAAAGGAATGTAATGGTCCCTGAACAAAAAAAAAAAAAAAACAACTGGGAAAAAATTCTACAGCCGATTTTCGATATTCCGTAAAATCGCTCTGGCTCCTATTCTATGCGCCTCTCATATTTTTTGCTACTGGTAGGACTTCCGGATTATTAAAGGAATGTAATGGTCCCTGAACAACGAAAAAAAACAACTGGGAAAAAATTCTGCAGCCGATTTTCGATTTTCCGGAAAATCACTCTGGCTCCTATTCTATGCGCCTCTCCCATTATTTGCTGCCAGTAGGATTTCCGGTTTATTAAAGGAATGTAATGGTCCCTGAACAACGAAAAAAAACAACTGGGAAAAAATTCTACAGCCAATTTTCGATTTTCCGTAAAATCGCTCTGGCTCCTATTCTATGCGCTTCTCCCATTTTTTGCTGCTGGTAGGACTTCCGGTTTGTTAAAGGAGTGTAATGGTCCCTGAACAACGAAAAAAAACAACTCGGAAAAAATTCTACAGCCGATTTTCGATTTTCCGTAAAATCGCTCTGGCTCCTATTCTATGCGCCTGTCCCATTTTTTGCTGCAGGTAGGATTTCCGGTGTGTTAAAGGAATGTAATGGTCCCTGAACAACGAAAAAAAAACAACTCGGAAAAAATTCTACAGCTGATTTTCGATTTTCCGTAAAATAGCTCTGGCTCCTATTCTATGCGCCTCTCCCATTTTTTGCTGCTGGTAGGACTTCCGGTTTACTAACGGAATGTAATGGACCCTGAACATCGAAAAAAAACAACTCGGAAAAAATTCTACAGCCGTTTTTCGATTTTCCGTAAAATCGCCCTGGCTCCTGTTCTATGCGCTTCTCCCATTTTTTGCTTCTGGTAGGACTTCCGGTTCATTAAAGGAATGTAATGGTCCCTGAACAACGAAAAAGAACAACTCGGAAAAAATTCTACAGCCGATTTTCGATTTTCCGTAAAATCGCTCTGGCTCCTATTCTATGCGCCTCTCCCATTTTTTGCTGCTGGTAGGACTTCCGGTTCATTAAAGGAATGTAATGGTCCCTGAACAACGAAAAAAACAACTCGGAAAAAATTCTACAGCCGATTTTCGATTTTCCGTAAAATCGCTCTGGCTCCTATTCTATGCGCCTGTCCCATTTTTTGCTGCTGGTAGGACTTCCGGTAGGTTAAAGGAATGTAATGGTCCCTGAACAACGAAAAAAAAACAACTCGGAAAAAATTCTACAGCTGATTTCCGATTTTCCGTAAAATCGCTCTGGCTCCTATTCTATGCGCCTCTCCCATTTTTTGCTGCTGGTAGGACTTCCGGTTTACTTAGGGAATGTAATGGTTCCTCAATAACGAAAAAAAAACATCTCGGAAAAAATTCTACAGCTGATTTCCGATTTTCCGTAAAATCGCTCTGGCTCCTATTCTATGCGCCTCTCCCATTTTTTGCTGCTGGTAGGACTTCCGGTTTATTAAAGGAATTTAATGGTCCCTGAACAACGAAAAAAAACAACTCGGATAAAATTCTACAGCCGATTTTCGATTTTCCGTAAAATCGCTCTGGCTCCTATTCTATGCGCCTGTCCTATTTTTTGCTGCTGGTAGGACTTCCGGTTTATTAAAGGAATGTAATGGTCCCTGAATAACGAAAAAAAACAACTCGGAAAAAATTCTACAGCCGATTTTCGATTTTCCGTAAAATCGCTCTGGCTCCTATTCTATGCGCCTCTCCCATTTTTTGCTGCTGGTAGGACTTCCGGTTTATTAAAGGAATGTAATGGACCCAGAACAACGAAAAAGAACAACTCGGAAAAAATTCTACAGCCGATTTTCGGATTTCCGTAAAATCGCTCTGGCTCGTATTCTATGCGCCTCTCCCATTTTTTGCTGCCGTTGGGACTTCCGGTTTATTAAAGGAATGTAATGGTCCCTGAACATCGAAAAAAAACAACTCGGAAAAAATTCTGCAGCCGATTTTCGATTTTCCGTAAAATCGCCCTGGCTCCTGTTCTATGCGCCTCTCCCATTTGTTGCTGCTGGTAGGACTTCCGGTTTGTTAAAGGAGTGTAATGGTCCCTGAACAACGAAAAAAAACAACTCGGAAAAAATTCTACTGCCGATTTTCGATTTTCCGTAAAATCGCTCTGGCTCCTATTCTATGCGCCTGTCCTATTTTTTGCTGCTGGTAGGACTTCTTGTTTGTTAAAGGAATGTAATGGTCCCTGAACAACGAAAAACAACAACTCGGAAAAAATTTTACAGCCGATTTCCGATTTTCCGTAAAATCGCTCTAGCTTCTATTCTACGCGCCTCTCCCATTTTTTGCTGCTGGTGGGACTTCCGGATTATTAAAGGAATGTAATTGTCCCTGAACAACGAAAAAAAACAACTCTAATTCTACAGCCAATTTTAGATTTTTCGTAAAATCGCTCTGGCTCCTATTCTATGCGCCTCTCCCATTTTTTGCTGCTGGTAGCACTTCCGGTTTATTGAAGAAATGAAATGGTCCCTAAAAAAGGAAAAAAACAACTCGGAAAAAATTCTACAGCCGATTTTCGATTTTCCGTAAAATCGCTCTGGCTCCTATTATATGCGCCTCTCCCATTTTTTGCTGCTGGTAGGACTTTCGGTTTATTAAAGGAATGTAATGGTCCCTGAACAACGAAAAAAAACAACTCTAATTCTAAAGCCGATTTTAGATTTTCCGTAAAATCGTTCTGGCTCCTATTCTATGCGCCTCTCCCATTTTTTGCTGCTGGTAGGACTTCCGGTTTATTAAAGGAATGTAATGGTCCCTGAACAACGAAAAAAACCAACTCGGAAAAAATTCTACAGCCGATTTTCGATTTTCCGTAAAATCGCTCTGGCTCCTATTCTATGCGCCTCTCCTATTTTTTTCTGCTGGTAGGACTTCCGGCTTATTAAAGAAATGTAATGGTCCCTGAACAACGAAAAAAAACAACTCGGAAAAAATTCTACAGCCGATTTTCGATTTTCCGTAAAATCGCTCTGGCTCCTATTCTATGCGCCTCTCCCACTTTTTGCTGCTGGTAGGACTTTCGGTTTACTTAGGGAATGTAATGGTCCCTCAAAAACGAAAAGAAACAACTCGGAAAAAATTCTACAACCGATTTTCGATTTTCCGTAATATAGCTCTGGCTCCTATTCTATGCGCCTCTCCCGTTTTTTGCTGCTGGTAGGACTTCCGGCTTATTAAAGGAATGTAATGGTCAGTGAACAACGAAAAAAAACAACTCGGAAAAAATTCTACAGCCGATTTTCGATTTTCCGTAAAATCGCTCTGGCTCCTATTCTATGCGCCTCTCCCATTTTTTGCTGCTGGTAGGACTTCCGGTAGGTTAGAGGAATGTAATGGTCCCTGAACAACGTAAAAAAAACAACTCGGAAAAAATTCAACAGCCGATTTTCGATTTTCCGTAAAATCGCTCTGGCTCCTATTCTATGCGCCTCTCCCATTTTTTGCTGCTGGTAGGACTTCCGGTTTATTAAAGGAATGTAATGGTCCCTGAACAACGTAAAAAAAACAACTCGGAAAAAATTCTACAGCCGATTTTCGATTTTCCGTAAAATCGCTCTGGCTCCTATTCTATGCGCCTCTCCCATTTTTTGCTGCAGGTAGGACTTCCGGTTTATTAAAGGAATGTAATGGTCCCTGAACAACGTAAAAAAAACAACTCGGAAAAAATTCAACAGCCGATTTTCGATTTTCCGTAAAATCGCTCTGGCTCCTATTCTATGCGCCTCTCCCATTTTTTGCTGCTGGTAGGACTTCCGGTTTATTAAAGGAATGTAATGGTCCCTGAACAACGAAAAAAAACAACTCGGAAAAAATTCTACAGCCGATTTTCGATTTTCAGTAAAATCGCTCTGGCTCCTATTCTATGAGCCTCTCCTATTTTTTGCGGCTGGTAGGACTTCTGGTTTATTGAAGGACTGTAATGGTCCCTGAACAACGAAAAAAACAACTCGGAAAAAATTCTACAGCCGATTTTCCATTTTCCGTAAAACCGCTCTGGCTCCTTTTCTATGCGCCTCTCCCATTCTATGCTGCTGGTAGGACTTCCGGTTTATTAAAGGAATGTAATGGTCCCTGAATAACTAAAAAATAACACGCGGAAAACCTTCTTCCAGCGAATTTCGATTTTCCATACTATCCCGCTCTCTCCTATTCTATGCGCCTCTCCCACTTTTTGCTGCTGGTAGGACTTCCGGTTTATTAAAGGAATGTAATGGTCCCTGAACAACGAAAAAAGAACAAATCGGAAAAAATTCTACAGCCGATTTTCGATTTTCCGTAAAATCGCTCTGGCTCCTAATCTATGCGCCTCTCCCATTTTTTGCTGCTGGTAGGACTTCCGGTTTATTAAAGGAATGTAATGGTCCCTGAACAACGAAAAAAAACAACTCGGAAAAAATTCTACAGCCGATTTCCGATTTTCCGTAAAATCGCTCTGGCTCCTATTCTATGCGCCTCTCCCATTTTTTGCTGCTGGTAGGACTTCCGGTTTATTAAAGGAATGTAATGGTCCCTGAACAACGATAAAAAAACAACTCGGAAAAAATTCTACAGCCGATTTTCGATTTTCCGTAAAATCGCTCTGGCTCCTATTCTATGCGCCTCTCCCATTTTTTGCTGCTGGTAGGACTTCCAGCTTATTAAAGGAATGTAATGGTCCCTGAACAACGAAAAAAAACATATCGGAAAAAATTCTACAGCCGATTTTCGATTTTCCGTAAAATCGCTCTGGCACCTATTCTATGCGCCTCTCCCATTTTTTGCTGCTGGTAGGACTTCCGGTTTACTTAGGGAATGTAATGGTCCCTGAATAACGAAAAAAAACATCTCGGAAAAAATTCTACAGCTGATTTTCGATTTTCCGTAAAATCGCTCTGGCTTCTATTCTATGCGCCTGTCCCATTTTTTGTTGCTGGTAGGACTTCCGGTTTATTAAAGGAATGTAATTGTCCCTAAACAACGAAAAAAAACAACTCTAATTCTACAGCCGATTTTCGATTTTCCGTAAAATCGCTCTGGCTCCTATTCTATGCGCCTCTCCCATTTTTTGCTGCTGGTAGGACTTCCGGTTCATCAGCAGAATGTAATGGTCCCTAAAGAACGAAAAAAAACATCTCGGAAAAAATTCTACATCCGATTTTCGATTTTCCGTAAAATCGTTCTGGCTCCTATTCTATGCGCCTCTCCCATTTTTTCTGCTGGTGGGACTTCCGGTTTGTTAAAGGAATGTAATGGTCCCTGAACAACGAAAAAAAACAACTCGGAAAAAATTCTACAGCCGATTTTCGATTTTCCGTAAAATCGCTCTGGCTCCTATTCTATGCGCCTCTCCCATTTTTTGCTGCTGGTAGGACTTCCGGTTTATTAAAGGAATGTAATGGTCCCTGAACAACGAAAAAAAACAACTCGGAAAAAATTCTACAGCCGATTTTCGATTTTCCGTAAAATCGCTCTGGCTCCTATTCTATGCGGCTCTCCCATTTTTTGCTGCTGGTAGGACTTCCGGTTTATTAAAGGAATGTAATAGTCCCTGAACAACGAAAAAAAACAACTCGGAAAAAATTCTACAGCTGATTTTCGATTTTCCGTAAAATCGCTCTGGCTCCTATTCTATGCGCCTCTCCCATTTTTTGCTGCTGGTAGGACTTCTGGTTTATTAAAGGAATGTAATGGTCCCTGAACAACGAAAACAAAACAACTCGGAAAAAATTCTACAACCGATTTTCGTTTTTCCGTAAAATCGCTCTGGCTCCTATTCTATGCGCCTCTCCCATTTTTTGCTAGTGGTAGGACTTCTGGTTTATTAAAGGAATGTAATGGTCCCTGCACAACGAAAAAAAACAACTCGGAAAAAATTCTACAGCCGATTTTCGATTTTCCGTAAAATCGCTCTGGCTCCTATTCCATGCGCCTCTCCCATTTTTTGCTGCTGGTAGGACTTCCGGTTTACTTAGGGAATGTAATGGTCCCTCAATAACGAAAAAAAACAACTCGGAAAAAATTCTACAGCCGATTTTCGATTTTCCGTAAAATCGCTCTGGCTCCTATTCTATGCGCCTCTCCCATTTTTTGCTGCTGGTAGGACTTCCGGTTTATTAAAGGAATGTAATGGTCCCTGAACAACGAAAAAAAAACAACTCGGAAAAAATTCTACAGCCGATTTTCGATTTTCCGTAAAATCGCTCTGGCTCCTATTCTATGCGCCTCTCCCATTTTTTGCTGCTGGTAGGACTTCCGGTTTATTAAAGGAATGTAATGGTCCCTGAACAACGAAAAAAAACAACTCGGAAAAAATTCTACAGCCGATTTTCGATTTTCCGTAAAATCGCTCTGGCTCCTATTCTATGCGCCTCTCCCATTTTTTGCTGCTGGTAGGACTTCCGGTTTATTAAAGGAATGTAATGGTCCCTGAACAACGAAAAAAAACAACTCGGAAAAAATTCTACAGCCGATTTTCGATTTTCCGTAAAATCGCTCTAGCTCCTATTCTATGCGCCTCTCCCATTTTTTGCTGCTGGTAGGACTTCCGGTTTATTAAAGGAATGTAATGGTCCCTGAACAACGAAAAAAAACAACTCGGAAAAAATTCTACAGCTGATTTCCGATTTTCCGTAAAATCGCTCTAGCTCCTATTCTATGCGCCTCTCCCATTTTTTGCTGCTGGTAGGACTTCCGGTTTATTAAAGGAATGTAATGGTCCCTGAACAACGAAAAAAAAGGAAAAAATTCTACAGCCGATTTTCGATTTTCCGTAAAATCGCTCTGGCTCCTATTCTATGCGCCTCTCCCATTTTTTGCTGCTGGTAGGACTTCCGGTTTATTAAAGGAATGTAATGGTCCCTGAACAACGAAAAAAAACAACTCGGAAAAAATTCTACAGCCGATTTTCGATTTTCCGTAAAATCGCTCTGGCTCCTATTCTATGCGCCTCTCCCATTTTTTGCTGCTGGTAGGACTTCCGGTTTATTAAAGGAATGTAATGGTCCCTGAACAACGAAAAAAAACAACTCGGAAAAAATTCTACAGCCGATTTTCGATTTTCCGTAAAATCGCTCTGGCTCCTATTCTATGCGCCTCTCCCATTTTTTGCTGCTGGTAGGACTTCCGGTTTATTAAAGGAATGTAATGGTCCCTGAACAACGAAAAAAAACAACTCGGAAAAAATTCTACAGCCGATTTTCGATTTTCCGTAAAATCTCTCTGTCTCCTATTCTATGAGCCTTTCCCATTTTTTGCTGCTGGTAGGACTTCCGGTTTATTAAAGGAATGTAATGGTCCGTGAGCAATGAAAAAAAACAACTCGGAAAAAATTCTACAGCCGATTTTCGATTTTCCGTAAAATCGCTCTGGCTCCTATTCTATGCGCCTCTCCCATTTTTTGCTGCTGGTAGGACTTCCGGTTTATTAACGGAATGTAATGATACCTGAACAACGAAAAAAAACAACTCGGAAAAAATTCTACAGCCGATTTTCGATTTTCCGTAAAATCGCTCTGGCTCCTATTCTATGCGCCTCTCCCATTTTTTGCTGCTGGTAGGACTTCCGGTTTATTAAAGGAATGTAATGGTCCCTGAACAACGAAAAAAAACAACTCGGAAAAAATTCTACAGCCGATTTTCGAGTTTCCGTAAAATCGCTCTGGCTCCTATTCTATGCGCCTCTCCCATTTTTTGCTGCTGGTAGGACTTCCGGTTTATTAAAGGAATGTAATGGTCCCTGAACAACGAAAAAAAACAACTCGGAAAAAATTCTACAGCCGATTTTCGATTTTCCGTAAAATCGCTCTGGCTCCTATTCTATGCGCCTCTCCCATTTTTTGCTGCTGGTAGGACTTCCGGTTTACTTAGGGAATGTAATGGTTCCTCAATAACGAAAAAAAACATCTCGGAAAAAATTCTACAGCTGTTTTTCGATTTTCCGTAAAATCGCCCTGGCTCCTGTTCTATGCGCCTCTCCCATTTTTTGCTGCTGGTAGGACTTCCGGTTTGTTAAAGGAGTGTAATGGTCCCTGAACAACGAAAAAAAACAACTCGGAAAAAATTCTACAGCCGATTTTCGATTTTCCGTAAAATCGCTCTGGCTCCTATTCTATGCGCCTGTCCTATTTTTTGCTGCTGGTAGGACTTCCGGTTTGTTAAAGGAATGTAATGGTCCCTGAACAACGAAAAACAACAACTCGGAAAAAATTCTACAGCCGATTTTCGATTTTCCGTAAAATCGCTTTGGCTCCTATTCTATGCGCCTGTCCCATTTTTTGCTGCTGGTAGGACTTCCGGTTTGTTAAAGGAATGTAATGGTCCCTGAACAACGGAAAAAAACAACTCGGAAAAAATTCTACAGCCGATTTTCGATTTTCCGTAAAATCGCTCTGGCTCCTATTCTATGCGCCTCTCCCATTTTTTGCTGCTGGTGGGACTTCCGGTTTATTAAAGGACTGTAATTGTCCCTGAACAACGAAAAAAAACAACTCTAATTCTACAGCCGATTTTCGATATTCCGTAAAATCGCTCTGGCTCCTATTCTATGCGCCTCTCCCATTTTTTGCTGCTGGTAGGACTTCCGGTTTATTAAAGGAATGTAATGGTCCCTGAACAACGAAAAAAAACAACTCGGAAAAAATTCTACAGCCGATTTTCGATTTTCCGTAAAATCGCTCTGGCTCCTATTCTATGCGCCTCTCCCATTTTTTGCTGCTGGTAGGACTTCCGGTTTATTAAAGGAATGTAATGGTCCCTGAACAACGGAAAAAAACAACTCGGAAAAAATTCTACAGCCGATTTTCGATTTTCCGTAAAATCGCTCTGGCTCCTATTCTATGCGCCTCTCCCATTTTTTGCTGCTGGTAGGACTTCCGGTTTATTAAAGGAATGTAATGGTCCCTGAACAACGGAAAAAAACAACTCGGAAAAAATTCTACAGCCGATTTTCGATTTTCCGTAAAATCGCTCTGGCTCCTATTCTATGCGCCTATCCTATTTTTTGCTGCTGGTAGGACTTCCGGTTTGTTAAATGAATGTAATGGTCCCTGAACAACGAAAAAAAACAACTCGGAAAAAATTCTACAGCTGATTTCCGATTTTCCGTAAAATCGCCCTGGCTCCTATTCTATGCGCCTCTCCCATTTCTTGCTGCTGGTAGGACTTCCGGTTTGTTAAAGGAGCGTAATGGTCCCTGAACAACGAAAAAAAACAACTCGGAAAAAATTCTACAGCCGATTTTCGATTTTCCGTAAAATCGCTCTGGCTCCTATTCTATGCGCCTGTCCTATTTTTTGCTGCTGGTAGGACTTCCGGTTTGTTAAAGGAATGTAATGGTCCCTGAACAACGAAAAAAAACAACTCGGAAAAAATTCTACAGCCGATTTTCGATTTTCCGTAAAATCGCTCTGGCTTCTATTCTATGCGCCTGTCCCATTTTTTGCTGCTGGTAGGACTTCCGGTTTACATAGGGAATGTAATGGTCCCTGAATAACGAAAAAAAACAACTCGGAAAAAATTCTACTACCGATTTTTTATTTTCCGTAAAATCGTTCTGGCTCCTATTATATGAGCCTCTCCCATTTTTTGCTGCTGGTAGGACTTCTGGTTTGTTAAAGGAGTGTAATGGTCCCTGAACAACGAAAAAAAACAACTCGGAAAAAATTCTACAGCCGATTTTCGATTTTCCGTAAAATCGCTCTGGCTCCTATTCTATGCGCCTGTCCTATTTTTTGCTGCTGGTAGGACTTCCGGTTTGTTAAAGGAATGTAATGGTCCCTGAACAACGAAAAACAACAACTCGGAAAAAATTCTACAGCCGATATTCGATTTTCCGTAAAATCGCTCTGGCTCCTATTCCATGCGCCTCTCCCACTTTTTGCTTGCTGGGTGGGATCTTCCGGATTATTTAAAGGAATGTAATTGTCCCTGAACAACGAAAAAAAAACTAACTTATTAATTCTACAGCCAAGTTTAGATTTTTCGTAAAATCGCTCTGAGCTACTATTCTATGCGCCTCTCACAGTGTTTGCTAGCTGGTTTAGGACTTCCGGTTTAATAAACGGAATGTAATGGGACTCTGAACATCGAAAAAAAAACCAACTCGGAAAAAATTCTACAGCTGATTTTCGATTTTTCGTTAAATCTTACTCTGGCTCCTAGATTCCATGAGCCTCTCCCATTTTTTGCTGCATGTTAGGACTTCGGCTTTATTAATGGAATGTAATGGTCCCTGAACAACGAAGAAAAACAACTCGGAAAAAATTCTAATGACGATTATTCGATTTTTCCGTTAAAATCGCTCTGGCTCCTTTTCTATGCGCCCTCTCCCATTTTTTGCCTGCTGGTTGGACTTCCGGTTTATTAAAGGAATGTATTAGGTCCCTGATAACAACGATAAAATAATACTCGGAAAAAAATTGCTACAGCTGATTTTCGATTTATCCGTAGTTCGCTCACTAGCTCCTATTCTATGAATTTCTCCTACATTTTGCTGTTGGTAGGACTTCCGGTTTATCATCGGCATGTAATGGAGCCCTGTCATCGAAAAAAATAAAACAACGCCGGAAAAAATTTCTACAGCCGATTTTCGATTTTCCGTAATAAATCGCCCTGGCTACTATTCTATGCGCCTCTCCCATTTTTTGCTGCTGGTAGGACTTACGGTTTGTTAAAGGGGGGTATTGGTCCCTGGAACAACGAAAAAAAAACATCTCGGAAAAAATTCTACAGCCGATTTTCGTATTTTCCGTAAAAAATCGCTCTGGCTCACTATTATAGAGACCTCTCCCATTTTTTTGCTGCTGGTAGGAATTTCCGGTTTACTAACGAGCATGTTATTGGACCCTGAACATCGAAAAAAAACAAACTCGGAAAAAATTCTGCAAGCGATTTTTAGATTTTACGTAAAATCGCTCTGGACTCCTAATTCTATGAATACTTTCCCATTTTTTGCTGCTGGTAGGACTTCCGGTTTTACCAACGCAATGTTTATGGTACCATGAACATCGAAAAAAAAACAACTCGGAAAAAAAATTCTAAAGCCGATTTTCGATTTTCCGTAAAAATCGATATGGAATCCTATTCTATGCGCCTCTCCCATTTTTTGCTGGTGGTAGGACTTTCCGGTTAATTAAAGGAATGTATAATTGTCCCTAAACAACGAAAAAATACAACTTCTTAAAAAATTCTTACAGCCGATTTTTGATTTTCCGTAAAATGGTTTCTGATCCTATTCTATGCGGCACTCCTCCATTTTTTATTGCTAGTAAGACTTTCGGTTTACTAACAGAATGTAATGGACCATTGATACATCGAAAAAAATAAAAACTCGGAAAATATTCTACAGCCGATTTTCGATTTTCAGTAAAATCGATTTGGCGCCTATTCTCTGACGACTCTCCCATTTTTTGCTGCTGGTAGGACTTCCGGTTTACTTAGGGAATGTGATGGTTCCTCAATAACGAAAAAAAAACATCTCGGAAAAAATTCTACAGCTGTTTTTCGATTTTCCGTAAAATCGCCCTGGCTCCTGTTCTATGCGCCTCTCCCATTTTTTCTGCTGGTGGGACTTCCGGTTTATTAAAGGAATGCAATTGTCCCTAAACAACGAAAAAAAACAACTCTAATTCTACAGCCGATTTTCGATTTTCCGTAAAATCGTTCTGGCCTCCTATTCTATTTGAGCCTTCTCCCATTTTTTATTGCTGGTATGGGACTTCCTGTTTACTACAGGAATGTAGTGGACCCTGTACATCGAAAAAAAAAAAAACAAACTAGGAAAAAATTCTACAGCCGATTTTCGATTTTCCGTAAAAATCGCTCTGGATCCTATTCTATGCGCCTCTCCCATTTTTTGCTGCTGGTGGGGAATTCCGGATTATTAAAGGAAATGTAATTGTCCCTAAAACAACCGAAAAAAACAAACTTCTAATTCTACAGCCGATTTAGATTTTCCGTTTAAAATGGGTTCTGGCTCCTATTCTATGTGACTCTCCCATTTTGTATTGCTGCTGGTAAGGACTTACGATTTACTACAGGAATGTATATGGACTCTGAACATCGAAAAAAAAAAAATAACTCGGAAAAAATTCTACAGCCGAATTTTCGATTTTCCGTAAAATCGCTCTGGCTCCTATTCTATGCGCCTCTCACATTTTTTGATGCTGGGGTAGGACTTCCGTGTTTACTTAGGGAATGTAATGGTTCCCCCTTCAATAACGAAATAAAAACATCTCGGAAAAAATTCTACTGCCGATTTTTCGATTTTCCGTTTTAAATCGCTCTGGCTCCTATTCTATGCGCCTCCTCCCATTATTTGCTGCTGGTAGGACTTCCGGGTCCATTAAAAGGAATGTCAATGGTCCCTGAACAACGAAAAAAAACAAATCGGAAAAAAATTCTACAGCACGAATTTTCGATTTTCCGTAAAATTTTTTTTTTTAGGACTCTGGCTCCATATTCCTTGCGACTATCCAATTTTTTGCTGCTGGTAGGACTTCGGTTTTCTTTAGGGAATGTAATGGTTACTCTTTAACGAAAAAAAACATCTCGCAAAAAATTCTTACAGCTGATTTTCGATTTTCCGTAATAAAATTCGCTATGGCATAATTTTATTGACGCCTGTCCCATTTTATGCTGCTGGTAGGGACTTACGGTTTATAGAAGGAATGTTAATAGTCCCTAAACAACCGAAAAAAAACAAATACGGAAATAATTTTACAGCCGATTTACGATTTTCCGTAAAATCGCTCTAGCTTCATATTATACGAGCCTAACCCATTTTTGAATGATGGTGGGACTTCCGGATTTTTGAAAGGATTGTAATTGTACCTGCAACAACGAAAAAAAAACTACTTCTAATTCTACAGCCAATTTTAGATTTTTCGTTTATATCGACTCTGGGCTACTATTCTATGCGCCCTCTCCCATTTTTTGCTGTTTGGTAGGACTTTCGGTTTACTAACGGAATTGTAATGGACCCTGAACATCGACAAAAAAACAACTCGGCAATATATTCTACAGCCGATTTTTGATTTTCCGTAAAATCGCTCTTGGCTCATTTTCTATGCGGCTCTCCCATTTTTTGCTGCTGGGTAGGACTTTTCCGGTTTATTAGGGAATGTAATGGTTCCTCAATAACTAAAAAACACTACTCGGATAAAATTCTACAGCCTGGTTTTTCGATTTTCCGTAAAATCGCCCTGGATCCTGTTCTTTTGCGCCTCTCCCAATTTTTTGCTGCTGGTTAGGACTTCCGGTTTGTTAAAAGGAATGTAATGGTCCCTGAACAACGAAAAAAAAAAACATACTCGGAAAAAATTCTACAGCCGATTTTCGATTTTACGTATAATCGCTCTGGCTCCTATTACTATGCGCACCTCTTCCCTTTTTTTGCTGCGGGTTAGGACTGCCGGTTTTTTAAAAGGAATGTAATGGTCCCTGAACTTCGATAAAAAAAACATCTCGGAAAAAATTCTACAGCTGATTTTCGATTTTTCAGTTGTATCGCTCAGGCTCCTATTCTATGAACTTCTCCTACAATTTTTGCTGCTGGTAGGAATTCCGGTTTACCATGCAATGTAAATGGACCATGAACTCGTAAAAAAAAACATATCGAAAAAAATTCTACAGCCGATTATTCGATTTTCCGTAAAATCAGCTCTGGCTCATATTCTATGCGCCTGTCCCATTTTTTGCTGCTGGTTAGGACTTCCGGTTTGTTAAAGGAATGTAATGGTCCCCTGTACAACGGAAAAACCCCAACAAATCGGAAAAAATGAGACAGCTGATTTCCGATTTTCCGTAGTATCGCTCTAGCTCCATATTCTATGATATTCTCTACATTTTTTGCTGCTGGTAGGACTTCCGGTTTACCAACGGAATGTATATGGTCCCTGAATAACGAAAAAAAACAACTCGGAAAAAATTCTACAGACGATATTCGATTTTCCGTAAAATACGCTCTCGGCTCCTATTCTATGAGCCTCTCCCATTTTTTGCTGCTGGTAGGACTAAGGGTTTACATTTGGGATGTAATGTTCCCTCAATAACGAAAAAAAACATTCTCGGAATAAAATTCTACAGCTGTTTTTCGATTTTCCGTTAAATCGCACCTGGATCATGTTCTATGCGCCTCTCCCATTTTTTGCTGCTGGTAGGATCTTCCGGTTTGTTAAAGGAGTGTATTGGTCCCTGAAACCACGAAAAAAAACCAATCGGAAAAAATTCTACAGCCGATTTTCGATTTTCCGTAAAATAGATATGGCTCATATTCTATGAGACTGTCCCATATTTTGCTGCTGGTAGGGCATTCAGGTTTGTTAATGGATTGTTAATGGTCCCTGAAACAACGAAAAACAAACAACTCGAAAAAAAATCTACAGATGATTTCCGCATTTTTCCGTAGGTATCGCTCTGGCTTCTATTTCTATGCGCCTGTCCCATTTTTTTGGCTGCTGGTAGGACTTCCGGTTTACACTAGGGATTGTAATGGTCCCTGATTAACGAAAAAAATAATAATAAACAACTCAGGAAAAATTCTACTGCCGATTTTTGATTTTCCGTAAAATCGTTCTGGCTCCTATTATATGAGGCCATCACTTTTTTTGCTGCTTGGTAGGACTTCCGGTTTTATGTAGGGGAATGTAATGGTCCCTGAATAACGAAAAAAAAAAAACTCGGAAAAAAATTCTTTAGGGATTTTTCGATTTTCCGTAAAATAGATCTGGCTCCTATTCTATGCGCCTCGTCCCATTTTTTGCTGCTGGTAGGGACTTCAGTTTTACATAGGGGAATGTAATGGTCATGAATAACACGAAAAAAAACAACTCGAGAATAAATTTATACAGGCGATTTTCGATTTTTCGTAAAATCGCTCTGGCTTTATTCTAAGCGCCTGTCCCAAATTTTTGCTGCTGGTAGGACTTCCGGTTTACATAGGGAATGTTATGGTCCCTGAATAACGGAAAAAAAAACAAACTCGGAAAAAATTCTACTGACGATTTTTGATTTTCAGGTTAAATATCGTTCTGGCTCCTATTCTATATAAGCATCTCAGATTTTTTGCTGATGGTAGGACTTCCGGTTTACTTAGGGAATGTAATGGTCCCTGTATATAACGAAAAATAACAAATCGGAAAAAATTTCTACAGCCGATTTTCGATTTTCCGTAAAATCGCTCTGGCTCCTATTCTATGCGCCTCTCCCATTTTTTCTGCTGGTGGGACTTCCGGTTTATTAAAGGAATGTAATTGTCCCTAAACAACGAAAAAAAACAACTCTAATTCTACAGCCGATTTTCGATTTTCCGTAAAATCGTTCTGGCTCCTATTCTATGCGCCTCTCCCATTTTTTATTGCTGGTAAGACTTCCGGTTTACTAACAGAATGTAATGGACCCTGAACATCGAAAAAAAACAACTAGGAAAAAATTCTACAGCCGATTTTAGATTTTCCGTAAAATCGCTCTGGCTCCTATTCTATGCGCCTCTCCCATTTTTTGCTGCTGGGTGGGGGACTCCCGGTTTATTAAAGGAATGTAAATTGTCACTAAACAACGAAAAAAAATCATAACTCTATTCTGCAAGCCGATTTGTAGATTTTCCGTAAAATGGTTCTGGCTCCTATTTCATATGTGGCTCTCCCATTTTTTATAGATGGTAGAACTTCCGGTTTTCTAACATGAATGTAAGGGACCCTGAACATCGAATAAAAAAAAAATAACTCGGTAAAAAATTCTACAGCCGATTTTCGATTATTCGTGAAAATCGCTCTGTGGCTCCTATTCTATGCGCCTCTCCCATTTTTTGTCTGCTGGTAGGACTTCCGGTTTACTTAGGGAAATGTAATGGTTCCTATATAACGAAAAAATACATCTCGGAAAAAATTCTACAGCCGATTTTCGATTTGTCCGTTAAAAGACGCTCTGCGCTCCTATTCTATGCGCCTCTCCCATTTTTTGCTGCTGGTAAGGTAGGACTTTCCGGTTCATTAAAGGAATGTTTTGGTCCATGAACAACGAAAAAAAACAACTTCGGAAAATATTCTACTGACAGATTTTCGATTTTCCGTAAAATCGCTTCTGGCTCCTATTCCCCTGCGCCTCTCACCATTTTTTTGCTGCTGGTAGGACTTCCGGTTTACTTAGGGAATGTAATGGTTCATCTATAACGAAAATAAACTCTCGGAAAAAAATTTTCAGTATTTTCGATTTTCCGTTAAATCGCTGCTGGCTCCTATTCCTATGAGCCTATCCCATTTTTTGCTGCTGGCTGGGAATTCCGGTTTAATATAGGAATGTATTTGTCCCATAAACAACGAAAAAAAACCAACTCTAATTCTTGTCAGCCTATTTTCGATTTTCCGTTAATTGGTTCTGGCTATATTCTCTGCGAATCTACCCATTTTTTATTGCTAGTATGACTTCCGGTTTACTAACTTGAATGGACATGGACCCTGAACATCGAAAAAATAAAAAACAACTCGGTAAAAATTCTACAGCCGATTTTCAGATTTTCCGTAAAATCGCTCTGGCTCATATTCTATGCGCCTCTCCCATTTTTTGCCTGACGGGTAGGACTTCCGGTTTACTTAGGGAATGTGTTGATGGTTTCCTCAATAACGAAAAAAATAACATCTCGGAAAAAATTCATACAGCTGATTTTCGATTGTCCGTTAAAAATCGCCCTGGCTCCTGTTCTATGCGCCTCTCCCATTTTTTGCTGCTGGTAGGTCTTCCGGTTTGTTAAAGGAGGTAATCGGTCCCTGAACAACGAAAAAAAACAACTCAGGAAAAATTTCTATCAGCCGATTTTCGATTTTCCGTAAAATCGCTCTGGCTCCTTATTCTATTCGCCTGGCCTATTTTTGCTGCTAGCTGGTAGGACTTCCGGTTTGTTAACGGAATGTTTGGTCGATGAACAACGAATAAACAATCAACTCGGAAAAAATTATACAGCTGATTTCCGATTTTCCGTAGTATCGCTCTGGCTTCTATTCTACTGAGCCTGTCCCATTTTTTGCTGCGCTGTTAGGAATTCCGGTTTACATTGGGAATGTAATGGTCCCTGAAATAACGAAAAAAAATCACTCGGAAAAAATTTCTACAGCCGATTTTCGATTTTTCGTAAAATCGCTCTGGCTTCGATTCTTTGCGCCTGTCCCATTTTTTGCTGCTGGTAGGACTTACGGGTTTACATAGGGAATGTAATGTAATGGTACCTGAATAACGAAAAAAAACAACTCGGAAAAAAAAATTCTACTGCCGATTTTTGTTTTTCAGTAAAATAGTTCTGGCTCCTATTATATCGAGCATCTCCCATTTTTTGCTTGCTGGTAGGACTTCCGGTTTATTAATTATGGAATGTAATGGTCCCTGAATATACGAAAAAAAAAACAAATCGGAAAAAATTCATATAGCCGATTTTCGATTTTCCGTAATATCGATCTGGCTCCTATTCTATGCGCCTACTCCCATTGTTTGCTGCTGGTGGGAATTCCGGTTTATTAAAGGAATGCAATTGTACCACATAAAACAACGAAAAAAAACAAACTTTAATTCTACAAGCCGTTTTTCGATTTTCAGTAAAATCGTTATGGCTCACTAATTCTATGCGCACATCGCACTTTTTGTAATTGCTGGTATGACCTTCCGGTTTACTAACAGAATGTAGTGGACCCTGAACATCGAAAAAAAACAACTAGGAAAAAATTCTAAAGCCCGATTTAGATATTCCGTATAAATCGACTCTGGCTCCTATTCTATGAGCCTCTCCCATTTTTTGCTGCTCTGGTGTGGGACTTCCGGTTTATTAAAGGAATTGTAATTGTCCCTAAACAACGAAAAAAAACAACCTCTTAAAAAATTCTTACAGCCGATTTTTGATGTCCCGTTAAAATGGTTCTGGCTACTATTATTTGTGCCTCTCCCATTTTTTATTGCTGTGTTAAGACTGCCGGTTTACTAAAGGAATGTAAATGGGACCCTTGAACATCGAAAATAAAAATACTCGAAAAAAAATTCTACAGCCGATTTTCGATTTTCCGTAAAATCGCTCTGGTCTCCTATTCTATTAGCCGTCTCCCATTTTTTGCTGCTGGTAGGACTTCCGGTTTATTAAAGGAATGTAATGGTCCCTGATAAACAACGATAAAAAACATCTTGGAAAAAATGCTACAGATGGATTTCCGATTTTCCGTAGGTTCGCTCTAGCTCCTATTTTCTGATTCTTCTCCACTAATTTTGCTGCTGGTAGGGACTTCCGTTTTCCAACGCAATGTATTGGTCACTGAACATCACGAAAAAAAAAAACTCGGAAAAAAATTCTACAGACGATTTTCGTATAATCCTCGTAAAATCGCTATGAGGCTCGATTCTATGCGCCTTCTCCCATTTTTTGCTGATGGTAGGACTTCAGGTTTACTTAGGGAATGTATTGGTTTCTCAATAACGGAAAAAAAAAACATCTCGGAAAAAATTCTACAGCTGTTTTTAGATTTTTCCGTTAAAATCCGCCCTGGCTCCTGTTCTATGCGCCTCTCACCATTTTTTGCTGCTGGTAGGACTTCCGGTTTGTTAAAGGAGTGTAATGGTACCTGAAAAAACGAAAAAACAACAACTCGGAAAAAACAATTCTACAGCTGATTTTCGATTTTTAGTAGTATCGCTCTGGCTTCTATTCTATGCGACTGTCCCATTTTTGGATGCTCGTAGGACTTCCGGTTTATTAGGGAATGTAATGGTCCCTGAATGAACGAAAAAAAAAAATAAACTCGGAAAAAAAATTCTACTGCCGATTTTCGATTTTCCAGTAAAATCGTTTCTGGCTCCTATTATATGAGACTCTCCCATTTTTTTATGCTGGTAGGACTTCCGGTTTACTTAGCGGTAATGTAATGGTCCCTGAATAACGAAAAAAAACAAATCGGAAAAAAAATTAAAAAATTATATAGTCGATTTTCGAAATTTTCCGTTAAAATAGCTGCGCGGCTCCTATTCTATGCGCCTGTACCATTTTTTGCTGGCTAGGGTAGGACGTCCGGTTTACTTAAAGGAAATGTAATGGTCCATGAATAACGAAAAAAAAATAAAAACAACTCGGATAATAATTATACGGCCGATTTTTTGATTTTCCGCTAAAATCGTTCTGGCTATATTATATGGAGCCTCTCCCATTTTATGTTGCTGGTAGGACTTCAGGTTTGTTTTAAAGGAATGTAATGGTCCCTAAACAACGAAAAAAAACAACTCGGAAAAAAATTATACTGCCGATTTTTGATTTTCCGGTAAAATCGTTCTGGCTCCTATTATCTGAGCCTCTCCCATTTTTTGCTTGCTGGTAGGACTTTCCTGTTTACTTAGTGAATGTAATGGTCCCTGAATAACGAAAAAATACAACTCGGAAAAAAAAATTCTATAGTCGATTTTCGATTTTTCCGTAAAAATCGCGCTGGCTCCTTATTCTATGCGCCTGTCCCATTTTTTGCTGCTTGGTAGGACTTCCGGTTTACATAGGGAATGTAATGGTCCCTGGAATAACGAAAAAAAACAAGTCGGAAAAAAATTTACAGCCGATTTTCGATTTTTCGTTAAAATCTCTCTGGCTTCTATTCTATGAGCCTGTCCCATTTTTTGCTGCTGGTAGGACTTCCGGTTTACTTAGGGAATGTAATGGTCCCTGAATAACGAAAAAAAACAACTCGGAAAAAATTCTATAGCCGATTTTCGATTTTCCGTAAAATCGCTCTGGCTCCTATTCTATGCGCCTCTCCCATTTTTTCTGCTGGTGGGACTTCCGGTTTATTAAAGGAATGCAATTGTCCCTAAACAACGAAAAAAAACAACTCGGAAAAAATTCTACAGCCGATTTTCGATTTTCCGTAAAATCGTTCTGGCTCCTGGGGGGGGGGGGGTGGGGGGGGGGGGGGGTGGGGGGGGGGGGGGGTGGGGGGGGGGGGGGGTGGGGGGGGGGGGGGGTGGGGGGGGGGGGGGGTGGGGGGGGGGGGGGGTGGGGGGGGGGGGGGGTGGGGGGGGGGGGGGGTGGGGGGGGGGGGGGGTGGGGGGGGGGGGGGGTGGGGGGGGGGGGGGGTGGGGGGGGGGGGGGGTGGGGGGGGGGGGGGGTGGGGGGGGGGGGGGGTGGGGGGGGGGGGGGGTGGGGGGGGGGGGGGGTGGGGGGGGGGGGGGGTGGGGGGGGGGGGGGGTGGGGGGGGGGGGGGGTGGGGGGGGGGGGGGGTGGGGGGGGGGGGGGGTGGGGGGGGGGGGGGGTGGGGGGGGGGGGGGGTGGGGGGGGGGGGGGGTGGGGGGGGGGGGGGGTGGGGGGGGGGGGGGGTGGGGGGGGGGGGGGGTGGGGGGGGGGGGGGGTGGGGGGGGGGGGGGGTGGGGGGGGGGGGGGGTGGGGGGTAAGAATGTTCATTTTTTAAAAATGATTTTATATCGCTTCAAGTATATTTTATGCAAAATATGGAAAATGAACACCCTTTGTTACAAAGTTATAACGATTGTTTAGAAGAACATAACGACTCTGGCGATTTTAACAGGATTTTTTAATCAATTAAGGGTGATCATTTTTTAAAAATGATTTTATATCACCTCTAAGGGCTTCAAGAATCTTTTCTGCAAAATATGGAAAATGAACACCCTTTGTTGCAAAGTTATAACGATTGTTTATAATAACGTAACGACTGTGACGTATTTCGCGGTCTTTTTTTAACAATTAAGGGAGTTCATTAGTTCAAAATGATTTTATATCACTTCTAAGGGCTTCAAGAATATTTTCTGCAAAATATGGAAAATGAACACCCTTTGTTGCAAAGTTATAACGATTGTTTATGAGAACATAACGACTCTGACGATTTTAACAAGCCTTTTTGAAACAATTAAGGGTGTTCATTTTTTAAAAATGATTTTCTATGACTTCGAAAGGCTTCAAGAATCTTTTCTGCAAAATATGGAAAATGAACATCCTTCGTTGCAAAGTTATAACGATTGTTTATGAGAACATAACGACTCTGACGATTTTAACAAGCCTTTTTGAAACAATTAAGGGTGTTCATTTTTTAAAAATGATTTTTTATCACCTCTAAGGGCTTCAAGAATCTTTTCTGCAAAATATGGAAAAGGAACACCCTTTGTTCCAAAGTTATAACGATTGTTTAGGAGAACATAACGACTCTGGCGATTTTAACAGGATTTTTTAATCAATTAAGGGTGATCATTTTTTAAAAATGATTTTATATCACCTCTAAGGGCTTCAAGAATCTTTTCTGCAAAATATGGAAAATGAACACCCTTTGTTGCAAAGTTATAACGATTGTTTATAATAACGTAACGACTGTGACGTATTTCGCGGTCTTTTTTTAACAATTAAGGGAGTTCATTAGTTCAAAATGATTTTATATCACTTCTAAGGGCTTCAAGAATATTTTCTGCAAAATATGGAAAATGAACATCCTTCGTTGCAAAGTTATAACGATTGTTTATGAGAACATAACGACCCTGGCGATTTTAACAGTCTTCTTTTGAACAATTAAGGGTGTTCATTTTTTAAAAATCATTTTATATCACTTCAAAGGGCTTCAAGAATCTTTTCTGCAAAATATGGAAAAGGAACACCCTTTGTTGCAAAGTTATAACGATTGTTTATAAGAACATAACTACTCTGACGATTTTAACGGTCTTTTTAAACAAATAAGGGTGTTCATTTTTTAAAAATGATTTTATATCACTTCTAAGTGCTTCAAGAATCTTTTCTGCAAAATATGGAAAAGGAACACCCTTTGTTGCAAAGTTATAACGATTGTTTAGGAGAACATAACGACTCTGACGATTTTAACAAGACTTTTTGAAACAATTAAGGGTGTTCATTTTTTAAAAATGATTTTATATCACCCCTAAGGGCTTCAAGAATCTTTTCTGCAAAATATGGAAAAGGAACACCCTTTGTTGCAAAGTTATAACGATTGTTTAGGAGAACATAACGACTCTGACGATTTTAACAAGCCTTTTTGAAACAATTAAGGGTGTTCATTTTTTAAAAATGATTTTCTATGACTTCGAAAGGCTTCAAGAATCTTTTCTGCAAAATATGGAAAATGAACATCCTTCGTTGCAAAGTTATAACGATTGTTTATGAGAACATAACGACTCTGACGATTTTAACAAGCCTTTTTGAAACAATTAAGGGTGTTCATTTGTTAAAAATGATTTTATATCACCTCTAAGGGCTTCAAGAATGTTTTCTGCAAAATATGGATAATGAACACCCTTTGTTGCAAAGTTATAACGATTGTATATAATAACGTAACGACTGTGACGTATTTCGCGGTCTTTTTTTAAACAATTAATGGTGTTCATTAGTTCAAAATGATTTTATATCACTTCTAAGAGCTTCATGAATATTTTCTGCAAAATATGGAAAATGAACACCCTTTGTTGCAAAGTTATAACGATTATTTATAATAATATAACGACCCTGGCGATTTTAACAGGATTTTTTGAAGCAATTAAGGGTGTTCATTTTTAAAAAAGATTTTATATCACTTCCAAGGGCTTCAAGAATCTTTTCTGCAAAATATGAAAAATGAACACCCTTTGTTGCAAAGTTATAACGATTGTTTATAATAACATAACGACTCTGACGATTTTAACGGTCTTTTTTTATACATTTAAGAATGTTCATTTTTTAAAAATGATTTTGTATCGCTTCAAGAATTTTTTCTGCAAAATATGGAAAATGAACACCCTTTGTTGCAAAGTTATAACGATTGTTTGTAAGATTGTAACGACTCTGACGTATTTCACGGTCTTTTTTTAAACAATTAAGGGTGTTAATTTCTTAAAAATTATATTATATGACTTCTCAAGGCTTCAAGAATCTTTTCTGAAAAATATGGAAAATGAACACCCTTTGTTGAAAGGTTATAACGATTGTTTATAAGAACATAACTACTCTGACGATTTTAACCGTCTTTTTTTAAACAATTAAGGGTGCTCATTTTTTAAAAATGATTTTATATAACCTCTAACGGCTTCAAGAATCTTTTCTGCAAAATATGGAAAATAAACACCCTTTGTTGCAAAGTTATAACGATTGTTTATAAGAATATAACGACCCTGGCGATTTTAACAGGATTTTTTGAATCAATTAAGGGTGTTCATTTTTAAAAAAGATTTTATATCACTTCCAAGGGCTTCAAGAATCTTTTCTGCAAAATATGAAAAATGAACACCCTTTGTTGCAAAGTTGTAACGATTGTTTATAATAACGTAACGACTGTCACGTATTTCACGGTCTTTTTTTAAACAACTAAGGGTATTCATTAGTTAAAAATGATTTTATATCACTTCTAAGGGCTTCAAGAATCTTTTCTGCTAAATATGGAAAATGAACACCCTTCGTTGCAAAGTTATAACGATTGTTTCATAGGAACATAACGACTCTGTCGATTTTAACAGGATTTTTTAATCAATTAAGGGTGTTCATTTTTTAAAAATGATTTTATATCACCTCTAAGGGCTTCAAGAATGTTTTCTGCAAAATATGGATAATGAACACCCTTTGTTGCAAAGTTATAACGATTGTATATAATAACGTAACGACTGTGACGTATTTCGCGGTCTTTTTTTAAACAATTAATGGTTTTCATTAGTTCAAAATGATTTTATATCACTTCTAAGGGTTTCAGGAATCTTTTCTGCAAAATATGGAAAATGAACACCCTTTGTTGCAAAGTTATAACGATTGTTTATGAGAACATAACGACCCTGGCGATTTTAACAGTCTTCTTTTGAACAACTAAGGGTGTTCATTGGTTAAAAATGATTTTATATCACTTCTAAGGTCTTCAAGAATCTTTTCTGCTAAATATGGAAAATGAACACCCTTCGTTGCAAAGTTATAACGATTGTTTCATAAGAACATAACGACTGTGACGTATTTCGCGGTCTTTTTTAACAATTAAGGGAGTTCATTAGTTCAAAATGATTTTATATCACTTCTAAGGGCTTCAAGAATATTTTCTGCAAAATATGAAAAATGAACACCCTTTGTTGCAAAGTTATAACGATTGTTTATGAGAACATAACGACTCTGGCGATTTTAACAGGATTTTTTAATCAATTAAGGGTGATCATGTTTTAAAAATGATTTTATATCACCTCTAAGGGCTTCAAGAATCTTTTCTGTAAAATATGGAAAATGAACACCCTTTGTTGCAAAGTTATAACGATTGTTTATAATAACGTAACGACTGTGACGTATTTCGCGGTCTTTTTTTAACAATTAAGGGAGTTCATTAGTTCAAAATGATTTTATATCACTTCTAAGGGCTTCAAGAATATTTTCTGCAAAATATGGAAAATGAACACCCTTTGTTGCAAAGTTATAACGATTGTTTATAATAACGTAACGACTGTGACGTATTTCGCGGTCTTTTTTTAACAATTAAGGGAGTTCATTAGTTCAAAATGATTTTATATCACTTCTAAGGGCTTGAAGAATATTTTCTGCAAAATATGGAAAATGAACACCCTTTGTTGCAAAGTTATAACGATTGTTTATGAGAACATAACGACTCTGACGATTTTAACAAGCCTTTTTGAAACAATTAAGGGTGTTCATTTTTTAAAAATGATTTTCTATGACTTCGAAAGGCTTCAAGAATCTTTTCTGCAAAATATGGAAAATGAACATCCTTCGTTGCAAAGTTATAACGATTGTTTATGAGAACATAACGACTCTGACGATTTTAACAAGCCTTTTTGAAACAATTAAGGATGTTCATTTTTTAAAAATGATTTTCTATGACTTCGAAAGGCTTCAAGAATCTTTTCTGCAAAATATGGAAAATGAACATCCTTCGTTGCAAAGTTATAACGATTGTTTATGAGAACATAACGACCCTGGCGATTTTAAAAGTCTTCTTTTGAACAATTAAGGGTGTTCATTTTTTAAAAATCATTTTATATCACTTCAAAGGGCTTCAAGAATCTTTTCTGCAAAATATGGAAAAGGAACACCCTTTGTTGCAAAGTTATAACGATTGTTTATAAGAACATAACTACTCTGACGATTTTAACGGTCTTTTTAAACAAATAAGGGTGTTCATTTTTTAAAAATGATTTTATATCACTTCTAAGTGCTTCAAGAATCTTTTCTGCAAAATATGGAAAAGGAACACCCTTTGTTGCAAAGTTATAACGATTGTTTAGGAGAACATAACGACTCTGACGATTTTAACAAGACTTTTTGAAACAATTAAGGGTGTTCATTTTTTAAAAATGATTTTATATCACCTCTAAGGGCTTCAAGAATCTTTTCTGCAAAATATGGAAAAGGAACACCCTTTGTTGCAAAGTTATAACGATTGTTTAGGAGAACATAACGACTCTGACGATTTTAACAAGCCTTTTTGAAACAATTAAGGGTGTTCATTTTTTAAAAATGATTTTCTATGACTTCGAAAGGCTTCAAGAATCTTTTCTGCAAAATATGGAAAATGAACATCCTTCGTTGCAAAGTTATAACGATTGTTTATGAGAACATAACGACTCTGACGATTTTAACAAGCCTTTTTGAAACAATTAAGGGTGTTCATTTGTTAAAAATGATTTTATATCACCTCTAAGGGCTTCAAGAATGTTTTCTGCAAAATATGGATAATGAACACCCTTTGTTGCAAAGTTATAACGATTGTATATAATAACGTAACGACTGTGACGTATTTCGCGGTCTTTTTTTAAACAATTAATGGTGTTCATTAGTTCAAAATGATTTTATATCACTTCTAAGGGCTTCATGAATATTTTCTGCAAAATATGGAAAATGAACACCCTTTGTTGCAAAGTTATAACGATTGTTTATAATAATATAACGACCCTGGCGATTTTAACAGGATTTTTTGAAGCAATTAAGGGTGTTCATTTTTAAAAAAGATTTTATATCACTTCCAAGGGCTTCAAGAATCTTTTCTGCAAAATATGGAAAATGAACATCCTTCGTTGCAAAGTTATAACGATTGTTTATGAGAACATAACGACTCTGACGATTTTAACAAGCCTTTTTGAAACAATTAAGGGTGTTCATTTGTTAAAAATGATTTTATATCACCTCTAAGGGCTTCAAGAATGTTTTCTGCAAAATATGGATAATGAACACCCTTTGTTGCAAAGTTATAACGATTATATATAATAACGTAACGACTGTGACGTATTTCGCGGTCTTTTTTTAAACAATTAATGGTGTTCATTAGTTCAAAATGATTTTATATCACCTCTAAGGGCTTCAAGAATGTTTTCTGCAAAATATGGATAATGAACACCCCTTGTTGCAAAGTTATAACGATTGTATATAATAACGTAACGACTGTGACGTATTTCGCGGTCTTTTTTTAAACAATTAATGGTGTTCATTAGTTCAAAATGATTTTATATCACTTCTATGGGCTTCATGAATATTTTCTGCAAAATATGGAAAATGAACACCCTTTGTTGCAAAGTTATAACGATTGTTTATAATAATATAACGACCCTGGCGATTTTAACAGGATTTTTTGAAGCAATTAAGGGTGTTCATTTTTAAAAAAGATTTTATATCACTTCCAAGGGCTTCAAGAATCTTTTCTGCAAAATATGAAAAATGAACACCCTTTGTTGCAAAGTTATAACGATTGTTTATAATAACATAACGACTCTGACGATTTTAACGGTCTTTTTTTATACATTTAAGAATGTTCATTTTTTAAAAATGATTTTATATCGCTTCAAGAATTTTTTCTGCAAAATATGGAAAATGAACACCCTTTGTTGCAAAGTTATAACGATTGTTTGTAAGATTGTAACGACTCTGACGTATTTCACGGTCTTTTTTTAAACAATTAAGGGTGTTAATTTCTTAAAAATTATATTATATGACTTCTCAAGGCTTCAAGAATCTTTTCTGCAAAATATGGAAAATGAACACCCTTTGTTGAAAGGTTATAACGATTGTTTATAAGAACATAACTACTCTGACGATTTTAACCGTCTTTTTTAAACAAATAAGGGTGTTCATTTTTTAAAAATAATTTTATATCACTTCTAAGTGCTTCAAGAATCTTTTCTGCAAAATATGGAAAATGAACACCCTTTGCTTCAAAGTTATAACGATTGTTTGAAAGAACACACCGACTCTGACGATTTTAACAGTCTTTTTTTAAACAATTAAGGGTGCTCATTTTTTAAAAATGATTTTATATAACCTCTAACGGCTTCAAGAATCTTTTCTGCAAAATATGGAAAATAAACACCCTTCGTTGCAAAGTTATAACGATTGTTTTATAAGAATATAACGACCCTGGCGATTTTAACAGGATTTTTTGAATCAATTAAGGGTGTTCATTTTTAAAAAAGATTTTATATCACTTCTAAGGGCTTCAAGAATCTTTTCTGCAAAATATGAAAAATGAACACCCTTTGTTGCAAAGTTGTAACGATTGTTTATAATAACGTAACGACTGTCACGTATTTCACGGTCTTTTTTTAAACAACTAAGGGTATTCATTAGTTAAAAATGATTTTATATGACTTCTAAGGGCTTCAAGAATCTTTTCTGCTAAATATGGAAAATGAACACCCTTCGTTGCAAAGTTATAACGATTGTTTCATAAGAACATAACGACTCTGTCGATTTTAACAGGATTTTTTAATCAATTAAGGGTGTTCATTTTTTAAAAATGATTTTATATCACCTCTAAGGGCTTCAAGAATGTTTTCTGCAAAATATGGATAATGAACACCCTTTGTTGCAAAGTTATAACGATTGTATATAATAACGTAACGACTGTGACGTATTTCGCGGTCTTTTTTTAAACAATTAATGGTGTTCATTAGTTCAAAATGATTTTATATCACTTCTAAGGGTTTCAGGAATCTTTTCTGCAAAATATGGAAAATGAACACCCTTTGTTGCAAAGTTATAACGATTGTTTATGAGAACATAACGACCCTGGCGATTTTAATAGTCTTCTTTTGAACAATTAAGGGTGTTCATTTTTTAAAAATGATTTTATATCACTTCAAAGGGCTTCAAGAATCTTTTCTGCAAAATATGGAAAATGAACACCCTTCGTTGCAAAGTTGTAACGATTGTTTATGAGAACATAACGACCCTGGCGATTTTAACAGTCTTTTTTTGAACAATTATGGGTGTTCATTTTTAAAAAAGATTTTATATCACTTCCAAGGGCTTCAAGAATCTTTTCTGCAAAATATGAAAAATGAACACCCTTTGTTGCAAAGTTGTAACGATTGTTTATAATAACGTAACGACTGTCACGTATTTCACGGTCTTTTTTTAAACAACTAAGGGTGTTCATTGGTTAAAAATGATTTTATATCACTTCTAAGGTCTTCAAGAATCTTTTCTGTTAAATATGGAAAATGAACACCCTTCGTTGCAAAGTTATAACGATTGTTTCATAAGAACATAACGACTCTGTCGATTTTAACAGGATTTTTTAATCAATTAAGGGTGTTCATTTTTTAAAAATGATTTTATATCACCTCTAAGGGCTTCAAGAATCTTTTCTGCAAAATATGGAAAAGGAACACCCTTTGTTGCAAAGTTATAACGATTGTTTAGGAGAACATAACGACTCTGACGATTTTAACAAGCCTTTTTGAAACAATTAAGGGTGTTCATTTTTTAAAAATGATTTTCTATGACTTCGAAAGGCTTCAAGAATCTTTTCTGCAAAATATGGAAAATGAACATCTTTCGTTGCAAAGTTATAACGATTGTTTATGAGAACATAACGACTCTGACGATTTTAACAAGCCCTTTTGAAACAATTAAGGGTGTTCATTTGTTAAAAATGATTTTATATCACCTCTAAGGGCTTCAAGAATGTTTTCTGCAAAATATGGATAATGAACACCCTTTGTTACAAAGTTATAACGATTGTATATAATAACGTAACGACTGTGACGTATTTCGCGGTCTTTTTTTAAACAATTAATGGTGTTCATTAGTTCAAAATGATTTTATATCACTTCTAAGGGCTTCAAGAATATTTTCTGCAAAATATGGAAAAGGAACACCGTTTGTTGCAAAGTTATAACGATTGTTTATAATAACGTAACGAATGTCACGTATTTCACGGTCTTTTTTTAAACAACTATGGGTGTTCATTAGTTAAATATGATTTTATATCACTTCTAAGGGCTTCATGAATATTTTCTGCAAAATATGGAAAATGAACACCCTTTGTTGCAAAGTTATAACGATCGTTTATAAGAATATAACGACCCTGGCGATTTTAACAGGATTTTTTGAATCAATTAAGGGTGTTCATTTTTAAAAAAGATTTTATATCACTTCCAAGGGTTTCAAGAATCTTTTCTGCAAAATATGAAAAATGAACACCCTTTGACTGAAAGCAGTGGCTCAACAAACTATTCAACAAAGCAAAAAGGCATCTTGGCTCCACTACGTATCTGGTCTCAACAATAAAGCCCCAATAACTGAAATATGGAAAAAAATTAAAAATATAAATGGAAACAAAAATAAAACGGGCATAACCGCACTAATAGAAAATGGAGTATCCATCACTAACCCAATTAATTTAGCAAATACTCTTGCCGAAATGTATGCAGAAAACTCCAGCGACAAGAACTATGAACCCGATTTCGTAAAATTAAAAAACGTAACCACCGCCAACACAAACTACTGCGAGGTGGATGAAGGACATAATAATCCTTTTAATGCCCCGATTTCTAGGCTGGAATTAGATAAAGATATTTCTGCCAGCAAAAACAGTAGCCCTGGTCCAGATGATATACCAAACGTCTTTCTGAAAAACCTTCCGAATAAAGCACTGATCTATTTACTGCAACTGTACAATTATATTTGGCAAAATAGAACGTTCCCCGACAAATGGGCCGAAGCCATAGTAATACCAATCCCAAAAGCAGGAAAAAAAGCAACCGATAAAAGCAGTTATCGACCCATTGCACTCACATGCTGCCTGTGTAAACTGCTAGAGAAAATCATAAACAGGCGACTTCAATGGTTTTTGGAGCATAATAACATACTGACTCCGTACCAAAGTGGTTTCAGAGGACCGAGATCCACACTTGACTGCCACACGTACCTCGAATCTAACATCTGTGAAGCTTTCAGTCTGAGACACCACACGCTCGCAGTGTGTCTAGATATGGAAAAAGCATATGACATGTTGTGGAGAGAAAGAATACTACAAATAATGATCAATTATAGTATTAACGGAAATATGTATTGGTTCATACAAAATTTCTTTGAAAAGAGATACATCAAGGTTCAAACAAATGGTGCAATTTCTAGAAGAATGGAAATTAAAAACGGAGTACCGCAAGGATCTGTCATCAGCGTAACTCTATTCTTGCTCGCCATTGATGACGTCAAAAAGACCATTAATCCCCCAGTTCGGTTAAACGTCTTCGCTGTCGACATCACAGTTTTCGTATCAGGGAAAAATGTACAAACAAGTCAAATGCTACTTCAACAAACTCTAAATAGGCTACAAGAATTTACCTCAACTACAGGTTTTAAATTCTCGAAAAATAAAAGTATAGCCATCCTATTTAACCGATACACAAATCGCACAAAGCCTCAGCACAAACCAATACTAACCATAGGAAATGCGGAACTGGCGTTAAAGGAAGAAGCGAAAATTTTAGGGCTTACATTTGATCGCCAACTAAACTGGAAAGCACATATTAAACAAGTAAAGGCAGAGTGTACTAAAAGACTAAACATTCTCAAAACGATAGCTGCAAAAAACTGGGGTGCGGATCAAAGGGTACTCACGTACACCTATAAAGCAATAGTCGGATCAAAACTTGATTATGGTTGTACAGTTTACGACTCAGCAAAAACAGTCAGCCTTAATTCATTGAACCCGATCGTTAATACCAGTGCGAGAATAGCTACTGGCGCCTTCCGCACAAGCCCAAATAGCAGTGTACTTGCCGAGGCTAACATTTGGCCGCTAAAATTCAGAAGAATGCAGTTATCCTTAACGTATGCAACAAAACTCGCATCTTCACAAAAAAATCACCTGTGCAACACAATGTCAAACAACGTCAACGAAGCTCTGTTTAATAGTAAACCAAGGAACCCTAAACCATTTGCACTACGTGTTAAGCACTACCTCAACAACCTAAATACACATCTCCCATCGTTTCATGAAATCATCCAAAATATCCCACCGTGGGACCATATCAAACCATCTACCTTCAAAGGAGTGAACACCAGATGTATAAAAACGTCTGCGGTACAAAATAACCACGCGACAGCTAGCGCCGCTGTATTACCTAACGAAGAAAAAATCTTGCTTAAACACCCACCTGATTACCCGACTGAAGCGAGTATGGCAACGATAATCCTAGAGGCAATTGAATTTGCAAAAACTGAAAGAGACTACAATTTTATTATATATACAGACTCCAAACTCCTAAATAAATACTATCCAATGAAACGTCAGGACAGTGGGATAAGTTCAAAAATATTCAACCTTTTATACGAAACTAGCAATGCAAGCTGCAACCAGACGATATTGCTATCAGAACCACCTGACGGTATCAATATGGAGGATGCTATGCAAGCTTCAAGAGAGGCCTGTAACTTAAAAAATGCCCAAACACACAATTTCATCGACCAACCAGCTTTCAATCAATTCATTCAAAAGCAAATTAGGCAAATTTGGAATACTGAATGGAGAAAACTAAACAAAACGACACTACGCGACGTAAGAATTAATGTGCAGGATCCAAATCCGGCGCTGTCTTTGCCACGACGAGAACAGGTTATAATTACAAGCGTGCGTATCAGTCACACTAACCTAACTCATGTACACATCTTCAAGAAAGAACAAGCTCCGAAGTGCACAGACTGCAATGCCATTTTAACAGTGAATCACCTACTTATAGAGTGCCCAAAATTCGAAAGTGTGAGACAAGAATTTAAACTCCCCAAAGACATTCGGCGTTCACTAAATGATCATAGGAGGTGCAAAAGGACTGTAGAGTTCTTGAAAAAAATTAATATATACGAATTTATATAATTGGACGCGGACTAACATATGTATAATAAGTAAACTACCATTCTATTCTTAAGTTAACCAGGTACCAAATCTACTAATCTATGTAACTTTAGTAATTGTGCCGCTAATACTACTAATGTAGGGATGCGACGGGAAATAAATAAATAAAAAAAAAATGTAACGACTCTGACGTATTTCACGATCTTTCTTTAAACAATTAAGGGTGTTCATTAGTTGAAAATGATTTTATATCATTTCTAAGTGCTTCAAGAATCTTTTCTGCAAAATATGGAAAATGAACACCCTTTGCTTCAAAGTTATAACGATTGTTTGAAAGAACATAACTACTCTGACGATTTTAACGGTCTTTTTAAACAAATAAGGGTGTTCATTTTTTAAAAATGATTTTATATCACTTCTAAGTGCTTCAAGAATCTTTTCTGCAAAATATGGAAAAGGAACACCCTTTGTTGCAAAGTTATAACGATTGTTTAGGAGAACATAACGACTCTGACGATTTTAACAAGACTTTTTGAAACAATTAAGGGTGTTCATTTTTTAAAAATGATTTTATATCACCTCTAAGGGCTTCAAGAATGTTTTCTGCAAAATATGGATAATGAACACCCTTTGTTGCAAAGTTATAACGATTGTTTGTAAGAATGTAATGACTCTGACGTATTTCACGGTCTTTTTTTTAAACAACTAAGGGTGTTTATTTCTTAAAAATGATTTTATATCACTTCTACTGGCTATAAGAATATTTTCTGCAAAATATGGAAAATGAACATCCTTTGTTGCAAAGTTATAACGATTGTTTATAATAACATAACGACCTTGACGATTTCAACGGTTTTTTTTTAAACAATGAAGGCTGTTCATTTTTTAAAAATGATTTTATATCGCTTCAAGTATATTTTATGCAAAATATGGATAATGAACACCCTTTGTTGCAAAGTTATAACGATTGTTTGTAAGAATGTAACGACTCTGACGTATTTCACGGTCTTTTTTTTAAACAAATAAGGGTGTTTATTTCTTAAAAATGACATTATATGACTTCTAAAGGCTTCAAGAATCTTTTCTGCAAAATATGGAAAATGAACATCCTTTGTTGCAAAGTTATAACGATTGTTTGTAAGAATGTAATGACTCTGACGTACTTCACGGTCTTTCTTTAAACAATTAAGGGTGTTCATTAGTTAAAAATGATTTTATATCACTTCTAAGGGTTTCAGGAATCTTTTCTGCAAAATATGGAAAATGAACACCCTTTGTTACAAAGTTATATGGATTGTTTATAAGAACATAACGACTCTGGCAATTTAACAGGCTTTTTTGAATCAATTAAGGGTGTTCATTTTTTAAAAATGATTTTCTATGACTTCGAAAGGCTTCAAGAATCTTTTCTGCAAAATATGGAAAATGAACATCCTTCGTTGCAAAGTTATAACGATTGTTTATGAGAACATAACGACTCTGACGGTTTTAACAAGCCTTTTTGAAACAATTAAGGGTGTTCATTTTTTAAAAATGATTTTATATCACCTCTAAGGGCTTCAAGAATGTTTTCTGCAAAATATGGATAATGAACACCCTTTGTTGCAAAGTTATAACGATTGTTTGTAAGAATGTAACGACTCTGACGTATTTCACGGTCTTTTTTTTAAACAAATAAGGGTGTTTATTTCTTAAAAATGACATTATATGACTTCTAAAGGCTTCAAGAATCTTTTCTGCAAAATATGGAAAATGAACATCCTTTGTTGCAAAGTTATAACGATTGTTTGTAAGAATGTAATGACTCTGACGTACTTCACGGTCTTTCTTTAAACAATTAAGGGTGTTCATTAGTTAAAAATGATTTTATATCACTTCTAAGGGTTTCAGGAATCTTTTCTGCAAAATATGGAAAATGAACACCCTTTGTTACAAAGTTATATGGATTGTTTATAAGAACATAACGACTCTGGCAATTTAACAGGCTTTTTTGAATCAATTAAGGGTGTTCATTTTTTAAAAATGATTTTCTATGACTTCGAAAGGCTTCAAGAATCTTTTCTGCAAAATATGGAAAATGAACATCCTTCGTTGCAAAGTTATAACGATTGTTTATGAGAACATAACGACTCTGACGATTTTAACAAGACTTTTTGAAACAATTAAGGGTGTTCATTTTTTAAAAATGATTTTATATCACCTCTAAGGGCTTCAAGAATGTTTTCTGCAAAATATGGATAATGAACACCCTTTGTTGCAAAGTTATAACGATTGTTTGTAAGAATGTAACGACTCTGACGTATTTCACGGTCTTTTTTTTAAACAAATAAGGGTGTTTATTTCTTAAAAATGACATTATATGACTTCTAAAGGCTTCAAGAATCTTTTCTGCAAAATATGGAAAATGAACATCCTTTGTTGCAAAGTTATAACGATTGTTTATAATAACATAACGACTCTGACGATTTTAACGGTCTTTTTTTAAACAGTTAAGGGTGTTCTTTGTTTAAAATTGATTTTATATCACCTCTAAGGGCTTCAAGAATGTTTTCTGCAAAATATGGATAATGAACACCCTTTGTTGCAAAGTTATAACGATTGTTTGTAAGAATGTAACGACTCTGACGTATTTCACGGTCTTTTTTTTAAACAAATAAGGGTGTTTATTTCTTAAAAATGACATTATATGACTTCTAAAGGCTTCAAGAATCTTTTCTGCAAAATATGGAAAATGAACATCCTTTGTTGCAAAGTTATAACGATTGTTTGTAAGAATGTAATGACTCTGACGTACTTCACGGTCTTTCTTTAAACAATTAAGGGTGTTCATTAGTTAAAAATGATTTTATATCACTTCTAAGGGTTTCAGGAATCTTTTCTGCAAAATATGGAAAATGAACACCCTTTGTTACAAAGTTATATGGATTGTTTATAAGAACATAACGACTCTGGCAATTTAACAGGCTTTTTTGAATCAATTAAGGGTGTTCATTTTTTAAAAATGATTTTCTATGACTTCGAAAGGCTTCAAGAATCTTTTCTGCAAAATATGGAAAATGAACATCCTTCGTTGCAAAGTTATAACGATTGTTTATGAGAACATAACGACTCTGACGATTTTAACAAGACTTTTTGAAACAATTAAGGGTGTTCATTTTTTAAAAATGATTTTATATCACCTCTAAGGGCTTCAAGAATGTTTTCTGCAAAATATGGATAATGAACACCCTTTGTTGCAAAGTTATAACGATTGTTTGTAAGAATGTAACGACTCTGACGTATTTCACGGTCTTTTTTTTAAACAAATAAGGGTGTTTATTTCTTAAAAATGACATTATATGACTTCTAAAGGCTTCAAGAATCTTTTCTGCAAAATATGGAAAATGAACATCCTTTGTTGCAAAGTTATAACGATTGTTTATAATAACATAACGACTCTGACGATTTTAACGGTCTTTTTTTAAACAGTTAAGGGTGTTCTTTGTTTAAAATTGATTTTATATCACTTCTTAGGGCTTCAAGAATCTTTTCTGCAAAATATGGAAAATGAACACCCCTGGTTGCAAAGTTATAACGATTGTTTATTAGAACATAACGCCTGTGACGATTTTAACGGACTTTTTTTAAACAATTCAAATTGTTCATTTTTTAAAATTGATTTTATATCGCTTCAAGTATATTTTATGCAAAATATGGAAAATGAACACCCTTTGTTGAAAGGTTATAACGATTGTTTATAAGAATATAACTACTCTGACGATTTTAACGGTCTTTTTTAAACAAATAAGGGTGTTCATTTTTTAAAAATGATTTTATATCACTTCTAAGTGCTTCAAGAATCTTTTCTGCAAAATATGGAAAATGAATACCCTTTGCATCAAAGTTATAACGATTGTTTGAAAGAACATAACGACTCTGACGATTTTAGCAGTCTTTCTTTAAACAATTAAGGGTGTTCATTAGTTAAAAATGATTTTATATCACTTCTAATGGCTGCAAGAACATTTTCTGCAAAATATGGAAAATGAACACCCTTTGTTACAAAGTTATATCGATTGTTTATAAGAACATAACGACTCTGGCGATTTTAACAGGCTTTTTTGAATCAATTAAGGGTGTTCATTTTTTAAAAATGATTTTATATCACTTCTAAGGGCTTCAAGAATCTTTTCTGCAAAATATGGAAAATGAACACCCTTCGTTGCAAAGTTATAACGATTGTTTTTGAGAACATAACGACCTTGACGATTTCAACGGTCTTTTTTTAAACAATGAAGGCTGTTCATTTTTTAAAAATGATTTTATATCGCTTCAAGTATATTTTATGCAAAATATGGAAAATGAACATCCTTTGTTGAAAGGTTATAACGATTGTTTATAAGCACATAACTACTCTGACGATTTTAACGGTCTTTTTTTAAATAATTAAGGGTGTTCATTTTTTAAAAATGATTTTATATCGCTTCAAGAATGTTTTCTGCAAAATATGGAAAATGAACACCCTTTGTTGCAAGGTTATAACGATTGTTTATAAGAACCCGGGAAAAAATGGATTATATATAATTATATATAATTGTAACGGGCCGTTTAACTCGACCGCGCGCGGAGTGAAGGAGTAAAGGAGAGAAGGAGCTAAAATAAGAAATCAAGAAAAGTGACTGAAAAATTGAGAAAACCGGCGCGGTAAAAAAGTGGACGGGTTCGCACATGCGAATAACTGAACCCAACCTCACCTGCCTTGGTGATCAAACGCGGGAAGACGGAGAGACCCGAGGACTCACGACGCGGCGCTCCGAGCGCGGTCGGAGCGCTCTATGCGCGGAAGTAACGACCAACCAGGCAGGATTGAGGGCGCATGTGCGCATACCGAGACATGGCGCGGACTTCAAATGTGACGGGCGGGCTGTCAGTTTGAAATTGACGAATGACGTTCAAAAAAACTGACAGTTCCGTCCACAATCCGGCGTATTGGCTGAGGGGGTTGGGTGAACCCGGAGAGGATCCAAGCCTATAAATAGGACTCCCGGGGATGGACTCACTCTCTCTTCTCCCGACAACGAGGACGTGGACACCGCAATCCGGACCTGCATACACTGGAGCCACGAGGTCGACGGAACGGGTCCGGAGCTCCAGAAAATCTGCGGTGTCCTAAGGAAAATCTGACCCATCAGGCCGAAGAACTAAGGTGAGCGCATTCCACTCCCCATATTCAATAATAAGAAGAAAGAAGAGAATTAGCCGTCCTCTTCCCCTTTTTGAGGCTTTAAAAAGTCCTGGAAGCAGTGACGGTTACAATGAAGAAAGGGTACCCGGGGAGGCGCTCACCCAGCAAATACACTATCTACTTCGATTGGTGGATTCTTGACGGTCCTCAGGACAAAAAACCTTGACGACGGAGAATAGAATAAAAACATGGACGCAGCATCATCGTGGGAAGAACGAAGAAAGTGCTCCTTCTCTCCACCGAAATGCGGTATGTGTAAGATATTATGTAATGTCAATTTTAGCCGCGTAATTTAACCGAAATTTATATAAATATATTAATGTGTGTATGTATGTCTGTCTATACAAATGTATGTGTGGTCGCGTCTATTCCGTGTTAAATTAATTTATTGCCGCGTTAAGTTATTAAAGACAGATTGACGACATAACAATTTTTTACATACAATGACTTCACATACTTTACCAACGACTCGATGACTAATTTTTATTATACTGACTCTTATCTGTTTTTATATTCGCGTATGAAACGAGGGTGTTGGTATGTGTGTGATTGTTTTTAATGACGAGTTCAATTATTTGTAGAATTCAAAGGATAAATACATTTTAATTGAATGACAAATAATGATGACTTTCATTTCAGCACCCGATGATTCCAATCTATAATTTTAAGTTATTTATTATAATATTGACTAATAATTTGACGTATAATTGATGTTTGAATGATTCGCTAATGACTTGGTTCATACCAGACTCCGAATCGTTTCATAATTATATATAAGGGTCTATATATAATTATATATAATTATATATAAATTTTCGCCGTATATAATTATATACAATTTTTTTTTTAAATATTACTTTACGTCGACTTTTGTGAACCCACATGGGACTAAATCGCGACGGGACCTACAGTTTATGAAGGTGGAATCCGAACCCCCTGAACTTTGGCGTTATTAGACACTTCTAAACCAATACAGAGGTGTCCCAATGACAGATGGCAGAGGCCGGGATCGAACCAGGGTTTTCTGATTACAAAGCCGATACTCTTGTAACTGAGCCACCGCCGCTCCAATTATATACTATTGTAGTCATAATTTTAAGAATAGGTAGCTACGTAATAATGTTTAGACATCTTAATTACGATATAAAGGATTTTATTTTACCGATTTCAATTACAATTTAGTTATTTTTAATATATTATTTAGTTTTCTGCATTTGTTCGTTTGAATTCTCCCTATTTTTGGGTTAATGAGTGATTGAGATCAGTTGATGAAATATTACTCCATTTCCTCTTCTTTGTCACTACTGACGAAAACTCTAAAATTAAATAATACAATTACAACTTCAAATTTGTAATAATTTTAAAATATTAGTATACGAGACAAATTTTTCGATCGTACTCACTTAAGATTCAGGCCATTTTGAAATCAATCTAAAAAAATAGGTGACCACGAACTACTTGAAATTTGCATCAAATATTAGAGATTTTAGAACAGATATGGGAAAAAAAGTAAGACGACCATCGAGCATTGCCGGTGAAAAATCTATTAACTTTAGACTAGAGATATATCGTGGGAAATTTTGTGCTTTTTTATTAAAGCGGAAAATGTTATAGAAAAAATTATGCATTTTTAGTACATCTTGTCCTGTCTTCGATACGGAAGCTTTTTAGTCAGCTATGAATTGTTAGGATTGTGCATAAATATTCTTAATGACATAACAAAAGTCTACCTAATAAATATTACAAATATAGAGAATTTTGTTATAACCATTTCCAATTTTAATCGCCGTTTTATGTATTTTAAGAGCTGTTTGGGCAACTTCGGTTAATACTGCCTGGGGCTGAAGTGAATAGGTGCGATCGAAAATTTTGTTGTTGTGCAGGAGTTCAATCCAAATACAATATTACTTCACCAATTATGTGCATCTTTCGCATTAGCATTTAACCGTGTCATCGGTGCTCTTTGTCTCTCCTTTCCTTGGGCTCTTGGGGATTGTCCAGTTAAAGTGCAGCTGAGTAGAGCTTCTTTGGTATAAACACCTTCTAGGAGTCTTCTGGCTACGTGTGTTTGTTTGCCTGCTGTTGCTAACGCATCATGCAGCACACGTTGTTTGCAATATATTCCATACTTTAAATGAATCATCTGTATAAACAAATTAATTATAATTAAATCCATTTAAGGCAGAACCGATTGAATATTTTTGATGGAGATTTTCATGGTCATGGCAAAGTCATGGGAATCATATTTTGTTGCATATACAACCATTTTACAGGGGAACTAATAGCATATTAAATTTACCCATCATTCAACTCGCTTTAAGCCTCTAGAGACCTAAATATTCTCCAAACTCTTTAAAAATTTTTAAAGGATTCTGACCTATGTTTATTTATCATAGATATTTTCGAAAGTCCGACACCCGACCCAACAAAGAAACAAGCACATACCGACTGGAACGTCAATTATACGAAACAGGAATTGATAACCAATTCAAATTTCCCACCAAATATAATCAGACCTCCTATAGAGGGCCCTACAGTGTACATACTTGAACAGAAATCAGAATCCCTAGATATACTCAGATAAATACTCAGACTAATACAACACCTCATAAGAGGATAGAAAATGGATACATAAGTCTAATAACACCTGGGAATCGAACCAAAACGATGAGAAAATATCTCTATACTGGACATTACTAAACAAAACAACCCCAACTAATATCCCCAGAACAACTCTATAGGCTAATGAACTAGCTAGTTCGGGCCGTGGCGCAGAGTTGGCTTGACCATCCTGCTTAATCGTCCATAAAAGAAAAAGAAGAAATATGTATATACAAGCAACTCGTTTAATTCTGTCCCTTCCGGTATCTGTTGTCATCGTTTATCACATAAAGTAAGGTATAGGTAAGACAAAGAAAACGAGTGACCGGAAGGGACAGAATTAAACGAGCTGGGTGTACATATAGGATAAACATAACCTAACAACTGTGGTGCTACAGTGACTAATTCCTATTAGTATAATTTTGAAATCAATCATCTCGGATCCCACATATGAAATATTAATTTTTTATATCAGGTGGTAATGCTTTCAAATTTTCATTTCGTTAAAGTCATATCAATGGCACAAAGAAGGAAGGAGGAGGACCCTGAGAATTTCCATCTGCAATTTTCAGTACAACATGCACAAATGAAAGCAAGTACAGTGTCATCGATGCAATGTTTTCCAAACAATTTCGACTCTTCCTCAATAATGATCCCATCAAAATCTGTTAATTCGTCACATTTATCAGCAGCAGCAGGGTCAGCATTGTCAGAGGTACTCGGATTTGATGTTTCTTTAGCCGACTCTATTATGTCAGGTACATGTCCTGAAAATGATTTAATTTAGAATATAATAATTTAAACGTATATAATTATACAATTGTGAAATTTTATAGATAATTATTGTACCTTTTGAAGGGCTCTTTCTTTGATCGACTATTGTAGTATCCGAATCTATTTCGTCTTTATTTGAGATAATTTGATCCTTAAAGAAATATTTATTTATTACCATTTAAGTATATACAGGGTGTCACTGGTACGGCGGAACATAGGGCAACCCATGTTAAAGCTATGGCGTGCATGATTGGCCAGTGACGCTAGGGACATTGTCGTACAACGCTTCTTATTGGCTCGTGTGAACAACGTCGGAATGTCGTAATTGTACGTATTGGAGTATTTGCGCATCTGTCAATAAGTTTTAAAGAAAAATATTAAACGTAATAAATTATGTTATTATTATTTATTTTGTTCTCGCTTGTATTGGGGAGGTGACTTAGCCCTACGTTACTTTGCATGTAACATCCTAGCAACAACTCGTCAGTCTTTATTTTAAATAATTTAGAAGCTAATAAAATTATTTATTGAATTTTCAGGAATGTAATGTGAAATTTTCTCTACACGGTGTAGTGTCCGGAGTTTTCTAACCTCCAAGATAACTGTTGGATGCAGAATTTAATTAGATAAGTTTTCTCTTTACTTACTTTTGTCATTCGTTATTAAGAATTCGATACTTTGTTTTGCCTTTTCATTTTCAGATTTCATCGACGAATCTAAGAATGAAATGAGATCTACAGCATTTTATAAGGCTCCAAACTGAAATTTGGCATCGGTATGAAGGCCGAGCATAATTGCAAGTGAGATGTTTCTCTGATGACAATGAAGCTTTTATAACATCCTGCATATTTTTAAAAGTGATGAAGAATCGAAGTAATACGGCTTGAGGATAAAGCATTAGTCAAATCAATATTGGAGATACATTGGACATTATTTTGAAAGAACAGCTTTCCAAAAGACGCTGAGGATCAACATTAAAATTAAACGTTACCCGTATAGAAAAAATCAACGGTAATCTAACGCAATTCACCGTACGATTTTGACACATTTCGGTACGTCTGTATAGAATTATGTACGGTGAGGTACGTTTACGTACGTTCGCGTACGATTTGGTTACGATTCGAACATTTTGTACACCATTGTACAGAAACGTACGCAAACGTACGGGAACGTACGCAAACGTACGCGAACGTACACAAACGTACGCAAACGTACACAAAATTGCTAGAACGTACTGAAGCATGCGGAGATGTACAGCATTGTACACTATTGATGTCAAACAGCCATTCGTAATAAAATATTTTCTTACAAAAACGTCCGGAATCATATGAATATGTACTGAAACGTACGCAGACGTACGCAAACGTACGCAATTGTACGGATATATGCAGCCATGTATAGAAACGTACGAGATTTTGGAACTATTTACAGGAATGTGCCCGACTTCACGAATATGGAATATCCCACATAGGTGCCCGTTTTTCTTCCGTTATTTTTTTTCGATTTTTTTGTCCAAAATTTTTCACGTAATTTTGGAGAAAAATGACCCAAACCAATTCTTCTACATTGGACAAATATTCCAAAAATTTGTCACGTTTTTTAGGGATATTTATACATTTTTTCATATTTTTCGTGAAAAAAAAGGAAGCTTCGTGATCTAAATAAATAATCAATTAAAAAAAAAACGAAACAAATTTTGAGGATTATCGTCATATTTTTTTAAATTATGTAAATTCGCTGTTATATGTATTATACGATTATATGTAATTTCGTACAAATAAGTTAGTAACGCTCGAAAACAAATAAGAAAAACGCTCGCCCCGGTGGGGAATCGAACCCGGGTCCTTCGCTTACTACGCTAACGCCTTAACCACTACGCTACGCTCGCTCTTATCTAATTTCGTATGACGAAGGATGGTTAATATCCGTAAAGCCTCTACACGGAAAAAAATAGAACGTCGCTCCAGCGAGATTGTCCAGCTAAAATAGCTTATCACTGTCCAGCAGATCGCGAGTAAAGACGTAAAATGACAATTAAAATTCGAAATCCTCAAATTTTTTTTTTCTATAAATAGGTATACTTTTCTTATGTCTTTAAGAATATTTCTACATAATTTCTAGACGATGTGGTTATTTATATTATTTTTATATGATTTTTTCAAGTCGTTAATAGTGAAAAAATTACTACTTTTTTCATTTTAAGGCTTCCGTGTTGATTACCGTGTTAGATACGACAAAAATGCACTGAACCTTTTTTGTAGAGCACAAAATTTCCTACAAAAAAGTCAGTGAGAGCCATAGTCTAATGTTAATATGTATGGCATGAAAAACATCGGAAGTTATTGAAAAAAATCGTTACATAACCGTTACACCGGTGCAGTGGTGTAGAAACGGTGCAGGGGGTAGATTTCGCTATGTATTATTGATGGTTAAACGAACTTACCTGTAAGTGAAGTTCGACCATAATTATATGAGTAGCTTGTTCGAAGATATTAACTATGTAGTACGGTGACTCGCCGCACGATGACGCCTCATTTTAGAGTCCAATTGGAATTAATAATTAATAATATTAATATCTTCGAACAAGCTTAACGAAATATAATAAATGGATTTGATAATGTTTTAAAACTAATTGGATTCTATGAATTATTTTCGGAGCTTACATGTGCTCCTCTAGCATAATTCACGATAATGCACATTTGCCATACGTTCGCGTACGTTTACGTACGTTTAGGAATATTCTTTGATGCATTATTTCTCGTAAGTGACGTTTCTGCAGGATTCTACAGGATACTGTACCTTTGCACGTACGCGAAAGTGTGCAAATGTACAGTATCCTGTAGAATCCTGCAGAAACGTCACTTACGAGAAAAAATGCACGTACGCGAAAGTGTGCAAATGTACACTATCCTGTAGAATCCTGCAGAAACGTCCGACGAGAAAATGACCGACTGTCATAGCCTCCGTATTTGTCGTTATGTACATCGGGTTCCAGATGAAAAGGTCTATTGCCAATGTTACTCTTCGTAATACCATACAAAAACAAAATTAAAACCCCAGTATGATTCAATAATATTTAAATGAAAAAAGTAATATGTTTTATCCAAATAAACATATTAATTTTGTATTTCTTTCACTTTCACAGATTAGTGAACAAAATTATTTACAGTTGAAAATACTTACATCATTATCTTCAATGAGACGTTTTTTCCCCGCTCTTCGAGCCAACTGCGATATGTACTTTTCGTCTTGGTGTGCATTCTTCGCTATCTTTTTTCCAACATTTAATTTTTTGTTCGAAATTAAAGATTTTTTAAGTTTTTCAAATTCTCTTTGTATTTCTTCATCATTGTCTACATAAGAGTAAACAAGTAATATTATTATAATACATCATATAATTAGTAAATTATAGCTCAATTACATTTTACCTGAACCTGAACCGACTTACATTGAACCGTTAGCACCTGCTTATATCTGCTCCCGTCATTTCTCTGCTTTTTTGAGCTTTCTCCGGTGTTTGCAGAATTACACGCTGTATATCGATTTTCGCGATCGATCTCCCTGTGCTCTGTAGTTTTTTCTGTTACATTGACGCGAAGCTATTTTTTTCGCCGTCTCTTAAATTTCGGCAGTGTGACATAACCTACAACTGGCTGTCATTGACACCTTCTGTCAAACCGTGCTGCCACCTGTCACGCTCTGTTCTAGTTCGGGAGTGCCTGTTTCTACTTCTCTCCGTTTGTAGAAGCAAGTTGGTTGTGCATTGCATTATTGATTTTTCATTTTTCTGTGCCACGTGGTCGGAGCAATTCTTGCTATTGTGATGCGCACTTTTCAGTGCGCATCTGTGACGTAGTTTCCGACACTCTGTCTGCTGCTTAGCTCTCCGCTCGTCTCTCTGCTTCTAAGAGCCTTCGCCAGAGGCAGCAGCTACCGGGAGTCTCTTATGTCGAAGGAGGGGATTCCCCCAACGCTTCGCCCAGAGTTGACGCCCGTATCTACGACTACCGGTGCTAGGGGCATGCCTCTCTCTTTTCCGCTACCAACTACTTCTGCGGTGGGCCGACCCTCGACTGCGTCGAGATGGCGGCAGCTTAACAGCCCCACCCAAGCCTCTATCACCAACTTCTACGAGACGGTCAAGCGTCAACGTTCGCCGGATAAACCGCTGATTGCCGAGAAAGAAGTTTTGCAACCGGCGAAAATTCGCCTATGTCCATCTTCTCCCAACAAATCCGCTTCAGTCGCTGCTTTTTCCGCAATGGACGCCGACGCTTTCCAACAACTGAAAGATTCGATAATCGGCGCCTTGACAACCAAAATTGACGCACTTAACAGCAAGATTGACGAGGCTAATCTGGAAAGGCGAACTGAGTCTTCTCAGATCCTCGATGCCTTCATTTCTTTTAAGACTGAAGTCACGGCTGAAATTGGCGGCCTCAAGAAAACTATTGCCGCTAAGGACGAAGAAATTACACGACTGACGACCAAGTATGAAGGGCTCGATCGAGCTGCGAGGAAGAGAAATATCATAATTAAAGGGCTCAGAACTGCCGAAAACGTCACTGCCTCTGTCGAGCAGTTTCTCTCGGCAACCTTTAAACTCGTCAACGTAGTCGATGTAGCGTACGTCATCAAAAAATCGCCTCTCACCATTTTGGTGGAGTTAGTTTCATCTCGTGCAAAGGCATCCATTTTGGCGAACAAGCGGAGATTCCTTGCTGGCAAGACTGTCTTCATCTCTGGGGACTTGACTGAACGTGAGTCGAAGATTGCCTTTCGCGCTCGTGAATTGGCAAAGCGTGCTACCCAGGAGGGAAGGAAGGTAGTGAGACGTCATCTTCGCCTGCAGATTGATGATGATTGGTATGCTTGGTCCGATGAACACGACAATTTTCGATGCGTGAGCAAGACGACTCCCATTTCGATTTCGCCAATGCGGATTCCATCCAGTTCTTCAGCTTTGCCATATTTAAAAAACGCCATGAAACCGTCCCTGTAAGCAAGGACGGGGGCGGTCGTTGTTACTCGGCGGTTCTTGCGCACAGGCTTCTACCTCGATCTACTTCGGCCACTCTGCCGACCTCCAACCACCATCCTGCGAGTCTTCCGAAGGATCCGGCTGTCACTGAGCTATCAATCCTCTTCTGGAACATCCATGGTCCTTTAAATATGTCTTTGGTCGACCCAACTGCAGCGAACATCTTTAATCTCACCGAAACCTGGAGCCATGAAGAGGTAATTCTGCCGAGCTTTCAAGATCATTTGCTCAGTAGCGCTCCGGAAACGCGTGCTGGCAACAGAGGAAGGTACAGCGGTGGCCATTTAACAATTATTCCGTCACAGGGCTCCCCCGAGATTCTTGAAATCACCGATAACTGGATTTTTTCAATTGTTAAATCGTCGCCGCTCTATGCAATTTTTGGTTCTTTTTATTTTCCCCCAGAATCCGACCTTACTTTTTTACTAGAAAGCCTGCAACTAACCATTGATAAATTTTCTATTTGTTATCCTACAGCTATAATGATACTTGGAGGTGATTTTAATTCTCGGGTGGGCTCCCTTGATTTAGAACGTGGTCTCTCGGAGACTTTTGATGGCACCCTTCTTGTATCCGATAGGCTCACGCGTGACCGCACACTCTCCTCAAGAGGTGCTCGTTTATATGACTTTATGTTCAAAAACAGTTTTGTTCTCCTTAACGGTCGCACGAAAACTGACAGTCCGGCCAATTTTACCTTTTTCAGCGAGCGAGGCCGCAGCACCGTTGATTTGGTCTGGATCTCTAGTGATCACCTAATATATGTTAATGACATTGAAATTGGGACGATTTCTGGAGGCTCAGACCATCTTTCCGTCGTGCTTAAATTGGCGTTGTCTTTTTCTACTCAGGAAGCTTCCAGAGTTGCAGCCGCGGTAGGAGGAAGACGGAGGTTCCATCTTTCTGCTGAAGGTCTTAGCAAATTTGTCGAGGTGCTAGACAAATCTTGCCCTCCTGCTATATTAAACAGTACCCAAGTCAGTGATGCGACCTTCCCTCTCTTCTCCTCCTTTCTACTAAATGTCGCTAACTCGGCTGGTCTATTGCGTGAGACTTATGTCCGCCCTGAGGTAACGCGCTCCTGCAAGCCCTGGTTTGATGCCGACTGCCGGAAAGCTCGGAGATCAGTGGGTCGAGCTTTGGCTGACTTGCGTAGGAACTTTTCTGATTTTTCCGAAAAAACCTATCTTGAAAGCAGAAAAACTTACGTTCAGACCATACAGAAGTCAAGAAGAAGCCACGCAATGGCGATTACGGTCAAATTTGCCAATGTCAGGGAGTCTCGTACTTTCTGGGCTACGGTTCGCACACTCAGACGTTCTTTCCCGCGAGCTCCGGCAGTCTCCATCGAATCATGGAACTTGCACTTGGCAACTTTATATCCGCCCAAGACTCCTGCTATGACGACCTTTTTTGGTACCTACGATAATGTTTTGGATGTCCCTATCACAGAGTGCGAGCTCCTGAGGAGCTTGAGCAAATTGAAATCCGGCAAGGCCATTGGCCCCGATGGCATTCCAGCGGAACTTATTAAACTTTTAAGGGGAACTTGGCGAGAATCTGTTCTTGACCTTTTAAATTACATCTTTTTATATGAAAAAATTCCGGACGGCTGGATGAGTGCCAATTTGTTCATGCTCTTCAAGAAAGGCGACCGGCACAACCCGGAAAATTATCGCGCGATAGCCATTACCAATGCGTTTGCGAAACTTCTGTCCCAGATAGTCGTGGAGAGGATGGATGCATGGGCTACTCGAGCCAACGTACTGCCCGATGAGCAGTCCGGATTCAGAAGGGGTCGTTCCACCGAAGAAAACATCTTCACCCTTCTGGCTGCCGCCCAGATTCAGTTAAGGCGTAAGGCCGCGAAGTGTTATGCCTTATTTGTAGATTACCGCCGCGCCTTCGACTCTGTCCCCCATGATCTTCTGTGGCAGAAGTTATACACTCTCGGTTTAAGCGTTAAATTAATCCGTTTCCTTAGAAGCATGTATGTGAATGCAGCGGTTTCGACTTCCAGCGCCGGTGCTGTCTCCGACCTTAAAATTTCAACGGGCGTACTGCAGGGCGAAATTGTCAGTCCACTTCTATTTATTCTTTTTATAGCCGACATTGTTTCCTTTTTTCGAGCTAGAGGTGTTCGCGGAATCGACTACACGCATACCTATGATCTCCTGATGTTGCTCTTCGCCGACGACTTGACGATCTTTGCTTATTCCCCTGTCGATCTTGAGGCTAAGCTCTGCATCTTGGAGGACTACTGTCGAGTGAACGATTTAACGGTAAACATCTCCAAAACAAAAATAATTGTTTTCAGAAAAGGTGGTCGTCTTGATGCCTCCTCTAAAAGCTTCTTTTATGCGGGATTGCCTCTGGATTTAGTATCGACTTACAGGTACCTGGGTATAGTGGTCTCGTCGTCGACCAAGGGCCTCAAGGCAACCCAGGACGCTGTGGTAAGGACGCGGCAAGCAACGGCCTCTGTCCTTGCCATAATGGCCTCGGCTAAAGTGGATGCGTGGGCCGGATCATTAAAACTTTATCAGGCGATGATAATTCCTGTCCTGCTCTATGCAGCCCCCTGCTGGGCTCTTCAGTATTTCGACCATCTTGAAGCTATTCAAATAGAATTTTTTAAGCGCCTGTATTGCTTACCTAGGTCGACACCGGCATACCTTGTTCGTCTGGAACTCGGATTATTCCCCATATCTGTGGAGATCACAAGACGTGCACTGCTTTTCGTTATTCGTCTACTGAGACAGTCTCCTGCGAGTCTCCCTCGCATGGGGTTTATCCGCCTTTTTAATCTGTGCCAAAGAGGCAACGATGCCTTGCTCTATCTTTTGGCGTCAAACGACTCGGAAACAGTCAAGACTCTGTATTTTTTGGTCAAAAGCTGCTGTCGCAGGAGAGGTTTTCTGCTCGGTCTCTAATTTCAGTTTTTTTTTTATTTGTCAGTTTTTTGTTTGTTTTTATTCGCCGCCTAGGTCTATTTTCATTTTTTGCGTCATACCCGGTTTTTTATTTTTTTCTGTAATATATTAGCTAGTTAATTTGTAAGTCTTACCGATCACTCGGAAATGGAAACTCTTTTCCTCATGGAATTTATGTACATTCTTGTATGGAAATAAATATATATCTAATTACATTTTAAAAATTAGTTGAAATATATAATTATTTATTTCTATTAATTATTAATATATATTTTGATGAATGTAAATGTTATGAATGAAACTTTTATGAGTCAATTACACTGTATATCTTGAAAACTTCCATTTGCAGATACTGGCAAAAGTGGATATTGACCAAAGTGGCATTTCACCAAAGATGGATATAGGAAACCAAGATTTATTCTGTTGTGGACAGTAAGAAAAGTCGTATGTACATACGACTTTTTAAGGAACACTCTCAATAAAAGTAGTATTTTAATAAGTAAACTATATTTTTTAAATATTTAAAAGCAAATATTTTGTATTGTCTTATTCTTAAATGGTTTTATGAAAATAAAATAAAGTTCATAAAAAATGAACAACTATTATAAGTCGAAAAAATTTCTTGAAAATACAGATACGACTTTTCTTACCATCCACGGCAGTATTTATATACTTTGTGATCACAATACAATAATTTCTCTCTAAAAGTAGCATATATGGGATGTATCTTATAAATATATAAGCGCCTCAATTGCTATACATCCTTTGTGATTAGGTATATAGGTTACATCTGGTTTGTTTCTCTACATATAACTCTCATATTTTCATTTGATATATTAAAAATATATAATTATATCCAAATTAGGTTTTATAATGATCACGTATTAAATTTCATGTCTGAAAAATTGATTTACTAAAAGTACATTTAAGGATGTTGTAAAGAGCCGTTTAACTCGACCGCGCGGAAGAGAAAGAGCGACGGAGAGAAAGAGGGCCATTACAATTTATATCGACGCGTGTAATCAAGGAAATACAAAGGACGAGATGCGCGCTTTTCCCGGCCGGTCGGCCATTTTGGATCCCAAGCCCACGTGGGATCCGAGCGCGCATCAAGGGACATGCGCGCGCAATGACAAGGCGCTGGCGCTGTTGCGCCTTTACATGCGCAGAGGAGGTGCAACGGCACCCTGGCCGCGCACCATTGAAAGTGGGAAACAACGGGCCGAGTTCCAAGCTCGGAGCGCATGTGTCGCCGCAATGGGGCGCATGCGCTCCAAATTCAAATGAGGGGCGGGCTGTCAAACTCAAATTAAGCAAATTACATTCAAATGTTTGACAGTTCCCGTCCCGATTCTCAGGAAAAGAGGAACTCGGTGACATGAATGGACATAGGGATACTTACCGAGGTATTATAAGACCTGGTAAGTATCCCTCAAACTCTCTTGCATTTGGATTACTCTTCCATTTTGGTGGACTTCCTGGTGCCAACCTCGACGACTCGCTGCCTCAGCACATCCGGAGAACCTGGCTGCTCCGGGAATAAAGTGGGCCCACACATCAACAGCCAGCAATCAAATGTCAAAATCCATGGAGGCGGCGAGGACAACAAATTAAAGGGACACCAGGATATATCAGGAACCAACGACGGAACTCCATTCGTCAACATTACACGAGGCTGCTGGTCCTCTCCCTCGTGGTCGCGTGGACACCTAATCAGGGTCAGAAGATGACAGCAGCCGCAATCCAAGAAATACTTAGACGGATGGAGGACCCGAGAACCAATCATAAGGAACGACGCCGAAGTGAAGAAAGAAGACAAAAAGTAAGCCTCTTTCTCTTTCGTACGTTAAAATGATAAGATGAATTTATGTATATAATTTTGTAATGTGATTGCGCCAAATATTTATGTATATGTGGTATTAGCAAGTATCCGTGATACCAATGGACTAAAGTTTTTATTCCAGTTAGACGAACGGTACTTGAATTTTTTATAGAGCGATTTTCTTGCTGTTTGCAAAGCGGAAAAGTTTTGAATACGAAATTGTATAAAAAGTAAATTGTCAAAAATGCCGTAGACTCCAATCTAAGGGAAACCCACTCTTTGTTTGCGCTGCTCTCAAAAATCGACGGAACTTAAATTAGAAATAAAAAGTACACAGTATACAAATAATAATAATTATATTCTATAAAAAAAATGTCAAATTAAAAAGTACATTAATATTGTTTTGCTTTCTTCGCACGTAAATGACGCTTTGCATTTCTTGAAGTTCGTCGTCTCGCCACTTCATCTACTTCACGTGTGTCCCTACTTACTATGCGACATTCGGGAACGTGACGGTCCACAATAAATTGTTGTGCGTTGCGTTGTTCTAATATCGAGGCCTCGTTGTATTTTTTGGCTTCTGATTGGTAACGCGGATCCTCATGATAAACGCGTGTCGCTAGCTTGGGGATGCGTCGATTATTGAGCTCTACGGTATGTAATTTCCACGAATTTTCGTAGTTTTTACGAAAACAGCTGATTTAAGACGCGCGGGTTCAGTTATCGTTGTAAGTAGTGTAGTCTCTAGTGGCGCGCATTGCTCGGCCGACCGAAGGTTGACAACTTTAATTGCCTCACAGACGTCACAATTTTCGCGGCAGGAATCAACCCAAGATAGCGTAGGCCTATCTCTTAAAGGAGATTTATTACGGTGGTCTGAACGCGCGCGAACATTTCGGCGTATGTCATCCGATTCAAGCGCTGGTCGGAAGGAATAGCGGGACCTGGCGATTTCTCGGACGCGGACATAAAAAAAATCAATTTATGCACTCAGGCTCAGCACTTCGCGGATCGCGTTAAAAAAGGTCACACGATGTCCACAGCCTAGCAGGCGGAATATGAACCTCAGTTACCGGACGCCTGCCTCAACGTACGTCGCTCTCGTCTAAATGCGCCATTATTCTAGCACCACTGAATTCCTAGTAAAAAATGACTGAAGAAATAATTCCTCCCCTTAATGTGATTTTGTTAGTTATTTTGGTGCTCTTTTGGAACAAGAAAAATTTGTATTACATGGTGTACAAAATTTTTGGAAGGGCAACAAAAACTATTCGGGAGTTAAAGGGATTCCAGTCTCAATTGTATGTCACTTTCCATTTGAAATTTATTGACATAAATTGGACAATGAAGAGGAATTCGGAAAAATCATCTCTGAATATCAACGTCCAATCGGACACGACTGTTTCTACTTATAAGGATTAATTACGTTACTATCTCTCTTTTTTTATTTCTCAAATTTATTATCAACATTACTTGCATATAAACGAATAGTCAACTGCTAATTGTTAAAATAAATAAAAAATGATAACGACAGTATTTAGATCATTTGACTATATTTGTAAACCGGTTAACTTGTACTGTATATATTTTAATATTTGAATAACTTTTGAAGATTTCAACCGATTTGAACCAAATTGGTATACAACAGTTTTTCGACATGCTCTATCTGAATAATTGATTGTCTTTTTTTTTAATTCTGAATCCTAACTTCAAAATGACAACCTTCTATACAGCATAAATTTCGACACTGAGGTTTTAGGGGTCGCTGATTGCGAATTTATTGTCACTTTCGTATAATTTGTGATAACGGACATAAAATAACATATATAGTACACTAGAACCTCGATTTAAAGACCTAAATCGAGAATGACGACACAACGTTATCTCATTGGCACAAGGCTGTACATGCACAAGTGTTAAGCCCTGAATATTCATGTGAAGGTTTCTTCTTTTTTAGAAAAGTCTTGTGAATAGATCTATATCTTCTTACATAATGGAATCAGGAGTACACAAAAACCTCATTGAAATAGACTTCACGTATTGTAGTGGATGATTCGCTTCTACCAGAATTGGCACGAAAAGTGGAAAATGCTGCCCCAGTTAACCGATTAAATCAGCAGTCTTTCGGTCTCTTTGATTCCATATATTAGATAGAGGATACTTTGTAATTTAGTTTTCTATGTCACATTAATAAAGTTACATAAAATAATTATATTTTCTGTATCCAGCATCGTATACGCATTATTTTCCAAACCGCTAACTTTTTAATATTTAACATGTCTTTGCTTTTCATGAAAAATTACTGTAATCCTTAAATTGTTACAGAAGTGTTTTAAATAAAATACAAAAAATACTTCAGAATTAAAGCAGAGAAGGAATAGTATTTTATCAAAATTTAATGTTAATCGTTTCGAAAAAAATTGTGAATTTCATGATAAATATTATTGAAGCAATACAGTGCTCAATTCGTTATTTTATATGTAAGGGAAACATCATTGCTATGGATACTTCAGTCTGACAAGTACATTACGTTACTACTTAATAGTCAGATTCTTTTAGCACCTTTAGATAGGACAGCAGTAGCCAACTTCTCGCTCAACAGTATTGTTAAAATTCAAACTTATACAATATGTTTTGAATTATTCGGAAGGTAGTAGCTTCGCGTTAACATTTCTTTATTTTGTCGAAAAATCCGACTTGGTTTCCTTGAAGTGTATTAATTGTTTTAATGTTCACATTTGTTTTATCGAACTAAATTCTTCTTTCGCGTACACTTCATTCGCTGGAGGATGAGAACCTATGTAAATAATTGTATTGCGTCTATGGTATTAAAGTTTCTTCATCGCGTTTCTTCAAGACATTTCTTCAGTTTTTTTGTCCATGTTCACTTACTTTCAACATCATCAATGTACAGTTCATTTAGTTACCAGTAGGTGTTCTATGCAGTGCTCTCAGATTGGGGTCCTTCCACCGCGCATCTGCCTCGCGCACCTTCCTTCGGCTTGCTTCGGCCGCTCGAGCTTGATGGCTCTTGAGACGGGAACGGAGCGCGGGCGGAGTTTATATAGCATGTCGCGCGAAACTATCAAACAAATGACGGGTGGCTGAAACTTAAATACAGCCTTTTGTTAAATATCAAATATGTCCTTGTGGCTCAGTGGTTTGCGTACTTGCTTCGCGCTCGTGTAATCGCAAGATCGCGTCGCGAAAGGTGAAAAATTTTTTTTTTTCCGAATTCTATTTATTAATTCTATTTATTTTGACAACGATCATTTCTTTTATTCGAGACATTTTTTTATGTCAAAATTATGCCACACATATACTATATAAAAAATATTATTCAATAAAAATTTATTACAACACTGCTTGTTACTAATCTACGATGATTTCTCGAGATTAAAAAATAAGTGATATACAGTTTGTAATTGGGCAGTTTTAAATTTTAACGGGAAGCGTAGAATAATTATTATTCTTTTACTCGAACATTTTTTTATTCCGATATTATGTTACCTGTTTAATATTACCAATACCAGTACTAACACACTGGTTTTTAATTATAGCTAATAACATCTTTTATTTACTATGTATTTCAGTGCTTGTTTTTCATTATATTTTAACTAGTGATGTAATTAATACAGTACGTCTCATTATGTTAGCCGCATAAATGTATGTAGAATAACTGACAGTTTTGTTACTGATTTCTAGATGTTACTATCTACTTCATATCAATACAGATTTTTCATTACAAAATACTCTTTTATTGCATTTTGTTAAAAAAATTGACGGCTAATAATGTAAAATATTTATTCTCGACTAAAATGGGAATAATGTGGAGCTTAGTAATGCACATTGTTTAAAAAATGCGTAATAATTTATTCAGAAAATATAATTAACTCAATAATAGTACTGAATGCTGCTTGAAAATAAATTTTAATTAAGTGTGGTTCTTGGCTTGAATTTTCATAGAATTATATATCTATATATAGAATACACACGTCGGCCAGAAATATTGTCACTATTGGTTATTGTTGCCATTAAAAACATGTGAAATTAAAACAATAAAAATTTGCTTTATAAAAATGGAATGTAGGCTAGTCCAGCCAGTCAAATGATTTTTATTCGCTCTATGCTGTTTACGTATGAACAGAAAATCAGTTTTCATCAAAAAGTAGATTACTAGAGGTAATCGTTACCCGCTGTTAAAGTACTTTATATATTAAATTATTAACAACAATCCATGGTATAACGGTCCTTATACTCTATGTTATTCTTATCTTCAGTAAGGAAGAAAAATTATACATATATATACGTTTCGGCCATTGATACAGGCCCTCATCAGAATTTATTACTAAAATTAAAAAAAAATTATAAACAATTACAAAAATAATTTTAACAAGAATGAATTATTCTAGAATTTTCGATTACATATCAGGTCTTACCGAAGGTTGAAAAATAGGCAGAAATTGGAAAATGTCACATTGTATAAAATCTATAATTAGTCTTATGAGGACTGAAAATAATCTATAAAAAAAGAAAAAGAATAAAATATTATAGAAGTTTTTTAATTTCGAACGTACCCACCCAACCAACCCTAAATTTAATAATTAAACAATAATTATATATAAAAAAATATTTAAATGTATACGTTAATAAATAAATGTTGAAAAAACCGTTATTCATACCTGATAAACTCAGAATTGTTGCTGACATGTATCAGATTCATACACATATAGGTTTTTTTGTGTTGTATTTGAAAAAAACATATGCCATGTTCCGGCAAAAATCGACAACAATTCAATTGACAAACTATAAAACACATTAAAATGATTTAATAACACAAAAATTAAAACAAAACTTCTATTGAGAACAAATTTTTTGTCTAAAAATTATATTACTATAAAAACTTACTATGATTAACACAAAAAGAAACAATAATTAATAAAACGGACTAATAGCACTTGTGACATTTTTCACTTTTACCTGAACAATATATGTTACAAGGTATACGTTTGAATAAAGACTGAATATTATCGTGTTAAACGGTTATTATGATTCGTAAGAGCTAAACTATAATAAATTAATTCCAAGGAATTTAATGTAACGAATGACCACCTTCTACTAAATTCTAGCTTTCGAATATAAATTTTGATTTTGAAAAATACGTTTTTATTTTAATTTTAATAAAGGTGTGTAAGAATCCGGTAAAAAGGAGATCTCATGTCTGATATTAACTGTTTTATTGTTTTGTTTAATAAAAACATTTTCTAAATGCCTTCTTTTTAATAAATTTGGTTCGGTAGCTAGAATTTTTACATTTTTGTAGTCGAAATTGTGATCCATGTCTATGCGATGTCGTGTTCATTCCGTATATTTTTCTGGATCTTCAAAAATGTTGTTTTTATGTTCTCTAATGCGATCTTTCAATAATCTGCCTGTTTGGCCAATATATACTTTATCGCAAAATTTACATGGGATTAAATATACCACACCACTTTTTCATCTTCTCCAGTTTATCTTTAAAAGGCTTAATTTTTCCAACATTAGTGTTATATGGTTTATGTACAACCCTAATGTTGTCTTTTTTAAGCCTCTTCGCTAGAGTTTCACTTAAGCCTTTAATATAAGGTACACTCGTTGTTTTTTTATAATCATTATTTCTGGAGTTTTGAAATGACTAATGGGTATTGTACAATAGATGAACTCTTTTTTTGATGCATTCACATACTAAATCTTTGGGATAACCGTTATCTCTAAGTATATCTTTAACAATATTGCGATTTTTCTCTCTGAATCGAATCTCAGACAATTTTGTCGCTCGATCAATCAGTCCGTAAATTACGCTGATTTTGTAATTAATCGGATGCGAAGATTCAAAGTGAAGATACCTTCCAGACCATGTATTTTTATGGTACCAGTCTGTGTCAATAGACCCGTCATTATTTCTAATAAGAAGTAGATCTAAAAAACTAATTTTACAATTGGTTTCATTCTCGATGGTAAATTTAATTCTGTTATTAAAACCATGTAATTTATGTTGAGAATTGAATATCTTTAAAACATATTCTTCTGTGTCAACCGGAATAGTTGTGATGATATCGTCAACATACCGTTTAAAAAAAGGTAGTTCAAAATTAAGTTTTTTAATTAAAATATTTTCAAGGTATTCCATCGAAATATTTGCTACCACTGGTGATAATGGAGAACCCATAGGTACCCCGTACAAGTGCTATTCGTCCGTTTTATTAATTATTGTTTCTTTTTGTGTTAATCATAGTAAGTTTTTATAATAATATAATTTTTAGACAAAAAATTTGTTCTCAATAGAAGTTTTGTTTTAATTTTTGTGTTATTAAATCTTTTTAATGTGTTTTATAGTTTGTCAATTGAATTGTTGTCGATTTTTGCCGGAACATGGCATATGTTTTTTTCAAATACAACACAAAAAAACCTTTATGTGTATGAATCTGACACATGTCAGCAACAATTCTGAGTTTATCAGGTATGAATAACGGTTTTTTCAACATTTATTTATTAACGTATACATTTAAATATTTTTTTATATATAATTATTGTTTAATTATTAAATTTAGGGTTGGTTGGGTGGGTACGTTCGAAATTAAAAAACTTCTATAATATTTTATTCTTTTTCTTTTTTTATAGATTATTTTCAGTCCTCATAAGACTAATTATAGATTTTATACAATGTGACATTTTCCAATTTCTGCCTATTTTTCAACCTTCGGTAAGACCTGATATGTAATCGAAAATTCTAGAATAATTCATTCTTGTTAAAATTATTTTTGTAATTGTTTATAATTTTTTTTTAATTTTAGTAATAAATTCTGATGAGGGCCTGTATCAATGGCCGAAACGTATATATATGTATAATTTTTCTTCCTTACTGAAGATAAGAATAACATAGAGTATAAGGACCGTTATACCATGGATTGTTGTTAATAATTTAATATATAAAGTACTTTAACAGCGGGTAACGATTACCTCTAGTAATCTACTTTTTGATGAAAACTGATTTTCTGTTCATACGTAAACAGCATAGAGCGAATAAAAATCATTTGACTGGCTGGACTAGCCTACATTCCATTTTTATAAAGCAAATTTTTATTGTTTTAATTTCACATGTTTTTAATGGCAACAATAACCAATAGTGACAATATTTCTGGCCGACGTGTGTATTCTATATATAGATATATAATTCTATGAAAATTCAAGCCAAGAACCACACTTAATTAAAATTTATTTTCAAGCAGCATTCAGTACTATTATTGAGTTAATTATATTTTCTAAATAAATTATTACGCATTTTTTAAACAATGTGCATTACTAAGCTCCACATTATTCCCATTTTAGTCGAGAATAAATATTTTACATTATTAGCCGTCAATTTTTTTAACAAAATGCAATAAAAGAGTATTTTGTAATGAAAAATCTGTATTGATATGAAGTAGATAGTAACATCTAGAAATCAGTAACAAAACTGTCAGTTATTCTACATACATTTATGCGGCTAACATAATGAGACGTACTGTATTAATTACATCACTAGTTAAAATATAATGAAAAACAAGCACTGAAATACATAGTAAATAAAAGATGTTATTAGCTATAATTAAAAACCAGTGTGTTAGTACTGGTATTGGTAATATTAAACGGGTAACATAATATCGGAATAAAAAAATGTTCGAGTAAAAGAATAATAATTATTCTACGCTTCCCGTTAAAATTTAAAACTGCCCAATTACAAACTGTATATCACTTATTTTTTAATCTCGAGAAATCATCGTAGATTAGTAACAAGCAGTGTTGTAATAAATTTTTATTGAATAATATTTTTTATATAGTATATGTGTGGCATAATTTTGACATAAAAAAATGTCTCGAATAAAAGAAATGATCGTTGTCAAAATAAATAGAATTAATAAATAGAATTCGGAAAAAAAAAAAATTTTTCACCTTTCGCGACGCGATCTTGCGATTACACGAGCGCGAAGCAAGTACGCAAACCACTGAGCCACAAGGACATATTTGATATTTAACAAAAGGCTGTATTTAAGTTTCAACCACCCGTCATTTGTTTGATAGTTTCGCGCGACATGCTATATAAACTCCGCCCGCGCTCCGTTCCCGTCTCAAGAGCCATCAAGCTGGAGCGGCCGAAGCAAGCCGAAGGAAGGTGCGCGAGGCAGATGCGCGGTGGAAGGACCCCAATCTGAGAGCACTGGAGTGGATCCGAGCGCACCGTCATTAGAAAGACAGGGACGGAAAATGACGATCAGCGCCTCCATACAGTTGGCAAACAAACTAGAGGTTTCATGTTTGCCAGATACTTGACAATTCCGTAACGTGGGCTCTGCGCTTCTATATGCGTCTATATTCGTTGCAATTAGTTACAAAGTATCACTCTTTTTTCTTTACATTTCTTTTTCCCATGTATTATCAATTGAGTCATTGGTATTGTTATACTTCTTTTATCTGTTCAACCATTTCTACTTTTTAAATAAATATTGTACCAGCCATTTAGTATTTATCTCGTATTATTGTTATCTGTTTAAAAAATCATTTCTATTTCCCTTTACAAGTTACAATACTATTCATATAATATTTATACCCCGACGAATTAATTGAACTATTATTTATAAGCAATTAGGTATTATTTTACACTTTACGCTGCCTATGCATTCTAATAATTATTATTATTAATTTTTCTTTCACACTTTGTATACATAATTCTACATGTATTTCTAGTTGTAACTATTTTATTCCTTTTACTTTCCATTATAAAATTATTCAAAATGTTTGACTGTTTCACTTCTTTTCACGTTCAAACACGTTTTCCCTTTATAGCTGTACTTATTCACTATCTCTTTCCACCTCTGAAGCCCATAGCTACTATTTCTTTCTATGTCTATCGGTTACATTCTTAATCTGTAACCACTAGTCGCCTCGACTTTTTCCAAATGTTAAATGCCAGCATGCAAGTTTCAACACGTTTCTTTTTTTTCGGTCACCGGCTCTTTCCTGAGTTTCTAAGTGTACGATGTATCACTTGTTTCACAAGCATATGAATATGAGTATCAACTCATTTCCATGAAAATCATCAAACAAACTTTCCCACTCCACCGAAATTGGATAACCCCACCTACTTAATATAGGCAAATAGTCCCAGGAGTAGAGATATAAAAATTTGTCAAATGCATATATTTTAACTATTTTCCTCGAGTAATCGGTGTTGCCTCATCTCCTCTTGTGATTGTGCAGAAGTTTAAAAAAAGAGAGAAAATAGAAGCGACAAAGAAAATTATCTTGACCCTAGAGAAAGCGGTGAAAAACAAGTATCGCACTCTCGAAGATAACGCGTCTCCGAATGAATTTTACGAGTTTCTCGCCCAGTGCGATGACGCTGTCGCGGGTATGCTAGGGCAACTATTTACAAAGATAGACGTTGGAAGTAAACGGTATGTGGAATCTGTTATCAGTCGCGTAATGACCTTACAGGAGAAGGCAAAAAAGAGACTCTTCGCCAGAGAAGGACGAAGATCGCAAGGTGACACTAGCAATACGGGCGACCGTAAATCCAACTATTGTCCGACCAAGAACCGCTAGGTCGGTTTTCGACTCCTTTCCGACTATAAACCGACCGTGAACCAACCGATAGTTTTCAACGGCCTTTCGGTCGGTCTCAAGGATTTCCGACTATTGACCGACCGATAACCGGCCTTTAGTTTTGAATGGGCTTTCGGTCGGTCTTTATGAATTCCGACTATAAACCGACCGAAAACCAACCTTTAGTTCTAAGTGGACTTTCGGTCGGTCACCATGATTTCCGACTATAAACCGACCGAAAACCGACCGTTAGTTCTAAGTGGACGTTCGGTCGGTCACCATGATTGCCGTCTATAAACCGACCGTTAACCGACCGTTAGTTTTGAATGGGCTTTCGTTCGATCTTTATGAATTCCGACTGTAAACCGACCGAAAACCGACCGTTAGTTCTAAGTGGACTTTCGGTCGGTCACCATGATTTCCGACTAGAAACCGACCGTGAACCGACCGTTAGTTTTGAATGGGCTTTCGGTCGGTCATTATTATTTCCGACTATAAACCGACCGCAAACCGACCGATAGTTTTCAACCGCCTTTCGGTCGGTCACCATGATTTCCGACTAAAACCGACCGAAAACCGACCGTTAGTTCTAAGTGGACTTTCGGTCGGTCACCATGATTTCCGTCTATAAACCGACCGTTAACCGACCGTTAGTTGTGAATGGGCTTTCGGTCGGTCATTATGATTTCTGACTATAAACCGACCGCAAACCGACCGATAGTTTTCAACGGCCTTTCGGTCGGTCACCATGATTTCCGACTATAAACCGACCGAAAACCGACCGTTAGTTCTAAGTGGAATTTCGGTCGGTCACCATGATTACCGACTATAAACCGACCGTGAACCGACCGTTAGTTTTGAATGGGCTTTCGGTCGGTCTTTATGAATTCCGACTGTAAACCGACCGAAAACCGACCGTTAGTTCTAAGTGGACTTTCGGTCGGTCACCATGATTTCCGACTATTGACCGACCGATAACCGACCGTTAGTTTTGAACGGCCTTTCGGTTGGTCTCAAGAATTTCCGACTATAAACCGACCGAGAACCGACCGATAGTTTTCAACGGCCTTTCGGTCGGTCTCAAGGATTTCCGACTATTGACCGACCGATAACCGACCTTTAGTTTTGAATGGGCTTTCGGTCGGACTTTATGAATTCCGACTATAAACCGACCGAAAACCGACCGTTAGTTCTAAGTGGACTTTCGGTCGGTCACCATGATTTCCGACTATAAACCGACCGAAAACCGACCGTTAGTTCTAAGTGGACTTTCGGTCGGTCACCATGATTTCCGACTATAAACCAACCGAAAACCGACCGTTAGTTCTAAGTGGACTTTCGGTCGGTCACCATGATTGCCGTCTATAAACCGACCGTGAACCGACCGTTAGTTGTGAATGGGCTTTCGGTCGGTCATTATGATTTCCGACAATAAACCGACCGAAAACCGACCGTAGGTTCTAACTAGACTTTCTGTCGGTCACCATGATTTCCGTCTATAAACCGACCGTTAGTTGTGAATGGGCTTTCGGTCGGTCATTATGATTTCTGACTATAAACCGACCGCAAACCGACCGATAGTTTTCAACGGCCTTTCGGTCGGTCACCATGATTTCCGACTATAAACTAACCGAAAACCGACCGTTAGTTCTAAGTGGACTTTCGGTCGGTCACCATGATTTCCGACTATAAACCAACCGAAAACCGACCGTTAGTTCTAAGTGGACTTTCGGTCGGTCACCATGATTGCCGTCTATAAACCGACCGTGAACCGACCGTTAGTTGTGAATGGGCTTTCGGTCGGTCATTATGATTTCCGACAATAAACCGACCGAAAACCGACCGTTAGTTCTAACTAGACTTTCTGTCGGTCACCATGATTTCCGTCTATAAACCGACCGTAAGTTGAGAGTGGGCTTTCGGTCGGTCATCGTGATTTCTGACTATAAACCGACCGAAAACCGACCGATAGTTTTCAACGGCCTTTCGGTCGGTCACCATGATTTCCGACTATAAACCAACCGAAAACCGACCGTTAGTTCTAAGTGGACTTTCGGTCGGTCACCATGATTTCCGTCTATAAACCGACCGTGAACCGACCGTTAGTTTTGAATCGGCTTTCGGTCGGTCTTTATGAATTCCGACTGTAAACCGACCGAAAACCGACCGTTAGTTCTAAGTGGACTTTCGGTCGGTCACCATGATTTCCGACTATAAACCGACCGAAAACCGACCGTTAGTTCTAAGTGGACTTTCGGTCGGTCACCATGATTTCCGACTATAAACCAACCGAAAACCGACCGTTAGTTCTAAGTGGACTTTCGGTCGGTCACCATGATTGCCGTCTATAAACCGACCGTGAACCGACCGATAGTTTTGAATGGGCTTTCGGTCGGTCTTTATGAATTCCGACTGTAAACCGACCGAAAACCGACCGTTAGTTCTAAGTGCACTTTCGGTCGGTCACCATGATTTCCGACTATAAACCGACCGTGAAACGACAGTTAGTTTTGAATGGGCTTTCGGTCGGTCATTATGATTTCCGACTATAAACCGACCGCAAACCGACCGATAGTTTTCAACGGCCTTTCGGTCGGTCTCAAGGATTTCCGATATATTCGATATAAATTCGATATTTCGGTAATATCGATATGACAGATTTTTTTTTTTGTAAGGGACGTAGGGACAGCACGCTGTCCGCAAGTGGTCCCCCTGACACCAGATTCATGACCCGGAACCGCGTTAGCATTACGTCGGGTCATGGTCTGTTACCCCCTTATGGGCCTCCAGCTCGGTCCAAGCAGACCTACTCCCTCTTCCCCTTGCGGGATTAGGGGTTCGGCCTCGTCGGTTCATCATTGTCAATAATCTTCTCTCTTGGTCGACCATTTATTGCCTAATGATTTCTTAAAGTCGTCACCGTTTGAAATTTAATAAATAGCCTACCGCTCCCCGACTGTTCCAGTAGGGAGCGGGTCGTCGGACATTTAAAAATATAAATAGATAACTTACTACTCTCCATCAGTCAGATGGGGAGCTGGTCTCCTGGTTCCTTCCTCTCTCTTTTTAGTGCGCAGCACATCCTCAACGTACCCAGCAATAAGGTCCCAGTTCCTCTGGGATACCAGCATAGTGGGCACGACATCGTCTGGCGTGATCTTGGTGTTCAGGTTTCCCTCCAATGTTTGTTTCATGGCGGTCCACATTTGACAATTAAAGAAGGTGTGCTCGGCGTCATCCACCATACCAAGACAGTAGTCGCACACTGGCGTCGCCTTAAGCTCTCTCACGTGAAGGTATTTGCCAAACATTCCATGGCCGGAGAGGAGCTGAGTCAGATAGAAATTCAACTCCCCGTACCCTCTCTCCGTCCACTTGCCTGGGTTTTGCATCAACCTCTTCGTCCATTTGGCAATTGTTGTTTCCGCCGTCCATCTTTCCCTCCACGTTTGCAGTGTGTGACTACGCTCCTGTCTTCTAATTGTGTCCATTGACACATTTGTCTCATTGTGACGCCTCTCGTAGATCCTTTTGCGTTCGTATGCTAATAGGTCTACGGGGACGACGCCTGCAAGGAGCAACACTGCTGCCTCCGAGACGGTTCTATATGCGGATACTATTCGGAGTGCGCACCTACGTTACACCCTTGCCAGTCGTTTGCGGTACGTCTCCACTCTCATACTAGCCGCCCACACCTCCGCCCCGTATAACATGACGGAGTGAACGACACTCATGAGGGCCCGTCTTTTGCTGCTCCTTGCACCAGCCACGTTCGGCATGAGCCGAGAAAGTGCAGCTGCAAGCTTACTTGCCTTATAAGCAGCTTTCTGGATATGCAGTCTGAAACCCAGTCGTTCGTCAATCGTCACTCCAAGGTAGCGTAACGATCTTTGAGCTGTTATGGTTGCACCCATCACGTCTGCCACGAATGGTCTTGGAAAGCTTCGCTGCTTGGTCATGACGACCATCTCCGTTTTTGCCGCTGCGAGTTGGAATACGTGTCGGCTCAGCCAGCTGTCAATGTCACTGCAGATTCACGCTATTCTGCGGCTAGCCTGTTCCGGCGTTCTTGCTGTGACCACCATAGCTAGGTCTTCGGCAAACCCGACCACCACAGTTTCCGGGGTGTCTCCATCGTGAGAATATCATTGTACACGATATTCCACAGGTCGGGTCCCAGAACAGATCCCTGTGCAACTCCGGCGGTTACCCTTCTACTTCGAGGTCCTTCTGACGTGTCATATTGTATTTCCCGGTCATACAAATAATCAGAGATGATAGACTGAAGGTATGCCGGGACCCTGAACTTCGTTTCGAGCGTCGATAGAATGTCGGTCCACCGAACCGAGTTGAAAGCGTTCTTAACGTCCAATGTCACAAGGATGGACACGCTTCTCGTCCGGCGGTCACCGCTCCATGCTTTTTTGGGTTCCTAAAGGGCCTCATTTATCGCCCTTATCGTCGATCGAGCACAGCGAAAGCCGTGCTGGTTTTCTGCCAGACCTCCCGCCTGCTCGACTGCTGCTCGAAGTCGTGTCCTTAGCAGTTTCTCCAGCAACTTCCTCATTATGTCGATCATGCACAGTGGCCTGTACGACGATGGAGTTATGGGGGAGCCTTTGCCTTTGTCCAATAGGACGAGTCTCTGGCGCTTCCATTTCTTGCTGAACGTACCTGTCATAAGACAGGCGTTAAACATATTCAGTACCAGGAAGGGCTGCATTCTTGCCACCAACTTGATGGCCTCGGCTGGAATGCCATCCAGACCGGGCGCTTTGTTTATCGGTAGCGTTGCTGCTGCTTTTTGCAGTTCTTGGACTGAAAATAACGGCGGGACAATGATGGTCTCCGAATTCGGCCTTGCTCTTTCTTTATGACTCGGAAAGAGCTCGTCCACAATTTCCGCCATTATTACTGGGTCCATAGGTGCCATTGACACATGTCGGCCTAGTTTCCGAGTGACAATATCGTACCCCCTACCCCACACGTCCCCTTCGACTTCGTCGCAAATAGCTTTCCAGCACCGCTGCTTGCTGGTTTTGATAGCTATCACCAGCGCCTTCTTTGCCAGTTTGTAGGATGCTCTTTCCGGTCCATCTGGCGTGCTTTGTCGAACTCTAAACATCTGTCTTTTTGCTCGCAGACAGGTTCTTCGTAGTTCACCTATCTCATCTGTCCACCAGAACGTTGGTTACCGCTTCCCAATCTGACGTTACCGCGGCATAGAGGCATCGCACGCGTCAGTCATCGTTTTCATCGTTACGTTGATCAGCCTCTCTACCTCGCCCTTAGATATTCCACTTAGGTTTGCTTCTTGAAGTAAACAACCCGCGTTCATGATACTTTCCATGAATGCTCCTTCGTTCAATTTCTTGACATTCCAGCCTTTTCTGGTGACAGTTCTTGTGGCCACGACTCGTTCTGTGTCCCCCCCTGTATAGAAGGATATATGATGATGATCGCTACCGCTGTAGTCATCAAGGACACGCCATTCCGTAATATCTCTCGCCAGGCGCGAGGTAGCCAGAGTGATATCAATGATTGTGCCCCGGCAGCCAGTGCGCTCGAAGGTGGGCTTGTCGCCTACATTCATGACGACCATATCGAGTCTTGCGATCATATCGACTATGTCGTTCCCTCTTGAGTCAGACCATTGCATCCCCCACTCTTGAGATTTGGCGTTAAAATCCCCTGCCACGATTATCTCGCCCTCTGCTGACCGGACCGCCTCTTCGAGATGGGCAAGTTTCTGCTCGAAGCAAGCCCTTCGGTCATTGGGCGAGAGATAGCAACTAAAGATTGTCGTATTATTTACGGCAACCCATACGAATCCATCTCCCGCTCCGCGGGCTATTACCGCAAAATCTCGGTTTCTGACCCATATGGCTGCCGTTGCTGACTCATCAAAGAACCACCCAGAACCCGGCGCTCTCATATACTGCTCGCATATGATTAGTATATCGGCGGTGTGTTCATGCGCTCTCTCGTACAATAGATCCTGGGCGAGTATGCTACGCTGTAAGTTGCCTTGTAGGTACTTTACTTTTTACCTGGCTCCCCGCCAATGGCCTCTCGGTATGTTGCGCAGTGCATTGTCCCCACAATGTGGTTCGTTTTAGTCTCATATGTCCGTTCCAAACAGAGGAAACAGCATGGCTCGTGTATGCAATCATAAGCCTTTTGGCCTATTTTACCACATCTCCCGCATCCTTTGCTCCTTTCGGTACCCTTACAGGTGGTCGATAGATGTCCGTAACCTTGACATCGGAAGCATTTTACCGCCTCTTTCTTAAGTCTAACACGACAGTAGACCCACCCAATCTTTACGTGGGCTAGTCGCGCCAGTTTCGCTGCTATCCCTACTTCAACCTCGACGTAGGCTTTGAGGCAGCCCCGAAATGACTTCTTCGTCATGATATGACAGAATAGGTTCATCACATGTGCACATGTAAACAATCACAGCCTTAGTATATTCAACCATTTTAATTTGTTATCGAATTTATCGAATATCGAATTTCATTAAACGCAAACGTGGGCGTAAAGTACCCCTTGGAAAAGACCCCTAAGTGAGAGTAATTATGTAATAATTATATTTGATTCAGTAGGCCTAAAGGGCCATTTCGGGGCGTGAAACGACCAATGTATTAAGATAGGGATTTTTCCGAGTCATCATTGTTAAATATGGACATTTTTCATACATACTGAATCAAAAAATTATGTTCGTATCTCGGGCGTAAACGTCATTTTATACTCTAGATAAGAAAATATCTATTTCAATTTCAACAGGCGTAAAATGACAATTTTATGACAGCAAGGATGAAAATTTCGATAATCTGCGAATGTGACAATTGTCGGTGATCGATATTTCGCCTATGTGACATACAGTAGAGCCCCTCACATATGGCCCTCACACTTATGGCTTTTCACACAACGGGCCTGGAATGCTTTCACTAGAATGGCACTTCTCCTCTCTTGCCTTTCCCCTTCAGAGGCCCGTTGTGCGAAAGTGAAATTCCCGAGCAGGCCATATGTGAGGGGCTCTACTGTACTATTTTTTAATTCGACAACTCGCGTCCTAAGGTTTCGAAATATGCCACATTCGAGCTCTAGGCCACGAAATAGTGTTTTGCGGCATGAGGATCAAAAAACTGTGTTCGTACCACGGGTGTAAAAAGCTCATTTCACGCCCTTGGTACCAAAAATGCCCTTGGGATGTCAGCCCACACAGAACCGAACCTTACAATAAGGTTAAATAACGTTGCTGTAAGCTTCTTAACATTATGACAAACTTATGTAACCTTCTTGTAGGATTCGGTTCTGTTAGGGGGTGATGCATGAGACAAAGTTTGGACTTCTCAACGCAACTATGACTATATGCACGTGTAAATGGAATATACTAGTACGTCAATCGGACCGATAGAGGGATACTTAGTAAACGTCACTTTTGAATTTTCTCGGAAATTGCTATTTCCAGGACATAGAAACATATGACAAACAGTGACAATGATTGGAATGATTAGTACGGAGATATAAAAGTGGATTAAATAACCCTGTAGTCCCAGTAATATTTTTTCAAAAACCCCAGCAAACTGAAAGGGATTGAAATTTTGAATTCCATTGAATCCCTTTTTTGAAGGCATTGGATAGAATTCACTGGGATATATAAAGTTACATTTGCAATCCCCACGAATTCCATCGAATCTCTGAAAATATTGATATATACATTATAGGTTATGTTAGGGAATTGAATGGAATTGCGCGGAATAAAAAATTACACTTTTAATTCCTAACAGTTCCAACGAATCCATATTATTTTAGGTTAGGTTAGGGAATTGAATGGAATTGCGCGGAATGCACATATCTTACATGTGAATTCTATGACGGAATTGGAAAATTGCCAATTCCGAATGTTCAATAAAAGGATAAACAATAAAAGCCCTTAATCCCTTTCCGTTTGCTGGGACGATAATAGATTTCAGAAAAGAACCCCTCAAAACATTCCGTGAGATCCGTTACGTCGTTATAGAAGGAAAGTCTCTAGATATCAGTAATATAGAATTATTGAGTCAAATAAGATGGAAACATTGTAGAGTTGGTTTAATAAGTTTCAGTAATAGCTTGAAGCGTTAATAGACTCCCAAAAATATCTACTTGAGATATTCCGTAGACTCAACAATATTGACGGGCAAAGATGACGTGATAGACCAGGAGCTAGTGACTAAAAAATGTGAACGATTTATAAGCGTATGCAACTTAAATGGGGAAGTTCTGTAGGTATTTCATGAACTTTAAGCGACTAAATAAGCCGCTTTACACTGCAGCGCCGTTGCAAACGTAATAACTGTTTGTAACAAAAACTTGTGTTTTTGAACCATTAGTTAGCGTATACCAAATTTTATTCTTAAACCTTATCAAAAGTAATCCAGCAAGAGCTAATTTGGATACGATTTCCACGTGCAGGAAATTGTAAATAATTATTTAAACTTTAAAAAAAAATGAACTTTTCGAACAATAAGTTCGCGTATGCCATTTCGCAATCTTCTATTTGTTGCAATGAAAATCACGAAAAAGAACTTTGCATACGATTTCAGCGTGCACATGTGCTTGTGGCGATTTTTGAACCTGCAAATTTTTTCTAATAACTTGGAATAATTAATGCGCGTATGCCATTTTCACTGACTGTTACATGTAATATACATATATATATATATATATATATATATATATATATATATATATATATATATATATATATATATATTGCATATAAAACAAATTGCATACATTTTGAAAATGTTTAGCTAGCTATTGGCTAAGCTATTGGCATACGCAAAATTAAATGTAAAAAAAGTTAATCATTTCTGAACAATCAATTCGCGTATGCCACATCCACGGTCGAAAAAAAACGCGGCGCCAGCTACAAATTGGCATGGCGCTAGCTAACGTCACGTTTTCATTCTACTAGGATGTATATACTAGCAATACTGTCCCTAAAAAATGTTATTCTGCATGAAAAATAAAGGGACATGTATTTTGTTATTTTTCATAAAAACTTTGTTTAATGAAGTTATCTGGATTTGAACTTTGAAAGGTGAAACTTGAAAAAAGTACTAAAACATTATTTCGCCCGTAATTGTTTTTCTAATTAATGTAATCAATTTTTCTTGGGTATTTTCGGAAGCCTTGTCTTCTTTAAAATCCCGTTTGAAAATTTAAAAAAACTGCAAAATTTAAAAAATGATGGTCGATTTACTAAAAAGAAACAAATTACATATTCTATATTCTTCGAAAACCCTCATTTTTTTTTCTTTCACATTTTTACCATAAATTTATAATTTACCAATATGATGAATAATTGCTATAAGTTTGACGGTAAACTTTGAGGGTAAACTACATTGGCAGACAGGCGAACTTTTTTTTCGAAAATTTGTTTAACTTATATATAGACCAAACCACCCAAGAGAGATGATAATATTTTTAAGTATTTTCGGGGTCATTGATTACGAATACCTGGTCAGATTTCCGAAATTCAAAATGGCGGCTTCAATATGGCATCCGTCTAATGAAAAAACTGATTTTTTTGAAAAATAAAAATCGTCACCATATCCTACGCAGAATTCCGTATAAAAAATGTCTCTTGTCATTTTTTGAATATATTACATAGATTCCGAAGAAAAAAATGCCGAACACCTAAATGAAATATTTTTATTCCATATTGAAATACAGATTAAAAGTTACTCAATTTTTTAACATTGGTGGCCTTATGATGAACCGCTATTGCGGTAGAATGCTCTTCCAACTAAGCTAGGACGAAGAAAGATCCCAGGTTCGATTCTCGGCCTGTCAATTCTCTAAAAGTTCGGCCCTCATTTTTTTTCGAAAATTAAGAAACAATCTAAAAAATTCGTAAAATCATTTCCATCTTTCAAGCTGCATGTAAAATAATAATTTTCCAACATTATCGCAACACTTCTGAATTGGGCAGACGAGTTTCTGACTTTCAGAAGAGCACCTTGTTGGAAAATTTAATTAGTCGTTGCAAAAATAACATCTATTAGGTTCATCATAAGGCCACCAATGTTATATTTCATTAGTAAAAAGTGGACCTCAAAAAAATACTGAATTACTCAATTGTTGTTATTATTATTATTATTATTGAATTAAAAATGTGTTTATTTAACCCATTAACGTCAAATGTGCACATTTGCTCATGCCCTTTCAACGCTGTATAGAACAATCAAATCGGTCAGAAATGATCATGGAAACTAAGTTTTCTGATAGATTTTTTGATGAACTTTCAGAATCTGGGGTGAAATTTTCGAAAAAAAGATTTTGTCAGCCTCATTTTTGCAATTTTAGGGAAAGAAACGTCAAATTTTTGAGATTTTTTTTTTGAAATCCAAAATTTTTACAGGGAATTCTGTTGAGCTAGAGGTCTAAAACCTTCAGAAATCGTGCACAAACTATTTTTCCTTGAAAACCGTACCCCTACGAACATCAAAAATCAACTTGGCGAATCCAAAATGGCGGCCGAAAGTCAGAAAAAATAATGAATTAATGATTAATTTTTTTCTCGAAAATGAATCGCGTTATAAAAAAATGTCACTTTACAAAAAGTATTTAGAATCATCCAAAGAATACGTGTGAATTTTTCCAGGACGTTTTGGGAAATTTTTAAATTTTGCCGAAAAATGGCTAGAACGAAAAAATCGAAAGTGGCCCGAAACATCTTGGAAAAATTCACACGTATTCTTCGAATGATTCAAAGCACTTTTTGTTGTATGAAACTTTTGGTCAAGACAATCTTTTTGGAATAAAAAAATTGCAAAGTTTTACTCTTTACTGCAAAGGTTATTTTTTTATTTAAAAAGTCGTGTTGAAAAATATCGTATGTAACGTGAGCGAAATATCGAAGATCGAAATTTTCGCCCATGTTGCATACTATACTATTGCGGGATAGGTAAATTTGTTTTCTTCATGGTAAGCGCAAAATACGATTTTGCTCCCCGTTTTCGAGGCGCAAAATGCGATTTCGCGCACTACGTCTCACCCACGCTTATACATTGCTCTTTGCAAATAAAAGTTGACGCATCTTGCGCTAACTATGAAGAAAAATACTATTCGCAAATATTAAATCACTGTTATTCGCCATCAGTCCTATAAAAAGGAAAAAGGACAGGAATTATCCCCCGCATTAATGACTTTAAGTCTATTCGCGAGTCGGCTCTCGGGTGGAAAGGTTTGGAAGACAAACTTCACAAAACAAGACAGACAACACATAGACAAATTACAAGGTGAAACCCACCCAGAGCCAGTCCCCCCAGAATACACTCCGGAGAGCGACTTGACCCCTTCTGTATCGCATTAGCACGAGGGTCTAGGAAAACTGCGGAAAACCCAGACCTATTCAGTCGACTACCGCATTATCATCATGGAAAAATGATGGTAAAGCAGCTGTCTCCCGCTCAACAGTTGAAAAAGTGGTCTAGCCGTAGCAAGCGAGGTGTTCAAGAAATGGTCATCCACGCACGTAAGGATCCACTACTAGGATGCTTAACGTGTTGGACGACCGTGCACCGCGCCGACCAATTGAGCCACTGATGTCGGTCAGTCCTATAAAAAGTCATATTACATATTCAATTGATTTTTTAATGTTATTGCTCCTTTTTATTGCAATTTTAAAATGATCTTTTACGTGTTTCTGCAGTTTGAAAACTTATGTCAATAATTATATTAAGCTTTAAAATTATAAAGTTTATAATACAATTGCTTCCGAGTACGAATAAATTATTGAAAGTTATGAAGAAAAACTGTGCAGTTTCAAAAAGCACCACAAGCACATGTGCACACTGAAATTGTATGCAAAATTCTTTTTCGTGATTCTCATAGCAACAAATAACAGATTGTGAAATGGCATACGCGAATAAGTAATTCAAAAATGTACTATTTTTTTGTCAATTTTAAAATTATTTTTTACACGATTCTGCAGTTTGAAAACGTATGCAATAATTATATCAAGCTCTAATATTATAAACTTTATAATGCATTTTCTTCCGAGTACGAATAAATTATTCAAAGTTATTAGAAAAAATTTGCAGTTTCAAAAATCACCACAAGCACATGTGCACGCTGAAATCGTATGCAAAGTTTTTTTTCGTGATTTTCATTGCAACAAATAGAAGATTGCGAAATGGCATACGCGAACTTATTGTTCGAAAAGTTCTTTTTTTTTTTCAAGTTCAAATAATTATTTACAATTTCCTGCACGTGGAAATTGTATGCAAATTAGCTCTTGCTGGATTACTTTTGATAAAGTTTAAGAATAAAATTTGGCATACGCTAATTAATTGTTCAAAAACACAAGTTTTTGTTACAAACAGTTATTACGTTTGCAACGGCGCTGCAGTGTAAAACGGCTTATTTAGTCGCTTAAAGTTCATGAAATACCCACAGAACTTCCCCATTTAAGTTGCATACGCTTATAAATCGTTCACATTTTTTAGTCACTAGCTCCTGGTCTATAAAAGAAGACCAAGAGACTTGTTATGACTTCTATGTAAGATAGTTTTATAGAATAAAGAGATATAGCGTATGTATAAATATTATAATCTAGTGATAATAAATATAATATAGAGACAAATATAAGTTAGATGTTCATACTATTTACCCTTTTTAAAGTGAACTCAATCCGTGCATAAACATATCGAAGGAGAGTTCCTTACATTTAGCTTTATGGCTGTAAAAGCTTACGCCTATTATACGAACATAATTTTTTGAGTCGTGAAATGGTCATTTTAACTCTTGCTGAATCGATAAGAATGATAATTATTTTCGCAATATCATGCAATGTTGTTATCTTGATCTCCAAGAGAGCCCGCAATTGCGAGTGGCCGCAAATTGGTGTGCTGCTCTTAGTCATAGTCCAACCTCTCAGCCATTTCACCAGTGTTTGTTCAGTCATCGTTATACACTGAAAGAAGCGGGTAACATCATGTACAGCATGGTGGGACTACAAAAGTATAGCGCTTCCGCTCTCTAAATCTGAATAAGTAAAAAACTACTAATCCAAAGCGAAACCATCAATTAGTGAATTTTTAACTAGAAAATAGTAAAAGACTACCGATTTATCAGTAAAATTCAACTAATCTAAAAGTAGAAATCGACTCTTTCGTTTTGTAATTTGTTGAATTACTAATAAATCAGTAACTTTTCACTATTTAATTGAAATAGTGACCCACTTTTCTCTTTTTAATTAGTAGTTTTTAACTTATTCAAATTTAGAGAGCGAGTTACACAATTTCAGCCAATGAGTATCTCACCAAAGATCAACCAATGTGGTGAAAGATTTCCCTACTCCAGAGCATAGAAAAGCTTCCACTACTATCGGTGAAAATCCCACCAAATTAACGACTCTCTTTCAATAGTGACAATGAAGCGTTTCGGTGTAGGCGATGCGATGCTTTTCCATGTTTTGGAATAGGGAAATCTTCCACTTCTGTGGTTGATCATTGGTGAGATGGTCATTGGCTGAAATTATGTAACTCTGTAGCGCTACACCTATGTACTTCCACCATGATGTACGGCGCCGTGCAGAAAAGGAAAACGGCCCTCATTCTGCACCTTACATTATGTGACTGATCCTCATTTTCACCGTCCTCCCACAAGGGGTTCGAGTCCCTGGAATCTTTGAAAAGAAGAATTGTGATCTCTGCCTAGTCACGTTCCGTCTAGAGAGGAAACATTTTGTCAGTCCCTACGCGGAAAGAATCGAGTCATGAACGGTCTTGCGCAGAACAGAAAAACGGACGCCATTCTGCATCTTACATTACATTACGCGCCTTCTATTCGTTTCCACTATCCTCCCGCAATGCATTCGAGTCCCTGCAACATCTGTGACGAAGAATCGCACTTGCCAGGGCTCGCACCGTGCAGAGTGGAACCTTTTTGTCAGTCCCCTTGCGGGGCGGCAGTTCATGTAGCCACTTTTCTCTGTGTATGCGGAACGACATTTCATGATATTCACTTTTCTCCGTGTAGGCCGAGAGGATGTTGGATGCTGTTAATCCCCCCCCCCCGCCACGACAAGGCGGCAGCACATTGGGGGGGGGGGGGTCTCGATCTTCTGTTTTATTGTAAAATTCTGTATAGTTCTGTATTATTACAATTTTTGAATATGTATGTAACATTGTAATAAAATAGAATTTTTAGAAGTACACGTTGTATGTCCGCAGGCATTAGTTTTGCATGCAATGCACGCAATGTAGTGCAGTGGGAATTCGCATCTATTGAGGGTGAAGTGGAACATGGAGATATTAATTTACGCACGTTTACGATCATTGCCTAGTGTGCCGGCGTAACCGGTCCCAGGATATACTCGATCGATAACGGGGGTAGACTCTTTTGCTGCGTACTACGTTTCAGGCCTAACAAGCAAAAATCGCATTTTACGCCCCCCGAAAATTACATGGATAAAATAGCAGTTTTTCACCCCGTTGAGTTTTAAATTCGGGCATAAAATCGAATTTTTTACTCGCTATATATCGACGCCTTTTACGAAGAACGCTTCAGTTCAATTTTCTTACGAAGAACGCTACATTTCGAATTGCTACGAAAAACGCTATATTTCAGATGTTGCGACGAAGAACGCTATATTTTAGATTTTGCGACGAAGAACGGTACATTTCAAGTTTTGCCACGAAAAACGCTACTTTTCAGAATTTCCCACGAAGAATAAAACGTTTCAGATTTTGTCACGAAGAACGTTACCTTCTAAAGTTCTTGGGGAAATTTTTACCTGCTTGCTTTGACAAAATGTTTAGAAATGTAAATAGGGGAGACGGGGCGTAGCTGCGCATGGGCCGAAGCGGCGATTTTAAAATACGCCTCAAATTAATCATACAAACATCGTGTTATCTTTGTTGCGTCTTTTTATGCTTCACATTTGGGGGGCCTGACGTTACAGTTTTCATCGAGTCATTTGCATAGTTCAATGAGTATTTTTCACCGTTAGGCTTACAGTTTTTTGAGTTTGCAGAACATGAATGGGTTTCTATGAATTTGTTGTTTGTACCAAATGACAGTAGAGAAACGTTTGTAGAGAAATGTCTATTACTTTCGTGGATAATCAAAATTTTTGGGGTTTAATTATCTAATAATTGGGTTCTCGAGTTTTAATAGAGACATATATTTTGGTGCGCAGCTTCGCCCCAGTACAGCCGCTTCGCCCCAAGATTTTTATGATCAGAAATTCGTTAGGATTTTGTTATGTGTGATGGTATAGCATAAATTAATTTTAAATGTGTACCATTTTTAATGTGTACCTACATTGTAAGTTTTTGAGGCATACGTATAATGTAACTTTTTTCGTAGCGAAATCCGAAATGTAGCGTTCTTCGTGGCGAGATATGAAATGTAACTGTTTTCGCGGCGAAATCCGAGATGTAGCGTTCTTCGTGGCGAGATCTGAAATGTAGCGTTCTTCATGGCGAGATCTGAAATGTAACGTTTTTCGTGGCGAATTCTGAGATTTGTCTGTCGTCGTGAGAAAATTTTGAAACGGATCGTTTTTCATGATAAATCTGAACAGTAGCGTTCTTCGTAAGAGGCGTCGATATATCATTCAGAGGCCCTTACCCATTTCTCATCCAACTTTTACCTTTTCCCCACTACAATGTCAAGACGATCTAATCTAGATATAGTTGCGCAGAAATCGCGTGGGCTTAGGATCATTTTCCTTGAAAGCATTTTCAACCCATGTTCGTAACCATAGCACCGTACTTAACCGACATTTTCAATCTCTCACTGATCACTGGTCATTTTCCACCTATGTGGAAATCGTCGTACATTATCCCACTGAAGAAAAATGCAAATCCATTAAGCCCTTCCGATACTTGCCCAATTGCAAACCCTCCTCACCTCTCCAAGATTATCGAGTTGCTTATCGCTCAACAAATCACTCTATACTTGAAGAAAAATCTCATATTACATCCTAGGCAGTGTGAATTCCGAAGATTTCACAGTACTCAAACTGCATTGTTACATCTTATGGATGATGTACGTTTGGGAATTGATCGTGGAGCAGTCACCATTTTAGTGTTGTTCGATTTCTCGAAGGCATTCGATACGCTAACTCATTCCGTAATTTTAACATGTCTTCAAGACATAGATTTTGATGAACCAGCGTTGAGATGGATTTACTCATACCTATCAAACCGTTCTCATAAAATAATTGGTCTTGATGGCCTAACTTCAGATCCCGAATATACCACATCTGGCGTGCCCCAAGATTCGAGCCTAGGACCGATGTTATTCATTATCGGCATTAATACCTTATTTCCCAGGCTTCATTATTGTCGTAATACAATCATCATCTTTGCCGATGACACGCAATTTTATTTAACGACACCAATAAGTCGCTTAAATGAAACAATACACAATATCAACAGCGATATTGCTGAACTAGTAATTTGCTAACTAGTAGTAAAGTGGTCCCGTGATTTTGGGCTTACCTTAAACACACATAAAACACAGGCCATTATTCTAGGTTCCTCACAGAATCTTGTTAACATCTAAGATGTTACCATACCGCACATCACTGTTGGGCCGGTTGTAATACCATATTCACGTGAAGTAAAGGATCTGGGTGTAATAATTACCTCTGACCTAACGTGGAATCGCCATATCAACACCATCTCATCTAAAGTTCATAACGTCCTGTACATGTTAAAATAGAAAAGCGTGGTGCTTTTCTCCCTTCATCCATCAAGCTTTCTCTTGTTAATTCGTTGGTCATTCCACATCTAGATTACGCATCTCTTGTTACCGCTGACTTGACAGCTTATCTGAACACTAAGCTGCAACGTCTACAGAACGTTGCCTTACGGTATGTGTATCGCTTGCGGCGTGATAATAGACTAGCGCCGTATCTAAGGAAAGCGAACTGGCTTACAGTTGCATCTAGGCGACAATTTTTTCTTGAAAATCTACTCATCAAATCATTACCACCTCACAGCCATCTTATCTGGCCGATAGGCTCATACCAATTAATGATTCCTTACGCCGATCATCTCGCCATCATTCCTCTCGTTTCTCATTCCCAATCCCACATACTAACATTTTCGCTCGCTCATTTTTGATATCAGCTATCGAACTCTGGAACTCTCTTCCTCGTCATATACAATCACTCACCTCCATTGCATCTTTTCGTTCAAACTTCCTCACACATTTGTTAAGAGCAGACCAAACCTAGGATACAAGTCATACTTGCATTGGAGTGAAGCCCTTGAGCAGTTTAAAAGGCTATGTTTAATTTTAGTATTAGAATTATATAGATATGTGTCGTTAGCAGATTACTTAATTATTTAGTCACGTGTATACTCTTTTCGTCATGTATTTTTTTCTTTCTAAATTATAGTTGTATAAGTAATATCGATATGCGTGCGTTATACTGCCATTTTGCAGAGACATCAAATAATAAATTTTATTAGATAAGATAAGACATAATTATATATTATATATGATAAGACTTCTAATTAGACATTTTATTAGCAGTGCCAAGAGACTGAAGATTAATGTGACATATTTCTAGATTGATAAGATTAGAATTTATTGGAATAATCGAACTAATAGCCTGGTTATCTCCGGAAGTCGATGCCGCCGTATTCCCATTGTCGCAAGCATTCAGAGCACCACATGCCGGACGTCAATCGCGAATTTTTTGAAGATAAGTAATATCGATCGCGTTGGCGCCACTCGCTCGAAAACGCACTATACCATGGTAAGTGTACATATATTTTTGCGGATGGCCCTTAACTAAGGCCCGAGCTTTCCTTAGCAAGTTTAGCGTCGCTGGTGGTAAGTGCTCGTTAATATAAACTCTATTTTTCTCATACGAGATGTCAATGTCGGTGGTGAAAAGCACCTTCTTTACCCTCATCCCTTTGATGAAGGCAAAGCGTAAGTCGGGATTGGAAAAACGAAAAAAAATCGCTGGATGTCTAGAGGATAGTTGCGCGATCGAAATCGAAGGCAAAGAGGCAGAAATCGCCCTTGGCTCGGCCGGCAACCCTCACATTCGTAATAAAAACTTTTTCAATAACTCAATCAAAACGAATAAGAAATTTTTATAAAAATATTATTATTTTATATTTTATTTCACGTACAAAATTTAATGAACTATTAGGTGTTCAATTTATAAATTCTCTGCAATTATTTTTTAGAATCCCAATACTGGAGAACGCCGGTATTTCTGACGTTTCTTCGCTTCTATAAATTGTCAGTAATCTTTTCCAATGTTTTCGTTTTATATTTTCTGAAACAATAGATCACAATGCTCATAGCATTATCCATAAAATTATTTACCACAAAGTTAGTTCTGAATAATAAGAAAGACATTGTCGCGTTATGCGCGAAGTTTCATCAGATGACTTTCGGTAACCGTCAATTGATTTTGTCGTTCGTCGCGATATTGCTTTTCGGCGAGGAGTCCGCGTGGACGAGAAGAAGTCCATTCGGGACAGCGGTCCGCGGATTCGTTAATTTCCGTTCCTTTTCGGTCCCTACGCTCTCGCGCATCTCCTCCCCTCGCGCGCTGCGCTGCGCGGCAGCAGACATTCTCGTCCCAACCTCGGAGAGACGAACTCGCGTGGTTAACGGCTATCTTTCTTGTATTCTATATTGCGAAACGTGTGGGAAATAAAGTGTAATCTTGTGAAAGGGGCACGGCTTTTCATTGTTTTCCTTGACCCTGAACCGTTTTTCCGCGCATCAGTTCTTAGTCATTAGCACGGCAAACATTTGGCGATCCTGCCAGGATCAAGGATTTCAGTGAATCAAGAAAACGGGAAAAGTGCAAGTTTCTGGCAGTGAAACATAGTAGTGTTGTGCGCGATCTCTTTTCGATTGCGGTCGATAAACGACGCTCTTTGCAATACGCGACGACGCATTTTCCATTTTTTTTCCACGTCGGATTCTTGTTTCGTGGTAGTAATACGCATTGCGCGTCGCATTGTCGTGCGATAACGCTCGTTCGCATTGAGCAACGACGCGTTCCTAATTTCGAAGCCCGCGTACATATTGCGTCATTTGTGGCAATACGCATTGTGCGTCGCCATTACGCGTAATAACGTTCGTCTGCATTGAGCAACGACGCGTTTTCGGTTACAACGACACGCAGTCGCCATTATTCGCCGTCGTTACCACGCCGGCCGCCATATTGCAAACGCGATTCTGCTCCCTGCCTTCGCAATTGCTACTTAAAACGAAAGGTCTTTGCGTTTCGTGCATCGTATAACGCGTTTCGAGTTACGGATTTCTACCTCGCCATTTCAGCGACTCGACTTCGCGGTAGTGACATATGTGCAGTGCGTCGACGAGCGACTTTCGCGCATTTCAAATTAATTTCACCGCGCATTAGGTCGGCATTTTTCGATTTTCGTGTGCACATGTGCGTTTTAGAAATTGGCGTCACACGAGGTCAATCGCCATTTTTACGCTTCGTGTCAGAAGGGACGCCATCTTTCTACTATTACCAATCACGGATCGGTGTGCAGTGGCGGCTCGCCAGGCCACGCCCACGAACCCGTCACCGACCAATCTCGACGCCCTGAGACGCCGAAATCTATGAGCTCTGAGACGACGCTACGCCGACGTTTGGCAACGCCGCTGAGAGGATGACGGACTATTGCATCACCGCTTTCCGCGCAGCCGCCAGGATCTCCGCGTCACAGCTTGCTACAAACACACCTTGATAATTGGTGAAGGTCATCGAGTCATACCACACCGTCAATTGATTTGATTTCACAGGAATCCCATAATCGCTCAGGGACAGTTCGTACAATGGCTGCTGCACCTGTTGCCACTGATCTCATCACTCGCCTGAACAATGTATTCGAGGAGATGCTAGTTAATCATGCTCGAGCTCAAGAACCTGTCAACCGTACTCCAGGTCGTCTCAAGATGCGGTTGAGCAATATTCAGCAGATGTGGTCACGATGCGTCGATTTGAATTCGAAAATTCAGAATGCAGCAGAGGAGGGTGACTTCCGGTTGCCTTATTTCACCGAACATGTCTTCAATGAATACGAGCAACGATATTTCGATATTGCTGGAGATTTAGAGGACGTTTTGAACAGCCTGACTACGGCGACAGCTCCAAATGTGCTACATTCCACGATGATGATGGACACGTCAAGTCCATCTGGGCGGAATATGGTGCTTCCGAAAATCGGGATTCCAAAGTTCGACGGGAGGTTTGAACATTGGAGTTCATTTTGCGACTATTTTACATCACTCGTAATAAATAATCCTTCGCTTGACGACTTGCAGCGTTTTCACTATCTTAAAGCGTCTCTGGAATCGGAACCAGCAGCTTTAATTAATCACGTCTCATTTTCAGATCAGGCTTTTAACGACGCTTGGCAAGTCCTCAATACGAGGTTCGCGTGTAAAATTGCGATTGTCAATTCTTATTTTGATAATTTATTCTCAATTCGTCCGTTACAGAGTGAGAGTGCCACGGGTTTATTACAATTGCACGATAAAACCGCGGAGTCATTAGCAGCATTAAAGGCCTTAAAGTTTCCGACGGACCATTGGAGTGCTATCCTAGTGTTTATGACTGTGCAAAAGTTAGACGCTGAATCTCGAAAGGCTTGGGAAATTAGTCGAGAGGCGACTACTGAACATCCAAATTGGGAGCAACTTCGCGGGTTCATCTTAAACCGCGCTCGAGCACTCGAATCTATGCGAGCCGGTTCTCATAAAAAATCAGCCTCTAACTCCAATGCACGACATTCCAATTTAAAATCGCAAATACAAGCACACGTGGTCACAACTAAATCGCGGGTGTGTCCAGCGTGCAAGGACACTCATGCGCTACACAAGTGTGCTCGATTTAAAGAAATGTCCGTGCCACAGAGATTTGATTTAGTAAAGCGACTAAAATTATGTATAAATTGTTTTTCAAAACACTCATTATCGGCATGTACTAATAAGTATACATGTTTTAGGTGTCAAAGCGTCATCATACGATGTTGCATCGACCAACCGAGATCGGCTCGGACCAGACTTCTACTGCGCTACCGGCACAGACTGCGCACTCGGATTTTCGACGCAACAGTATCCACGAGGAGGTACTGACGCATTACACTTCGGATGCTCCAGTAGGTCGTCGAACGATCCTTCTTGCTACTGCTACCGTCCTGATTCATTCCTCGAACGGTCGCAAGATGAAAGTTAGGGCGCTGATCGATCCAGGGTCAACTGCGACCTTGATCTCCGAAACGGCTATTAAAGCCCTCAGACCGCCCTTGACACCTATTTCTTCGAAGGTCACCGGCGTTGGTGGCACTTGTGTCGACGTTGCGCGCTTCTCTGCAACGATCTCAATTTCTCCTACTCATTCATCCTCTCCATGCCTTTCTACGCAAGCTACTGTGTTGAAGGACATTACTGCATATGTCCCACGTTTTACTGGATCTCTATCTCAGTGGACTCATATCCACAAATTGAAATTGGCTGATGAGAATCTCAAAGATTCGACTGCCATCCATTTGCTCATTGGAGCCGATCTCTACGGATCCATTATACTTGACGGTATCGTACGCGGTCCTCCTAATCAACCTATTGCTTTAAATTCAATTTTCGGGTGGGTTTTAACAGGTTGTGCTCAAAATTCTGCCTCTAGCTCTTCGGCACGTATTCAGGTGCATACTTGTACGATGGAACCTTCTCTTCCAGAGTTACTCACTAAATTCTGGGAAACTGAGGAAATACTCTCACCCACTTCGTTATCCGACGATGAGAAACAATGCGAGGCTCATTTCGTCGCCACACACTCTCGACTTCCTACAGGACAGTACGTAGTCCGACTTCCGTTTCGTAACTGTTCTCCAATAATCGGCGGTTCGGTTGAATCAGTTATAAAGGCGTTTCTCTCTCAAGGAAAGCGTCTTTCGAGAGTACCTTCCGATCTCAAATCCTATAGTGAGTTCTTAGCTGTTTACGAGAAACAGGGGCACATGAGCCTTGTATCTCCACTGGGTCCAGCTTCTCGGCACTTCTATTACATGCCTCATCATGGTGTTCGAAAGGAGAGTAGTTCGACAACTCCACTTCGAGTCGTGTTTAACGCTTCCAGCAGGCTGGGGAGTTCGTCATCTCTTAACGATCACTTGCTGGTAGGCAAAAAATTACAAACCAACATTATTTCGGTTTTGACTCAGTGGCGAATTCCTACGTACGTCTTTAACGCTGATATAACGCAGATGTACAGACAGATCTGGATCGATGCATTGGATCGAGATTATCAGCGTATCATCTGGCGATCTGCTCCAGATCAGCCACTTTCTCATTATTGCCTTAACACGGTAACTTTCGGAGTTTCTAGCGCCCCCTTTTTAGCAATGCGGGTTCTGCAACAGTTACTTCTAGATGACGGAGATCAATTCCCCTTGGCTCGATCTTCTCTGCAAACAGGCATGTATGTTGATGATTGTCTCTTCGGCGCGGACGACAAACAGACTGCGATTAAACTACGAAAGGAAGTGGAAGAGTTACTTCGAGGAGGCGGCTTCATCCTCCGCAAGTGGGCCAGCAACTCCGCGGAGCTTCTATCGGACGTTAGTGCCGAAAATCACGGTCTTGCCTGGGATCCTTCCCGTGATTGTGAAAATCATCTTAAAATTTTAGGTGTAATTTGGAATCCTCTTTAGGATTCATTTCAATTTCAGGTCAATCTCACTAAGATTACCTCATATACAAAACGATCACTACTCTCGCAGATCGCACGTCTGTATGACCCCCTTGGTTGTGTGTCACCCGTCATTCTTCCAGCTAAGACTCTAATGCAGAGTCTGTGGAAATTGGAACTTGGCTGGGATGATCCTCTTCCCCAAAAACTAGTCGCATCTTGGCAAGACATTACCAAAGACTTGTACAACTTACAAGCCTTTAGTATTCCGCGTTGGATAGGCTCCGGAGTAGATGCCGTCTCGTACGAACTCCACGGTTTCTCGAACGCCTCTTCACTCGCTTTCGCGGCAGTTGCATATTCCAAAATTACACTCTCGAATGGCGAAGTGGTAATTTCCCTCCTAATGAGCAAAACTAAAGTTGCTCCAATTAAGCAGCTGTCTATACCTAGACTAGAGCTTAATGCCTCTCTTCTATTATCGCGAATTCTGAGCTTCCTCGGCTCTCAATCTCAATTCGCTTCATTCAGCCAATATTGCTGGACAGACGCATCAATTGTCCTTGCTTGGTTGGCTCAAGAACCATGTAAATGGAAAACTTTTGTGGGAAATAGGGTCTCGGAAATACAGACCCAGTCCCCATTCGCTCAATGGCGTCACGTTCCTTCCCAGGACAATCCGGCCGACTTGGCGTCACGCGGAGTATCAGCCAGAGAACTTATTCAATGTAATCTGTGGCAACGCGGACCCAGGTGGTTGTCCTTACCACCAGAACATTGGCCCCAGCGAATGGCTGTAGTAGATCCGAACATATCATTAGAGGAACGTCTCCACGTTCATATCCTTACCCAGACCGAGTCACAATTTATGACGTCATTGTCGGAACGATTTTCGGATTGGGATCGCCTCATCAGAGTTACCGGTTATATTCTTTCGTGGCCCAAGCCCGCAAGAAAAACGGCTTCTCATGAATCTTTGTCAACAATAAAAAATGTGAGTGCTCGTGCAATCAGTGTATGGTTTCGTTGGCTTCAATCGAGCCAGTTTCCAGATGAACTAACGGCACTACGATCGAATGTGCCAGTTTCCTCACGAAGTCCTTTGAAGCGGTTCGATCCTTTCTTGGACTCAGACGGGATTATTCGTCTAGGTGGACGCTTGGAATGCGTCTTTAAGCTTTAATGCGACGCATCCTGTAGTGCTTCGAAATCATTATTTGGTTCGGCGCTTAGTTGAGCGGGATCACACTCGATGTCTCCACGGTGGAGTATCGTTGACGTTGCAAACTCTCAGAAATACTGTCTGGATACTGCAAGCACGTAAACTTGTGCGTTCCGTCATTTTCCAGTGCGTCACATGTACACGACTCAAGGCCGAAACTAATACCCAGTTAATGGGTCATTTGCCAGCACCCCGAGTGCTCCGTCCTGAAAGACCTTTCTTACACAGTGGGGTTGATTATGCTGGCCCGATTCAAATTCGGTATAGAAGTGGTCGCGGGGCCAAAACACATCCTGCATACATTTCTCTCTTCGTCTGCTTCGCGACGAAAGCGATCCACCTCGAGCTTGTCTCAAATTACACGACAGATGCATTTGTCGCTGCATTCAAGCGTTTCATCAGTCGCAGAGGAATTCCCAGCGATCTGTATAGCGACAGGGGAACCAATTTCCGCGGTGCTGAAACGGAGTTAAGGAAATCCCATAATGATGCGATTCACTCTTCAGAATTTCGTACTCAGCTTGCTAAGGATTGCATCTCTTGGCATTTCTTACCACCAGCCGCTCCACATTTTGGAGGCCTTTGGGAAGCTGGTGTGCGCAGAGCCAAGTATCATCTAAAGCGAGTTCTTCGAGACCACAGTCCCACCTGGGAAGAATTGAGCACCCTACTATGTGAAGTAGAGTCCTGCTTAAACTCTCGGCCTCTGCTTCCTCTGACAGATAGCCTCGATGACTTTGACGCATTGACCCCCGGACATTTTCTCATCGGAACGTCTCTGTCAGCAATCTCTACACCGTCTCATCTCGATCTTTCGACTGTACGGTTATCTCGAAGGCAATTATACAGACAGCTGTTGGAAAGATTTTGGAAGGTCTGGTCGGCCGATTACGTAAGATCGCTGCAGCATCGTACGAAGTGGCAGCGGCCACAAGAAAACTTAACGGTAGGTCAATTAGTTTTAATGCATATACCAAACCTTCCACCCACGAAATGGCCTCTCGCTCGCGTGATATCCTGTACGCGAGGAGCTGACGGTTTTGTCCGTGTTGTGAGATTGCGAACGGCTACATCCGAATATGTGCGCCCCATTACTAAAATTATCATGCTTCCGGTACATTGTGACGGTACGACGTCTAATGATAAAGCCTTGTTCATTATGTTTGTGGGCCTTGCGAGCCTTACCAGATCGCAATGGGGGGGAGAATGTCGCGTTATGCGCGAAGTTTCATGAGATGACTTTCGGTAACCGTCAATTGATTTTGTCGTTCGTCGCGATATTGCTTTTCGGCGAGGAGTCCGCGTGGACGAGAAGAAGTCCATTCGGGACAGCGGTCCGCGGATTCGTTAATTTCCGTTCCTTTTCGGTCCCTACGCTCTCGCGCATCTCCTCCCCTTGCGCGCTGCGCTGCGCGGCAGCAGGCATTCTCGTCCCAACCTCGGAGAGACGAACTCGCGTGGTTAACGGCTATCTTTCTTGTATTCTATATTGCGAAACGTGTGGGAAATAAAGTGTAATCTTGTGAAAGGGGCACGGCTTTTCATTGTTTTCCTTGACCCTGAACCGTTTTTCCGCGCATCAGTTCTTAGTCATTAGCACGGCAAACAAACTCGTTGACTATTGAGTGGAACCGTGAACAGCAAACAAATTAAGCATAGCATTTTATAAACTATAACTATTCAGAAAAATAAAATTATTATAAAATTTTGATACAATCATTACGAAATTTATGGTTTTTCTAACATTATTGATCTTGTACACCCGGCCACAAAATATTTGTTACGGACTTTATGACAAAAATCTTTACGAAAAATTAAAAATTTAAAATGGCAATGCGTTTCATCTGAGATTGACTTACTATAAAGCATTTAATATTTTCAAAGCTATTTCAATTAGAGTACGTAAATTAAGTTTGTGACATCAGCTATGAACTCATTGCAATACTAAATTATATACTAGCGTGCAGAGATTCTATCAAAAGTTTTAAGCTCATAGCTGGAATTTTGAAGTTTTTAGGTTCATAAGATGAACTGCCGTAGGGATGTACGCCTCCAACGAAGACGTAAGGAGTTACATTTGTTATCTGCGACTGTTTCGTCTTATTTCCGAAAAGTAGAAACTCACTTGGATGCAAGATTAAAACTGCTTAGAAAGATTCTCCGTTGTGGGGTTATTTCGAAGCGGTCGGTCATCTATTCAAAAAGTTTATGATAGAATCTTTGCACGGCATCGATTATGTTTTGTAATTAAAGTTAGTGAGTACGATAAGCGTTGTGGTAACATAATTGACAATTAGCAGTATCTTAATTATGACGAGAGTAATTATAAGTGCGTGATTACCACAATGGGGATGTCGTCTGCATTCATCGACTAAATCGGACATTGGTACTTTTTTCTCCATTCTTGTATTCGCAACATGAAATGCAATAGCGTCGTAGATTTTATCAGTGTCTAATCTGAAATTATTATGCAAGTTCCACTTTTCTTGCATAAATCAAATTATGTAAGGGGACGTGTTCAAGATTGGCCTAGTATCAAGGTAGTTTTTAGAACAGAACCCTAGCGCCGCCCATGAGCATGCGTAAAGAGGCTTCTCTTAGTGACACCTAACTTTTTTTGCTCTAATATATTTTTCGTCCCAGCGAGCGTAAAATTACATGGATAAGATAGGAGTATCTCACCCCGTTGAGTTTTAAATTTGGGCATAAAATCGAATTTTTATACTAGCTGGACAAAAAATTATGTTCGTATCACGGGCGTAAAATGAAATTTTACGCCCTTGATACGAAAATAACTATTCTCTAATGACCCATAAAAGTCATAATTGGACACCAAACTGAATTGTAGCTGCCATTCAGCTTCTATTTGATATATCGATTTGAAATTTTAACTCGGGTTTTTAGGTCCCTTTTATGTAAAATTTTGATGTAAAATTCCCTCAAGAACCTCGTGCGTCGTTATCAAGGTAGAGCGAACTAGAATCAGTATAGTGGTGTGGGTATTTACGGTCAAGTCCCGGTGCAACCCACCGAGCACGGAGTTTATGTATTTCAGGAAGAGGTATCGACACACTGAAGTAAATTGGAAACTTCGTTTATTTTACGAATGTCGACGCACATTTACATTTGTACAGAATCAAGGACTGTTAAAGGCGGTTGTTGGAAAACGATACCAAAAGAGGAACACCGGCACGAAGCTCGGGAAAAGGCGACGAGCACGTGTCTTCTCGCCGCAAGAACGAAACAGAGACTGTCCACTATATATTTCCGCTGGAACGGACGCCTGTTGCTGGTAACCCTGCCAGAGTGCGCTCACGGCGTATTTCTTATATTTAAGTAATTAGAGTACCCTAGGAGTGAGCAAGTTCCCTACAGTAGTAATAACCACGTCGCAAGCACATCCTGTTGTCATGAACGGATAAGAGCGCAGAGAAACTCGGGATGTGATACGGGAGACCATCCACCATTCTCCAAGTCGTTTCTCCGGTTCTTAAGGGGAGAGCAGTACGGTTATTGACAACTCTATGTCCTGGAGTCATCGGAGGAGGTAGGCCGGTTGATAATTTACTTCCGCCAGGAATTTTCATCAAAGGAGAGGAAGCAGTTGTTGCTCCCCTTTACTGAAACTGAGGCGGAACTAGATCCCTTATGTGGTATGATACGGTGTCGCCATGTGAAGAGAAGCGACATCTTTCAGCAGAATCCCCATCTAACAACTGCCAAGAAGGAGATATCTTAACCCTTCTTCCCCGACCGTTCGAAGGAGGAGTTTTATTCAGAAATTTCCCCCAATTACTGAAGACAGCAATTCATCGGATTGGGATCCCGTCAGGGCATTGAAGCGGTGTGACTCCGCGGTGGAAGAAGAAACTACGGGAACTCGAAAGAAGCAAGGCCAACAACGTTGCTCCGCCGTATCATACGGGGAGCTAACGCAGACATTCTTTGCGCTAGAAAAGCTTAAAGAGGACAAGAGAGACCATGTCACGGAGGAGTCGAAGGTAACAAGGACATCTGATTTATTTTTGTAGCGACACCTAGCTTTCGCCAAACAAGTACTCCAGCAGACTGGATGGAGACCATTTGAGTGATGGTCTCTATACTGTCGGTTGTGGGATTATGGAAATACAGCCCAATCGCACGACTACTACATTGTTGATTACGAGCTGCCTGCCTCGAAATCTCTCTTCTTAGTAAACCAAGCGTATACTGAGAAATGCAATGACCGAGGTTGTAGAGTCGTCAATTCACGAATCGGTAGGCTCAATCTACGATTCTAACTAACTCATCTTCACAACGCCCTGTGCTGCAACAAATAACAAGGGTAAGAAATGAACGTGTCACGGGGACACGTATCGGAGTCGGATATCGGAGGAGAACGTCCAGCAATAGACTGATCATTTTGATGATATGTTACCACCTCTACAAGAACTGGTGATTTAACTGACCCAAACGAAGATACATTTAGAAAAGTAAGGAGACTGGAATGAATTGTAACGTGGCAACACGTTACAGCTGTAGATCTGCGCGAGAATCAATCCGAAGGGGTGCTGCAGTGCCTATATTGGGGGGACTGTCGATCGTGGCGCTAATCTTTTCTTGGCACTGTTGCTCGCGGGGGTCATATCAAGGGGTAAATGGGGGGACTGCTTAGTGGCGCTGGTTTTTTGGATATGGCTCCAAACCACGGGTTGGGATAGTTTCATCATAGGGGGGACTGTCGTTCGTGGCGCTAATTTTTGTAAGGGACTGCACTGACCCGTGGCAAGGGATCACCGCTTCGTACCGAAACGGACTTTGTCTTGCCGGGAGGCTTTATCTGGGGAACGATAACGATCACTATAAGGGGGGGGGGGCTGCTGTTCGAAGCGCTAATTTTACAGTGACGTTTCGTATGGTTTTTTGAGTTTTGGTTTTGTGATTTTGAGCAATGGCGGCCGGAGTGCCGTAGAAATTATAGACTTTGTCTTGCCGGGAGGCTTTATCCGGGGAATAAGGATATTCTTTGATATAAAGGGGGGACTGCTGTGAAGGCGCTAATTTTTTAGATATCCTACATCGCGTTGTGAGTGTTGAGATTCCGGAGATCGCAAAAATAAATTAAATTAAGTAAAATTAAGCTAAATTAAGTTAGGGTAATTTAGAGTAAGTTAAATTAAGTTACATTAAGTTAGGATAAATTAGAGTAAGTTAAATTAATTTACAGGAAGTTAGGATAAATTAGATTAAGTTATGGTAAGTTAAAGTAAGTTAAATTAGGTTAAAGTAAGTAAAAGTAAGTTAAATTAAGTAAACATCTTTTAGGAAAATGGGGGGGGAGATTACCTCATACATGGCATAGGTTCGTTTTGGTTTTCATCCGAAACTGAAAAGAAAATTGTATCGTTTAAATTCTTTCCTTTTGCATTGTTTAAGATTTTTGGATATCGTGTAGTAGCGGGTTTGAGTCATTATAAAAATTAGTACGCATACTTGGGCATTTTTCACATCATTTTAGAATATTAATTTCGTTAGAAGGTTCTCGGTATTTTGGTAATCTCGTAAATAGATTATATTTTACATCGCGGATAATATTATATCGTTTATTGTGTTGAAATTCTCGTTAATATTTGAACATAAAGAGCCCGATTAGAAAGGTTCTCGTCGCTTTGTTATGATGGTTACGGGATAAACAAGGGCATCTGTTGTTTTGAGAGAGGTATCGAGACAATGGATGTTTACGGCTTACCGCTTCTGGAAGTCTCTAGAGGGTTCCAGAACGCGTGAGGGGAATCGAGAGAAAAGGGGAAGAGACACCGCGGGGAAAGCCGCGGTAGTCACGCGGTACCGCGGGAGCTAATCAGCGCGCTCCGTCTCTGGCGCCGGCGGGCGGCGAGGATCGCGTTCCGGCACGGCGGCGTCGAGCCCCGGGCGATTCTCGTGCAGTCTGCAGCAGCGGCAGGATCACTGGGCTTTGGCAGGTGGGCATCGGAAGGTCCAGGTACGACGAATTTCGGAGGGCTTCGCGTTTTTTTTCGATAACAGCCTTCCGGAATTCGTAGATATTTCTCGCTCGCGTGGTCGGCTGAAGTGCTCCTTAAAATGGTTTCGGGTTCGTAATACAACGTGATCGCGACGTAATAAATAGTTTTTTTTTGGTAATTCGTAGATTCTTCGTAAATTGAATAGCATCATTGTTCCTTCGCGAGTGTAACTTTCTGTGGACGAAGTGCGGGTATCGTCATCAATTGAATCGATAAATATTAGTAAAAGATTCGTGTTTTCGGACTTTTCTCGTGGTAGAGGTTCTTTGTCGAACAAAATACGCCTTAATCACTTTAAAGATAACATTGCTACCGTCCGTGACTTATTACAGCAAACTAAAATTGTTAATTAATCAAATTGAATTTAACTGCTCTCGTCTTTGATAATTATTGAAGGAAAATAATAAATAATTTAAACAAAAGTAACATTGCTATCGCCTTTGATTCGCTCAGAGGGAATAATGTTACTTAATTAAAAAGACACTTAATGGTTTACGGCCTTGAACTTTCTTCAAGGAGAATAATAAATAATTTAAACAAAAGTAATATTGCTATCGCCTTTGATTCGCTCAGAGGGAATAATGTTACTTAATTAAAAAGCCACTTAATGGTTTACGACCTTGCAACGTCTTCAAGGAGATTAATCAACAATATAAACAAAAGTAATGTTGCTATCGCCTTTGATTCGCTCGGAGGGAATAATGTTACTTAATTAAAAGGATTAAGCTAAATAATAACATTTCGGAAGGTGGCGCTGAATCTGTGAGACAAAGGATCACCCACGGCTAAGTGTTTATGTGCGGGCGAGCGCGGTTTCCGCGGAGGCATGTCCAAGCAGCGCGTTTGAAAATCTAATCGAGATAGCCCGAGACGTACATAAAAGGACAGACGGGAGCGTCGGGTCGACTAGTCGGTACCAAGAGGACGCGTTACGTCTCTTTCGCAGTTGTTCCGGTATAATAGGATCGGGTAGGAATCTGGGTTACCGACACCCGTGAGGGTGCACCGAACTATTGAATATTATTTTCTTATGTTTGGGTTATCGGCCATGGCGGCTAAGAACACCCATGGTGGAGGTGTGGCGCGTTTTTTTTTCTTTTATTTCGGCCACTCTCGGCCCCTACGGGGCAACCCAAAATTTTGTCGTTTCATCGTCTCTTTTTCGTCTGCCAGTTTCGGTTACGTCGCACATTTACCCGTATATGATAATTGTGGTTACGGGCGTCTCCTTGGTACAAGCGCGTAAAACTCGTGAATCTTATTTCTTTTTCATAAAGGTATTCTCGGCCAGTATTTGGCGTGTGCTACGGGCACCCGCTGTGGAGGCGCGTCCCGTGTTTTTTTGTATTCATTTGATTCGAAGGCTCTCGGCCCTTAAGGGGCAACCCACATTTTTGCTTGATGCTCCTTCAGAATAGGTCGCGTTTTCTAGGGTTAATATCGCTCCGCAGTATTCAAGATACCCGTAGGGTTTATGGGTGGTTCAGTTCCGTTTGTTTTTTTTTTGCGCGTTATTACCGTGGAATCGTGGGGTTTTGAATATTGAGTTTAGCGGGACGGTGGACCAGTCGTCTCTTGGCAGGGTTTTCGCGGGGCACCGCGTATAAAGTCCCGCTCGAGTCCGTCACGAGGCAGTGCGTCTTGGAAGTCCTCGCTGAGTTCGTCGACGGGCAAGGCCTCTTAGAAAGTCCCGGGGAGGTCGTCCCCGGGCACCGTATTTGCGAAAAGTCCTTGTCGAGTTCGTCGCCAGGCGCCGCGTCCGAAAAGTCCTGGTTGAGTCCGTCGCAAGGCACCGCGATTAGGAAGTCCCGGCCGTACCCCTGCCGAGGGACAACGTCTGGGACCTCGATTTACGTAGTCGTCGTTTTGAATCCCGTCCACGTTGGTCGTGACCGCTATCTTATATCGCCGAGTTTGGGTTTCGGTTTTGACTGCGCACGAATACCGCCCTCTCCCGTGCCGAGTGGATCTCGGGGCTGAGCATAGCGGGCACACCATCGCCTTGCGGCGCGCCTATAAATTCGGCATGCTTCGGCATGCCTGGCGCCCTTAATAACATCGTGCGCGTCGTAAGGTCTTGTGACCCCCGGAATGTGGTTGGTTGAGGTTTTATTGGTTGGCGTTGCGGTTGCGGGCGGTTGCGAACGACGACGACGGTTTGGGCATTTTCTGGGTAGGTTCGGATTTAGTTGGTTTCGAAATTTTGGGGTCCGGTTTTTTTTGGGGGGTCACAGAATATGGGGAAGGGCAAGTTAGCTCCTTTCTCCCTAAAGTGTGGTGTACCTTATGATTGTTCGTTACGTGTACGTTTATTAGTAAGTCGAACTTTGCGTAGGATAGTAGGAAATAGAAACACAAAATATAAGATAACAAATAGATAGATAATATAAATCGCTTGTGATATTCTTACCTCATATAACCGGTGTTAGCGGCATCATTTAATTGTATATACTTTTGTACCACATAGCGGGTCACTTCGTTTCGTGTGTCGAAATCAGATATAACTTGGTTTAATTTTCCTCTATCTATGCAATCTCGATCAATGCCGTTTTGTTCCATTAATGTCAACATTGATATCAGCGTGTTCGATTCGAATTCGGTATTAACTATGTACAATCCTTCTGAATATCATAATATTGTATTATGTAGTTATATGAGTGTAGAATATGATTTAGTATTAAGTACCTACTGACACAAAATGCTATAAAAAAAGGATGAGGAATTGTTCCCCGCTTTAATGACTTTTTGTGTATTCGCGGGTCGGCTCTCGAGTGGCGAGGTAAGGATGGATAAACACAGGACAGTATAAGTCGGAATAGGACACACACAACACCCACCCAGTCCCCCCCACCCCAAATGTCGGTACCGTCAACAACCCACTCGGCGGTCTATGTCGTAGCAAGTGCGACCCGGATGTTACCCCATCTTTGCCCGAGGTAAGATCCCCGACGCACCGACCGCGGAAAGTCGCCGACAAACTGCCGACTAAGGTCGACAGCGGTCCCGAATTCGTACCTTCGCCGAGCAATGTTTACTTCGTCGATTTTCCAAACAAATGGTAAACAAACAGAACAACATTGTATCGACGGGGATTCGAACTTCGAGACTTAGAGAACACGTTTATATTACGAGGCGAGGACGCTAACCTCGTAATCATCCCGGTCTCTCAACCAAATATTATATTTCTTAATATTTCACTTTTCTTATAGTGGTAACGGCGTTCGCGCTCTATGTAAATGGTATAGGTACACCCCAACATGCTTACCCGCCCCTCGCTTGTCCCTGTACATCCTTAAATCGTAACTATGTCCATTTTTGGGCACCCCCAATAGCTTCAGTGATACTAAAATATGGGCCAGAAATATTACATTGCATACATACCGTTAATAATTAAACAGGCGCTATCCATTATTTGATGTATTACGTTCAATTTTAATTTTAATCGGTGGCTTATGTTTTGAAATTAAATCGGTGTCTTCTTAAGCACCGTTTCGTTTGAATCATATATATAATTTTGCATTAATTTATTTAATTTCGAAAATATTGTGTCACTTTTATTCAAATTTGATTCCAAATTTTTTGCCTCTTGTCTTTCTTTTCTTTCATTTATTTTTCTTTCTGTATATTTTTCTTTATTTTGTGGGTCATTCTCCTCTCTGTTGTGTTTTAAATGAGCTGACATGAAAGATCGGTAATTTTGTTCTAAATTGAACTTCCCAGTATTGTTGATATCGTTGACTTTTTGGAGATGTCTGCAAATTTCTAAAACGAAAATAAAGAAACGTGCGCAAGAATAATTGTGAATATTCCTTACGGAAAGGTACCATAGGATTGTCTACATTTAGTATATACACTGGCGTGCAGAGATTCTGTCACAATTGCGTGAATAGATGGACAGGTGCTTTGGGAAAATCCTAAAACGGAGAATTTTTCTAAACAATTTTAGTTAGTTCATGCTTGATTCGGACGCTATAGCAAGTTTAATGAAGCATAAATTTATCAAAACTGCTTAGAAAAATTCGCTGGGGTAGGATTTGCCCAAAGCTCTCGCCCGTCTATTCACGAAACTTGTGACAGTATCGCTGCTAATAGTACTTATGAATAGTTGAGTGGTATTGGCTTATATAATAAATTCGGAAATTACTATTGTCAGTGAATAGTAGATGCATGGTATAATAATGAAAGGTATCGCAACTTGGTGAGTGCACATTAGACGACCAGTGAAATGTTCCGAGTTGAGATGTGCGGGGGAGGGGGGGGGGGAGACAAAATTGGGAAAAACCGGAATAAAACAGAAATAATAGTTTTCCATGGCCGTATAATATTTTTCCGACTCGAGTAGGGATGGTGCGCCCGAGGACCGGCGAAGCCGAACAACATTTTTTACATCCTTGAATCTAGAACAGGGTTGCCAACATGTACCATAATTATGGTACATTTTCAGTTGTAACATCCCGAGACCTGCAAAATTATCGGAATATTTCCCGATAGCTTTGTTGCAAAGAAGTGAATATGTCAAGTTTTGCAGGTTAAAGCAAAACTTAACATATTTATTTGTTCGCAGGAAAGTTAGAGGAAAATATTGCGATTAATTGTGAAGGTTGAGTGGTATTCGGCGGATTATTTTTTGTGACTGGATTTCAGTCAAACAAATGAGCAGCGAGCATGGAATTTTCGAATGCAATTTCCAGGAGCTGCCGTGGAATTTCCAGTATAATTTTAAACAAATGACCATAGAACCCTTTGAATATCGCGCTCTGATTGGCTGAAATCCAGTCGCGAAAAATAATCATTTAAATAACATTGTATCCCCTCCTTTTGTTGGCAACCCTGATCGAAAACTACTATTTCCATACAAGAGTGTAAAAGTTGTTTTCTAAGAATATGCATGTTGCGGGCCGAGTCGAAGGTTTCTCTCGCTATTTCAAGACTACACTATTGTTCATATTTCAATACTTGAATTTAAAAAAAAATCAAAAACCGTTTCACGGCACTTTTAAAATACCAGAAGATCAAATTTTTAAGTCATTTTTGTGGCACTTTTTTAGTAAGTTTCGGGGTATTTTATATCGGCATTTTTTTGGCATTAATGCCGCAGTTTCACGGTCGACCGTACTGACAGAGTGATGATGTAATTATCGTAATTTACACTTACTCATTACATTTTGACAGTCTTCAGTTGAAATTACTTTAAAACCTTCATCTTCTCTTTTTTTGTTTTTTTTTCATGATGAGTTTCAATTGCTCATCTTTCGTCCACATGGCATCCATCACCGCATTTACTCTTTTTTGCATATTGCCAGCTTTTACTCCGTTAATCATTTTGACATAATTTAATCGGATACCTTGTACAACGACCTACATAAAATCGTATAGAGCACGAAACATTATTTAAAGGTGTATAATGTCTCTATTTTTTATCCCAGCCTCTACATTTTTAACATTCTTAACAAATCTTTACAAATATACCTTACACGTGTGCGTAAATAAGTTTTGCGGCGTTTGTAAAAAAGAAGGCGTTTATGGTGTATCAAATCTCTAGGGATCCACGCTAAGTCGACAACAGAGCTACACAGAGAGAAAAAATAGTAAAATCTGTCGGGATAACTATTTGAGTAGGAGACAAGGACAAAGGACATGTATTATCCCCCGCTTTTAATGACATTTTTAGTCTATTCGCGGGTCGGCTTTCGGGTGGACAGGTATAGGATGGACAAACATAGAACAGTACAGGACATACTAGTTTTTCAAAAAAATCTATAGACAATTTTTTCCTCAATCTAGGAAAATAGCCGTTTTTTATGGCCTTGGTATAGGGAACACATGTAAAAATCAGAAACTTTGAAGCTGAATATCTCAAAATCTCATATTGATTCGATACCTCAACTTTCGCCCACATATAAAGTACACTTAAAATAATCTTTTCGCGAAGTTTCGAGAAAATCTGTAGACAATCGATTTTGGCAGGAACGTCCTTAACGCAGCGTTAGGAGGATTTCCCGACGCAGCGTAGGGAAAATTCTTTCCGTGCAGGATAAAACAAGCTCCAACATGAAATGTAACATGGATTCCCTATGTACCATTCTCTCGCATCTACCCGATATATAAATTACATGGCAATATAGTACATTACGATACAAGTGCGCGACTAACCTATATCGCGCACATGTATCGTACTTTATTTTTTTTTAACGAGTGCGCGATCCATTACGCGAACTGTTTTCAGTGTGCGAGATAAAAACAGAAGAAAAAGACTGTCAGTGTGCAAATGGGATATTTCGCACATGAAAAACAGTGCAGGATAATGGAGTTCGGGTACCGAGTTAAAAAAAATAATTTCGATAATCGGAAACAAATCCCAGGTCCTACATAATGTTCAGTTTTTACAAGTTAAGAATGCTGCCTTAATCGGCACAATTGTCACGTACGGCATAGATTTAGTGTTGTTATTCAACAATTACCATGCCTTCATCATCTGGTTCCTCCTTGGAAATAAAACTACTATCCGAAGTGTCATTTTTTGCGAAATTTTTCTGATAATCTTTACGAAATGAATTCATTTCATGAAGAATCCTTTTTGTTCTATCGGAAACTTCCCCAACCTCTTCTTTAATGTTTTTTAAGTCTCCATATACCTGTAGGATTTTGAAACGATACATAATGATTATTAATAAATAATTTACTACACATTTTTATTACACTATCGTACTCGATAAAACCTAATTATTAGCAGACCTCATAGTATATATGCAAGGGAAAGCGTTCTAAAACGGACCTACTTTACATTTCCGCTTACTGAAGTCGCAAATGAAATCCAATTTCAACTAAATTAAATTTTAATTTTGTTAAATTAGATTATCGAACCGATATTACCCGTGCACTAGCGAGTGCGGTAGGGATAAGAGCCTAGACGGGGGATTCTGCAGTGGAAGCGACTCCCATTATAACGATACGAGAGCCACCGTCTTTGACGAGGCGGCGACTCCACCCTGCGTCGTTTGATACTCCTCGTTGCAGGAAAAAACAGCCCCAGGATGTGAAGAACGACGAGCATAATATCACGGAAAAGACTTAGTATTTCAATATAACACGTATCAAAGTGATTTATTCTAAATAGTACAAAAGAATTTTGATTTTCGACGCGGATAGATATGGTGGTTTTCCATTACGTAATGTACTTCGCGATAACTGGAGAAAGCGGTCCAATGATACTACCGGTGGTTTGCCCCTGGAACCTTCTGGGCCAGATTTATCTGTAAAAAGCAGACAAGACACCGTTTTAATGCTTGCTTGTAATCGGTCGGGTGCTTTTACGCCACGATAATTGCAGGGCGGGAAAAACGCGGGCGCAACCTCATTTTACGGGGTAAAAAATGGAGAAGACGAATCTGTCCTACAGCCGATAGAGTGACACCGCGGTGCGGTCGGATACGGGACGGATCGGATACGGTACGAATCGGCTATGGTACGGATCAGATACGGTACGGATCGGACGGTGCGGATCCGATATGGTGCGGTACGGATCGCAGACGTTGCGAATTCGATGCGCTGCGGTTAGGGCGCGGTGCAGATCTCTGAATCCCTGGTTCAATTTAGAAAACAAAATCCATGAAAAAAATAGGGGTTCCCATTTAAAAAAATAAACTTGACCTTGAAATAACCTTCAAGGTCATGTTCAAGGTCAATTTCACTGGTACCATTAAATAGCCAGGGGAAAATCCTTAAACTTTTGTCTGAAACATTTTCCCCGAAAATGCACTTCCGATGAGATATTTAACCGTTCCGGAACTTTTTCCCATCACTGTATATTCAAGAAGTATATCGAAGAGTTGAATGAATTCGAACAAGTAAATTACTGACATGCAGTATTATTTTTGCAATAGCGTTTGAAACACGTTTCCAGACGAATACTGGACAAGTACACGACTTTCGAAGTGGTCTTAACTTGACATAAAAACATTGTACTATAAACATGCCAACAATTAATGACGCCACATTTGAAATAAGCCGTATGGGTCCACTTTAGGACACTGTCCGTTTTTCGGCTACTTTCCCCTATGTACATACATATATATTCTCTAATTAAAGATACGATTTGTCAATAAAACTGGCACAGATTTAACAATAAAAAGCAATAAACATAAATTGTTTTGGATGTTGATTCTTTGAACTGAAGTTCCGAAGATTGTTTCATTACAAATGAGAAAGGTTATGTTTTACTGGTACGATAGTGTTATCATAATATAATAGTATTCCTACATACATCCGTATTACTCCCAAGTAAATCATTATTAACGACAGTAATCATTCTTTCGATTTGTTCGTTAGATATCATTTTCGGTTTTGTTCTTCCTTTTAACTAGAAAATAACATTATGTACAATAAAAATTAATCTTTTGTCCTAACTTAAATTAAATTAAACCAAGAAATGAGTTTATCGGTAATATGGGACAAGTATATGAGTTTCAAATTTAGCGCGACTAAGGTATGGCACATAAACTGTCATAATGTCGTACGACGTTTGTCGTAGTCAACGCACAGGGATTGTCGTTGCGGTGAGTGTGCTCTCAAACGGTAAATTTTCTGCGACAAACATCTTACGACATTACAACAGTCTATGTGCTATAACCCTAACGATACCTACTTATTCCCGTGTACCCTCCATATATTGACATTTTTTAATGTAAATTTTGCCTTACTTTAATAGAGTCATCATTTGTTGGAGAGAGAAATTCGACTGTTGGTGAAGACACAGGTTCATGTTCTTCCTCATTCAAAATTGATTTTGAACATACAGCTCCAAACTTCTTATGCGCAATTAATTTCATGGAAAAATAAGAGAAAATTAACAAATAAAATCACTAAACATCAGCGAACAATTGACCCTTGGGAGCAGCAATGTCCTAATTCGTTCTAGCATCACAGAACGTCTTATCTCATTATAGCACCGAAAAACGTGCTATCTTATTGTAGCATCGAAGAAGGTCCTATATCGTTTTAGCATCGAAGAAGGCCCTATATAGATTTGGCACAGAAGAAGGTAATTTAGGTTGGTATTATTCGTTGGTGTTGGGGAAAGAAAGTTCTTTCTCGATTTCAATTTCGAAATGATTTTGCCGGAGTAAAATATACGTTATCTCGTTTTTGTTTTTATTATTATTTATACTCACTGGGTCGATATTATAATATCATAGTTTAGTCGTCTACAATATCCGCAACAATAATTGGATGGTTGCAACAAAAAGCATGTCCAGGTCCGTTGTGAATAAATTAAAACCGCACATTGTTCCATCGTTCGGACACAGTTTTGTCATTAAACATTTTGCATTTATATAGCGGGTGTGCATCTTTGCATAAGATACATTTTCCAACGGGTTTGGAACTTGCGAGATGCACAAATGAAGTTGGCAACACCTTAGTTTTGGCTCGCGGCTCTGATACTGACGACCGGATCGTCTTAGCGGTAGGCGTCGACGCCTCTAGATTGACCAATTGGTCGTAAGTTGCAAAATCATCGCCGTCGAGCTAAAACTCCCAAGTTTCTCTCGTTACCCGATCAAGTCTAAATTAAGTACACTAAAATATCGTCTCTTACTTGTCAACCTAATTTAAATTTAACGCGAGTGTAAATTCGTGTTTTATGCGCACGGAAAACAACTGTAAAATCGAATTTTATCGCACCTCATTGAATAAAATATTGTATGTAAAATATCGTATGTAAAATATCGGGCGTAAAATGTCGATTTTACGCACTCCCCTATCTAATACATGTCGTGCGTAAAATCGCATTTTACACCATAGTTACATAATATACTATTTTGTCATAAGTGTGTGTAAAATGCGCCAGAAAAAAGTAAAAAATGTGTAAAATAGCATTTTACGCACACTATAACAAAAATAACTATTTCGACGCTTCCTACGAAGAATGCGACGTTTCAGTTTTCCCTATTTGAAATAACATAGGGAAAGCGCCAAACGTAGCGTTCTTCGTAGGAGGCGTCGATTTTAACATTCCGTGCGTAAAACTCGATTTTACGCACTAGGGTAAAATTTTTATGTATGTAAAATCGCGCTCGTATGATTGTCACCCTTGCTTCGCTCGGGCAACAAACTTCACACTCGGCGAAGATTGAAATTTTCGCCCTTGTTGCATAATTAGTATATTTCGATACAAGTGCGAAAACGATTTCTCGAGCGAATGTGAGGGTTGCGGCCCGAGCCGAAGGCGAGTTTTTTTGTATAAATGACATTTAAATTGAAACGCGGTATCATTTCGAAATCAAAATCGAGATGGGACCTTCTTTCCACAACATCGATAAACGTAGTACTGCCCATGGTATAATAATAAGAGGTAAAACAAAGCGCATTGTGGGCGGACCCGGGCGCCCATCGACCAATCCTGAAGTGCATAGAACGTGAAGGCGGGAATTCAAATGTCAGTTAAAATCTGATGCCGTTTCACGCGTCTCACCAGTACATGGTCATTCTACTTAACCGTGGAAGGAGCTGTGGTGCGAGTCCGAGTTACCACCGCAGCTTGTTGTAGTTAGAGTGTAGGGTATAACCGACATATTGCTAATCTGTTTTGCCCATGGCTACATCAACCGTAGTGCACTTCTTGAATAATTTATTTACTAGTGACAAAAGATTTCAAATGTAAAGTCTTGTTTCGATAAGAGTTTCACTATCGACGAAACATTTTAGATGTAAAATCTCGTTTTGACAGGAGTGTTACTACTGACAAAACATTTTGGGTCTATAACCTTCTTTCGACAAGAGTTTTACCATTGACAGATGATTTTAGGTCTAAAACCATCTTTCTACAAGAGTTTTATCACCGATACAAGATTTTAGACCTACAATCTTCTTTCAACTCAGGACTTTTTGTCCGTATATTAGTAAATGAATAAATAAATAATAATGTGTTTCTATTTTACAAATTTTTAAATGCAATTATAGACAAAAGTAATTGAATTAATTATTTGTAAAGGATATAAACGAAATAAATTATTTTATTACAATTTATAATTTTTTTGTAGATGAGTATGTAGCTTACATATTATTGACATCACAAATTTATTCAGTGATGTAAATGTTTTGAAAAAGTGAATACATATAAAATTGGTGAGGAAAGTTTTTTCGTGCAATGAATTAAGGTTTCAAAATTTACACAAGCGATGTGATGAAAGTTTCAGTACAGCTATCGAACTTCAGGTTCGTAGATTTTCATTACTGACACATAAAAAAATGTCTAAATCTTAAGAAAGTCACTCGATAAGTAAATGTATTTTCAGAACTTATAGAGATAAAAGTTTTTCATCTAAACAAATTGAAAGAAATCTTTCTGCGTACATGTTATAATCCCAATTTTACTGTCGGTGGCAGGATATTAGCTTCCTAATTGCAGAAAGTTCTAGTAATACAATTGGGTTCATTAACAGAATCATTACTATTGCTTACAAAAATTTCTTTTGCTTACAAAAAGTCTTAATGTTAATCACTCTGTACAGAATATTACTTTTTTATTTGATAAGTTACACTCCTGTCACACACAAAAATGACTTTTGGTCGTCATAAAACCGGTCAATATAGAGAACATGAAGAGATAAAGATTTTTCATCTAAACAAAAATATAAGAAATCATTCTGTGCTCAAAGTAAGGTCTCAATTTCACTCTTGCTGATTATAGTGAACTATATTTTTATTTGATAAAATTGCATTACAGCTATCAGATTAATAAGCAGTTTCATTAACACCACTAGCAAAGGTGTTTTCAAGTCTTAACTAAATCATTTACTAGAGGAAATGAAAAAATAAAAGTGTTTTATTTAAACGAAAATACAAGAAACCTTTCTGCCTTCAAGTTAAGGTGTCAATTTAACTCTCGGTGAGTACAGTGTAGTAGATATTGAATTGATGAAAGTTTCAACACTGGTCCCGGATTAATTTATAATTTCATTACTACGCCAGTAACGAAGGTGTCTTTGAGTCTCAATAAAGTTATTCGATAAGATTAGGAATTTTACAACATTTCTTGTAAAATTATCCCATACAAAGTACATTTACTACTTTGAGCATAGGGAAATTACAACGCATTGTAAAATCCCTACGTCCAGCATTGGTTATAAAATTGCCTACGCTGGAGGTGGTAAAATTGATTAGGATTTTTTACAGTGCATATATATATATTTGTATCACCATTACATTTGCAACTAAAGTGGTTTTCAAAATAAGCTGCATTTATTATTTCTAAACATGCACTTTTACAACAGATTTATTGTAAAAAAAAATTTGATATTACTGGAAAATAATGTCACTTTACTTCATTTTGTGTATTTTCACATACCTGCTATTTTGTCAATCTGTTGTTATTTTTTGTAAACTCAAACGCCAAAAGTGATCGAAATCGCTAAACACTCGCCAAAGAAATAGAAAAAGAATTAGCCATGAGAGGAATGCCGTAGTTCATCGTCTAATTTTTCCAAAATCGCAAGAATTTTCCGGGGAAGTTGCCAGAGGTCATCAACAATTGCAGGACATGTCATCGAATTTACCAGGGAAAATGCCAAAAGTCGTTAAAATCGTTATAGAAATCCAGAAAAATCGCCAAAATCAAAAAAACCGCACAGCGCTTGTCGCAAAGTTCGTTACCTATGCGCGAGTAGTAAAGTAGAAAGATCTTTTATGGTGAGACGCGTGAGGCGACATCAGATTTTAAGTGATATTTGAATTCCCGCCTTCCCGGACTTGCGCTTCGAGATTGGTTGTCTGCTGCGCAACCGCTATTTGTTTTACCTCTTATTATTATACCATGGTACTACCAACCTAAATTGGCGTAAAAAAATTTTCCTCGCGAGATAGGTCTCTCTTCGGTGCTAAATCGAGATAGGACCTTCTTCGGTGCTAAAATGAGATAGGACCTTCTTCGATGCTACAATGAGATTGGACCTTTTTCGGTGCTATAACGATATAGGACCTTCTCTGATGCTACAACGAAATAGGACGTTATTGCTCCCAAGGGACGAAATATAGTTATAATATATCCGTACTTTTTTATTCAAAGGTTCCTCAATTAGACGATCTTCAATTTTTTTATCACGTTGACGCTTGGAAACTCTTTTATAATCGGTATTTTGTGGTTTCCTCGATTGTACGGATAATGAGGAACACTCGCTAAGGAAGAGGTTACCGATATTTGATCCCGTATAGACTATCTCCTCATCCATTTTCCTTTCCTCCATTTTCCAGGTTTCCGTTTTTTCTGTATTTTTATCCGCTGTCTCGGATTTTTTTCTTTTCGGCTTCTTACGGTCTTTCTTGGCGAAACAGTCATCGATGCCGCATTCGTCATAACCCAGCAAATTTTCCTTGTGGTCGAAATTGAAGGAGTTTCCCATTAGCGTTAACGGGACTTCCGTGCGTTTTCCCGTTTCTTCTAGTTCGCCCGTGGTCATGGACTTGTCCATTTTTGTTTTTTTTTTAATTTTTCTTCGCGATAATAATACGCGATTTCATCGGTTGCCAACTTTTTTTTCTTCGACGTCTTGCCGGCTTTTTTGAGGGAAACGTCATCAAGATCTATTTGCTCTTCAGATCCATGGGAGGGGACTTCGTCAGAAAACCTCGGTGTGTCAATCAATTTTGCGATTTCGTTTTCGTTTTCTTGCTTTGATTTATTTGTAGCAGAGATAATCGAGTTTTTCTACATCAATAAGGAAATCAATTATTTATATGTAGTTTTAAAATGTTATTTTACGCCCATAATATAAATACTACTATTTTGTTGCAGCGAGTAAAGTGCCCTTGAAAATTTAAAAACTTAACACTTTACATAAGCTGTAACAAAAAAATTTTACTTCTCGGGACGAAACGAAGGTGAGCGAAAAAATGAAACATCGGAACTGGGGCCCACTCTGTGTGACATCGTCTTAAATAGATCTCAAAACACTCGAAGAGATATTACAACTATGGTATATGTCGACGATTAAGTCATATTTGTCGTGTACGGACAATTTGGCGCTCACAATTTGCCGCCGGACAATTTACCTCGCATAATTTGGCGCCCACATTTCGACGTGTATTTAAGACACATCGGCGGCAAATTGTGAGCGCCGAATCGTGCGCGGTAAATTGGACAGTGGAAAATTATGAGCCCTAAATTGTCCGCAAACTCATAATTGTAGAAGTTGAAAGCAAAAATCACTGGTACGAACTTAACAAACTTGAGTTAGTCGCACACAAGTACGAAGTATTACAAGTAAAAGAACCGGATTTTCTTTCAAGAAATAAGTTTAGGATAAAAACTGAAAATACCGGTCTTAAAAGTACCGGTGAATACAAACACATTGGGAATAACCTTTCGAAAAAGACATAAGACCAAAGGTAACGACTGTAATATCGCCAACAAAACGAGAACAATCTTTGGTTCGCTACATGGTGTAATCCTAAATACACCATGGTTTGCTATGCGAAGTGGCAAATAGAGATTGGATACTAAGGCTCGGGACGATGATGAAGATCTACAAAGGAGTATTCATCCTGGTAGCTATGCGGTCGCGGCGTCCAGTTGGACAGACAAACTTCAGAAAGAAGATAGAGCCGAACTAAGATCCTCACAAAGATATGCACTAATAGTTGCGACAAAATTATACTGAACTACTTCTACGATAACAATGCCAGTATTAACGGGATATTGCTCATTGAGCTTGAGATCCTAGCAATCGAAAATAGATTGAAAGAAATTGAAAAGGAACGGAATCGAGGTTCATATGCATAGAAAAGGATTGAAAGTTTCATTTGCAAGATTTTTTCATGGATTCAAATTTTATTATTTTGGAATTCAAAAGTATTCAACGCGATATTTCGTATTTTGTATATTTGGATTGTAACGTATTCAAAATATTGGCAACACTATTTATGGATTCAAATGTATTGAAATTGGACAAAATCGGGATTCAAAATTTATGAAATCAATCCCGTCTTATCCGCACCAATCCATTTTCGATTGCAGGTATAATAAAGAGAATTGACAGATATCTTCTCAAAAAAGAACAGACTTTACAATCGGGAATTGGGAAATACGAAAAAACCTGACGAGGATGATATTATAAATGTCATAGCAAACGAATACAGTGGAACTAATCAAGATGTGTCAAGAAGAATGGCATGGCTCAGAGAGAGGTAGGTCTACTTACGACTGTTTACCAGAAATTACGGAAAGATAAAAATACAAATGGATAAAGCCAAATTATATATGTTACGGATGCAGAAATTGATAGGTCGAAACCTAAAACGATTAGAAGATGGTTGACGTGATTGTATTTGATACCCCCGACCACCACCCGTACAAAATATGTACGCGCTTTTATGATGAATCTGGGGCGCGCACTTAGTAATTCCCGGCGTTCGGGAAGCCACGAGTCGGATGGCTTCGAGAGGCTATGTCGTCGAGTTATATGTAGAATTCGGCTAAGTCTCGATGGAACTTAGCAACTCGTGATACGGACGATTCACGGACAAGTTATTGTCTGGCCGAAGTAGCCACTGTAGATTTGTCGATGTCTTGACAACACATTGTTGATCTCCGTGACCTCATTGGTACGTGTGACCGGGTGGAAATCCAGATTTCCGGCCCGATGGAAGCCATACGTGACAGGCTAGTGCGACACAGACTGTTGCAGAGGTTTCCTGACACCGAGGTCGGCTGGGACCCAATAGTTGACGGGAGGGGCGATAGCCCCCCGTTCACGTTACAGGAGGCCATAAGCTGTCCAATAATAGGGAGCCTTTTGAACGGGTCGTTCAATGCTACCCAATCCCGACATCACGGCCATGTAGCCCAAAACCCTAATCCGAGCCTTGAAGCATTCGCGTTTCCCCAGACCCAACTTCCTTCTGACCAATCGCGCGCCTTCTATCGCGACCCCCTCACCTTCGCAGAAGGAATTGCCGATTTTTCAACCACGGGGTCAATTCCCCCCTCAGGGGATTTCGGCGGAAATAATGCACCCTTCGCTGAGCCTAGTGCAACCGATGTCCCCTCAGCGCTGGGTGACGTCCTCCCTAATTCGCAACAGACATCCTCGCATCATGTTTCCCTGACAAACCCTTTTGGTCCCCAACCTACGTCCTCATCCCTTCCCCCTACGGATCCTCGCCCAACCGAGGTGAGCAATTCCCGTTCCCAATCCACTTACCACCCTCAAACGCAATCATTATACCCATCCTACCCTCCACCACCCCCACGATCGAATCAACCACCGCCTCAACCATCTCAGCCTCCATACCCCCCACCTCCCGCCCCCATTAGGCCGCATCGCCAAACCCAACCGTCCCAACCCCCTCAACCCTCTCAACCTGTACAACCCTTGCAATCCTCTCATACCTCTCAGCCCCGATCATCAGACTCCTTTCACTCCCAACTACCCGAATTACCGTATTTTCAACCACAACCCCCTTCTCATCCATATCAACCCTATACACCCTACCCCCACCTACAGCTTTCCCTTACCCTCAACCACCTTACATTCCCTTCCCCCACCAGTCCACTTTCGCCTACCCTCCACTCCAATATGCCACCTGTCCCCAACCTCCCCATCACCCCCATCCACAAACCTCCCACTTCCCTTTCTCTACGGCAACCAGTGAGTCGAACCCTGCCCCCTCCAGGCCAAACCTTAGTAGCCAATCCAACCCCTTTGCCCCGGCCGTACATTTCCCCACCGATCTGACGTACGACGTTTCCGCAAACCCACCGGGGGCCAGCACTCGTGTTGGTTCCCTTCACCCTCCCAATAACCCCTCGTTCATTCCAAACTGGTCGCAATCCGGAATTCATTGGGGCAAATCCCCCATCGAACATTGGAGGACTCACGGGCCCCGATTTTCAGGTGAGGATGGTGAGGATGCCGAAGATTTCCTCACCAAACTCATCGAATATAGCACCAGTCGCGACCTGGACGAAGAAGACCTACTTCGAGCTCTCCCGGAGGCTTTCAAGGGTGCTGCCCTGGCCTGGTACCGGGTAGAGCGCCATAGCTGGAATACTTTCCCCGGATTCATACGGTACTTCCGCGATGCCTATGGACGCCGGAGCCCAGAGGCCAGCATCAAAAGGAAGATCGCCCTTCGCACCCAGGGTCCCGACGAACCGGTGCGCGAATATATCGTGGCGTTACGAAGTCTGCTCCGGCTGCTCTTGTTGCCCCCGTCAGTCGACGAACAGATGGACATCTGCGTCCAAAATCTACGCCCTGGCATAGCGAAACATATCCGTCGGGAGGAGGTTTCCGATTTCGCCGACCTGTTACGACTAGGACGGCAGGTAGAAAACGTCGCGACCCAAGAGAAGGCATACCGGCCCCCACCCCCGACTGCGCAGTCGGCGTACCCAGCGTTCGCCTATTCGCCAAAGGCGCGCAAGCCGAAGTAAAGGTTAGCGGCCGCGTCTCACGCCTCATCGGTTGTCGAGAAAAAGTGCTCACGCTCGAACTCCCCCTCACCCCCCACAGTGGTGGCGGATGCAACGGCGTTGCTGCGCACCCCTCCAATAAATACCCCGCGAATGGAGACCAGGAGACCACTCCCTCCACCGCGACAAACACCCCCACCCCTACCCCCAGCCCCGCAAACACCAACCCCTCGACTGCGAATTCCAACGCTGTCGGAAGTAGCGCCTAAGAATCGCCCCACTCCCGCGAACAACACGTCCCCCACCAGCACCGCGGTCCGCTGTTTCAACTGCAAACAAACAGGACATGTGTACCGCGAGTGCTCACACCCCCTGGGGTACTTCTGCAGAGTCTGCGGTTACCCAGGGCGGGATAGTAATAATTGCCCCGTTTGCGAGCGTAAGCGCTCGGGAAACTGCTAAAGGGGGGGGGCAGCATTCCCCAGGCCCCCCCTGGACAGTAGCGGACCAAACCCCACCTCCCCCTCCGAATCTTTCGCGTCAGAAGAGCCCATAACTCCAACCCCGATATCACTACATGATATCCCTAGTACCCCTTGCTGGGTTAGTTACTCTCCTCTTGACACTCGATGATCAAGTGGAGAATTTCGATATCCGGGTGGCCCCCCTGACTTACGAATGTGTCCTTGGAGTGGATTTCCTACGCACGTTCGGTATCAGGATGGACCTGGATAATAATTCCTGGAGCAGCCGTAGGGGCGTCGCCCATTTCCTCACCGAACGGAACGTCTCTGTGGACGCACAAACGATTTTCGATTGTGTGGGGTTGATCGCTCCCTCCCAGGAGGCCCATCCCCGTCTGCAGCGACTCCTAGCCCGCTTTTATCCTCCCGGACATTCCTCCTACTTGGGCACGACCCACCTCACCCAATACAGGATTGACGTACAAAATCATCCTCCTATCCGCCAAAAAGCCCGCCTACTTTCCCCCTATATGCTCAGGGTCGCGCAAGATGCAACGGATGACATGCTCCGGGAAGGTGTCATCGAGCGTGCTGAAAGTCCCTGGATGAGCAACCCCGTCATCGTGCGTAAGTCCAACGGGACTTTTCGGTTCTGCGTGGATTTCCGCGATGTAAACAAGATCACGCGTAAGGACGCCTACCCCCTCCCCTCCATGGACCGGATTCTGGCTGGACTGAGTCGTGCTCGTTGCATCACAACACTCGACCTTAGCCAGGCCTATTTCCAGGTCCCTGTCGAGCCGCGGAGTCGGCCGATTACAGCGTTCGCTGTCCCGGGCCGTGGCGTCTTCCTGTTTCGCCGAATGCCATTCGGGCTGACGAACGCGCCTGCTACGTTCCAGCGCCTGGTGGACCGCCTCATCGATCCGGCATGGGAGCCCCATGTATTTGCGTATCTCGATGATATTATCATCGCGACGGACGATGAGCGGAGGAGGAGCACTTCCACTATCTGAGCCTTGTCCTGGCGGCACTACGGGATGCCGGGCTGGAACTCAACCTCGAGAAGAGTGAATTCTTCCGCGATGAAGTCAAGTACCTGGGCTTCGTCCTCAATCGGGAGGGGTTGAAGACCGACCCCGACAAAACTGCCCCGATTCTAGAATTTCCGACCCCCACTAATCTCAAACAGCTGCGTCGCTTTTTGGGAATGGTGGGATGGTATTCCCGTTTTCTCCCCAATTTCTCCCGAGATCGCGTTCCCCTAACTAGATTACTTACGAAAGGCACCCCATGGTCCTGGGGCGATGAGCACCAAGAAGCCTTTGAATCGCTTCGAAATTCCCTCGCCCGAACCCCCGTCCTGAAACGCCCTAACTTTGACCTTCCTTTCACCCTTCAGACGGATGCGAGCGACTTTGCGCTCGGCGCAGTACTTACGCAGAAGGTCGATGGTGAGGAACACCCCATCTGTTTCGCTAGTAGGGTCCTCACTAAGGCGGAGCGTAAGTACACGGTGACTGAAAAGGAGTGCCTCGGAGTACTTTGGGCGGTGAAGAAGTACCGACCATACATCGAGGGCGCTCACTTCAAGGTTATAACAGACCACAGCAGCCTCACCTGGCTGCGAAATTTGCGAGATCCGACAGGTCGATTGGCCCGCTGGTCCTTAGCCATGCAGGGCTAGTACATGAAAATAGAACACCGTGCCGGTCATCTTAATGTCGTGCCCGACGCTTTATCCCGGATGTATGAGAACGTTGAGGAGGCCCTGTGTGCGATAGGAGAATCCGAGGATAGGTGGTATGTAGAGAAAATGGGAAATATTCGTAATTTCCCATTCAAATACCCGAATTGGCGGATAGAAGATGATCGAATCTACTACCATAAACCCCACCCCATTATCGAGCCCGCCCTAACCGATCTGGACGCGTGAAAACTCGTTTCACCAGCTGAATCCCATCCCCGCGCCCTGAGGGACGCTCACGATTGTCCACAAGCCGGACACCTCGGCGTGGACAAGACATACCACCGCATAACACAGGACTTCTACTGGCCCGGCATCTTCCAGGATGTTGCGCGATTCGTATTACGCTGCCCTTCGTGCCAACAGCAAAAGGTTTCACAGCAGGCTCCCCCTGGATTTATGACTGAGCGGACCACCGAAGGTCCTTGGGTAACGGTAAGCTCCGACATAATGGGGCCATTCCCCCCAAGCAAACGGCAGAATCAGTTCTTGGTAGTATTCCAAGACATGTTTACTAAATATGTCGAGGTCAAACCACTTCGCGCAGCCACCGGATCCGCGATCATGACCGCATTCGACAACTTGGTCATAAATCGATGGGGCTGCCCCCGATATTTCCTCACGGATAATGCCAGTCAATACGACAATAAGTGCATCCTCTCCCACCTAGAAGAATTAGGTATCACCCCAACCCTTATTCCCCCGTACCACGCCCAGGCGAACCCAGTCGAACGAGCCAATCGCACTCTAAAGACGATGATGCGCTCATTTGTGTCACATGACCACCGCGACTGGGACGTGCACCTTCCTGAATTGGCGTTCGCCATGAACACCGCCGTCCAATCGTCTACTCAGATGACCCCTTCCTTTTTAAACTACGGCCGCAATTCAGTCCCTACTCGAAACCTCCGTAAGGAGATCCCCCCAACTCCCCATTCTCTTCCCACTGACCCGACGTTCCGGAATGACCGGATGAAACGGTTGCCGCTGATCCACGACTGGGTCCATCGAAATCTGGAGTTGGCAGCGAAACGCCAAGCCAGATACTACAATCGGAACCGCCGCAAGATGGAGTACCAAGCCGGTGACCTCGTCATGCGTCGCGTGAGGTTCCTTTCCTCCGGTGCCCAGAAATTCGCAGCAAAACTGGCACCTCGGTTCAGTGGACCCCACCGGATCACCAGAGTCGTATCCCCCTTGGTTTTCGAGCTCGAAGACCCTAACAGTCGTCGAAACCCGCGAGCGCACATCAAGGATCTGAAACCCTATAACGCGTCGGATGACGACAGTCCGCCGGAAATACCCGGGGGAGGGGTTCCCGATCTGTCAACCCCTCTATCCGCGGTAAGGCCGACACCCCCGAGCGCCACTACCTCCACTACCTCCCCGTCCGAAGAACCTCCCCACGCAGGGGTCGTGCCTCGTCACCGAGGCAGGCCACGCAACCCACCCCAAACCCCTAATTGCTCCACACCCACCCCACCTCCAGATCTTCCCCAGCTAGAACCGGTAGCGCGTCGACGTGGTCGACCCCCGAAGCAACCGGCTAACTCCTCGCAAGCTTCCCCTAAAGAAATCGTCAGTGTACCGGAAGCACCCAGGCGTCCGGGACGACCGCGAAAGCCCGAAGGACCACGGTTACCGGCTACGTCTGCGCCATTAACCGAACGGCGCCCAGGCCTTCGTACGCGTCGCGTATAAATCGCTGCACTGACACCTGCATATACAGCACTGACGCTGCCTATATATCTTGCTAATAGCATTTGGACGCAGATAGAGTATTTTGTAAACCCGATCCCTTCCGTACCTATGTTGATTATGGTGCCCCTTTTGTTTCAGGTTTTCCAGGATGACAAGGAGGAGCAAGTGCACTCGCTGGGCGCGAGTGCCCCTGCACACTGTTTTCCCCAACCTCTCGGACTCAGAAGCGTCCGAAGGGGAAGACCTCCTTCTTGATCTACGCACCAACCCCACCAGTTGCGTAGATCCCCCGCATCTATTCCCGCCCCTTCCCAACCCCCTTCCGAGGCCTCCGTTGTCGGAAGCTCCCACGGCCTCAGCGGTGAGTCTCGTGTCCGACGGCGGAAAACCCGGTGCCCCCGAACCACTCTGGGTTAAAGCCCATTCGGCTCGGGTACCAAGTCTCCGGTGACACCTCCCCGGAAAAACCCCGCCTACGGCGTTCACATGCGCCATTAACCCCGGTGGAGCAGACCCCAGCACCTACTCACCTCGCTGACTCTCCACCCGCGGGTGGGCCGGCCATCCCCATCGACTCTCACAGTCCCTCCAATCCTTTTTGCGAAGAAGATAGGGCGACACAGAGCGATAGACCACTTTTGACGCTAGTGATGGGTCACGAGGATGTTCCCAATCGCATCCCCCAAGCCCTATCGTCAGCATTTACTCCCCCCTCCACACCGACGTCACCCCAACAGTCCCCCATGGAGCTCGACAGCGTGAGCTCACTGATATCAGTACCCGCTTTGTTGACGCCCCCCCCCTTCTCATCCACCCTTCGCACCTACACCGGGCTCTCACTCCCAATCTCTCCCCATGGAAACTCCTTGCTCTCCTCCCAATCCGCCTACCCAAACCCTCCCACATACCCCTTGCCTCACCCCCTCTAGTCCCAAACCTGCCCGTCGCGTCAGACGTGCTCGCGGTGGACGCACGACACGGCCAATCCCAAACCCTCCGCATACCACTCGCCCAAACCCTCCTCGTTCCAAACCTTCTCGGCGCGTCAAACCCGCTCCCGGTAGACGCACGGCACCGCCTGCCCCCCCCCCCCACATACCCCTCACCCAACCCATTCTCGCCCCAAACCGTCTCGCCGCGCCACCCCTGCTGGCGGCGGACGCACGGCACCGCCTATCTCAGCCCCCCCACATACCCATCGCCCTACCCCCTCTCGTGCCGGATCTTCCCGTCGCGTCTCACCAGCTCACGGTAGGCGCTCGGCACCGCCATCCCGCATGTCTCTGAGGATCCCCGCAGATACCCGGCGAAAGTGTACCCACATCCCCCCTCTCACGGGGACCCCGATCCCCCGCGCCGCAACTCTCTCGTTGGGTGGACCACCCAATCGAACCACCAATTCGTGTCACTCCTCTTGCCCTGTCGCCGCGAGTCACCTATGTTGCGGACATCCGCGCTCGACTACGACGACCCCCCCGCCCCGCCGGAACCCTTGCCCCATCCGCCCACCGCCACTAATGGACTCTCCCATTATCCCGTCACTGGGTTACACATCGGGAATCCCCAGACACCATCGGCAGTCGCATTCCCCGAGGGTGAACAACCCCCCGACGAGAACCCCACCAATCCCCCCGCTTCTGGGTGTAGCCGCTTTAGACTCCCTCCCGGTGCCTCCCGCGAACCGCTGGCTCACGAACAATGGGGCGAGGCCTCGCACCCTCCCGCCCCCGAGCCTGCGCACCTCCGTTGAGATCCCGGACGGTATCAGGGAGCTAATGGCCCACCCAGAACAGTGTCCCGGTCCGACCATCAATATCTACCTATGGTAGTCCTCCCGTTCTTTTTTTTTTTTTTTTGTTGGTTCCTGTTTTCTTTTGATGCCCCTCCCGCCTTGGTATCATCGTTAGGTCATTTTGTTTTTTTTTGTTTTGTGTTGTCTTGCTAAACTCTTCCTCCCGTCTTCCCCCACCCGTACTTCCATTTTTTTATCATTATCTTTCTCCTTATCCCCTTGCCCTTTCGTCAATAAAACCTCTACCCCCTGTCCCCTCCCCGGCCCATTCCCCCGAAGATGAACTAACGTATCGTAATGGAAGTTCCGAGCCTGAACATAGGCCTGGAGGCATTTCTCTTTCCCAGGGACGAAGGAAGCGTACCCTGTAGAAATGTAACACGAGTGAGCGACAACGGTTAGGTTAGTCCGAATTATGTATAGGCCTTATGGCATTTCTTTTTCCCGGGGACGAAGGAGACGTACCCCGTCGAATGTGTAAGTGTGTAGCAATAAGGAGTGTGGATTATTCGTGGGCGTGAATCTTTTTTTTAAGCGTGACAATGTGACCCGAGTTCGTCCGGAGATGTACTTGAGTCAGGCCCGGGGGTTTGTGACGAGGCGTCACCGATCGACCCCTCCTGGCAGTAGCGAAGCAGTGCCCCTATTCCAGTGTTCCATCATCTTTCGTCAGTGGGGGGGGGGGGGGCTTTTTCCCTCACTCGACGTCATGGATATAGTCGCTCTATCTCTCTCTCGCTCTCGATGGGCCTCGCTTAGATAGCCATGAGGTGATAAGGACTGGCCCCTCTCTTTCCCCCTTTTCTGGCCCCCTTTTTGGCCCGGTGCTAAGGTTTTCGCCGGGTGTCCGGCGCGGTTATCAGGAAGGGACAATTCGTCTCCGACCTTGCGATCGAGCATCTTGCGCTGTTTAGCTAAGTCCGATTCAAACAGCTTTTTTTTGGGTTCTCCAGTGCCATCCAGCTCCCCTGTGGCAGAAGGATTGGTTCCTCCTTGTGCTGAGCTACCGTCGGGAGACGAAGAAGATCGCGAAGAAAGCGTACGGAGGTGCTCCATCAAAGTCAACCGCACACTCCGGAACAAGATACGGTCGGAGTTTTCCCCGTCATAGACTTCCGACCAACTCAACGATTCGTGAGTACCGGCCCCTACACAATTGTTTTGTAACTCCCTCCGTGCCGTTCGATTTCGAGATATAGCACCTATCTTAGTTTCGAATACCCTCCGGTCATTTATAGTGTAACTCGCCGTCGAGAGATTTTAAGAACCCCGTGTACAAAGATTGTATCAGAAGCAGTTAATAGCGTTAAAAATATACATATATATCTGGCGTCAACATTTTGCTGAGTCATTTTCGTTCCTGCCCTGATTGCAATTAATCACGGACTTACAACAGTCATCATTATCGATTAAGAATGAGTTGATATTTGCTACTAAACAAATTGTTTTATATTTGGAGTGATTTATACTTATATTTTCGTTCATATTCTGCCAAAAAAATCTTACATGGACATTAATCGGGACATTTACCTTATGTCAAAAAATACGGTTCGACACTCGTGCGTAAGAATTCGATTTTACGCACCGGCCTATCTAATCCTATGTTACAAACGGTGCGCAAATTCGATTTTACGCGCAATAATAATTTAATTTATGTATCCTCATGCTTTTACACTTTTGCGACTATTTCGTTTCGTTCGACAACAATAAGATTGTTGTCATCGCCGGTAAGCCGCACATATACACAGGTACACGTGTATGCGTGTTGTCGAATTTGAGAAACACGACGCGCAGTTATGCGGCATACGTTATAGCGAAAGCCTCGGCGATAATTAATTTTGTAAACCCTTCTTTCTTTTTGTTTCGCAATTAAAAGTGAAGCTTCACAAATAAATACGTCGTTTCTTTTTATTACTGCCCGATTCCTGGGTTGAGAATAGTCAACAGGCACAGAATCGAGTTCTAGGCCCGAAGTGTTAAAAAATAGAATTTTGGGTATCCTGAGTAATATTGTATTCGCAATTTCTTTTTATCATAACTTTTTTCATGAAACTTCAATTTCTAAATAAAAGGATGGGTTGAATTTCCAAAAATTGTTCCCCGGCCGGGGATTGAACTCGCGATCTACGATTTCGTTGTCCATTGCGCTACCTCTTGAGCCACAGAGCCGTTAAATAATATTTTGATATGAAATTGCGAAAAATTTCTGGAGCAAAATAACGCAATTGATCAAACTTTCTGGGAAAAAAAGCTTTTGCCAAGCGGTTGACATTTTGCATTTGTAAAAGTCTAAAACCTTTACTAGGTCCAAATTGGACTAGTTCCCCCAAATCGATTCCTATCGAATATTTTAGCACGGCTTTGAATTTTTATCAATATTTTCAACTCACAGTGCGAACTTTCCGCGAGCTGTTGGAATGTGGAAATAACTAGTTATTCATAATTGTATTATAATGTACTGTTTCAATTGTAAAAAGTATGCTCCTGTAATGTTTGCATCCGCGAAGTGATGCTTCGCAAAATATGAAGCTGAAACTAGCCCCGAATTCACGGGTGACCGATAGAATCCCAGGAACGAAACAAGTGCAGGGCTACGGAAAAAACAAAAGATACTTTGTACGTAAGTTTTGCATGTATCCTGAAAAACACGATATATATATATATATATATATATATATCTGCCATTTTGAATTTTGAAAATCTGACTTTAGATTCGTGTTCAGCGTGTCAAAAAACTCCTAGATACCGTGTTTCGTGAAAATTAAAAAAAAAATTTTAATTCGTCCGCCATATTGGATCCGCCATTTTGAATTTTGAAAATCTGACTTCAGATTCGTGTTCAGCGTGTCAAAAAACCCCTAGATACTGTATTTCGTGAAAATTAAAGAAAAAAATGTTTCAACTCGTCCGCCATATTGGATCCGCCATTTTGAATTTTGTTTATTTCGAAATTTTTGCAATCACCTATCAAAATACAATCTGTAATAAGTATTTAAAGAGAAAAAAAGCCTCGATTCATTTATGTATGACCTTCAGGAAGTATTTTTGAAAAAAAAATTATTCAAAAAGTCTGCAATTAACCTCTGTGCGCCATTGCGAACCCGAATGGGGGGTACTTCTGTAAATGAAGGTGATCTGTTAGGTAATTATCTGTAAAGGCCCTTCAAATTGTGACGACACCGGTAAAATCGTTCGTAATTTGAATTTCGTTATATCGAATTGTACTCGAAAGATTCAGTTCATTTAAACGATCGAAAAGTGAAAAGTCGAACTATGGAACTGTCAGATATAGTTTATTTTAGGTACCTTACCTCCCGTTCGGGTTCAAGGCCCCCCCCCCCCCCGCGGGGGATGGGGCCAAATTTGGGTAATGCGCCAGCACCGCTGATTGTGCACACCTATCAAGGATATGCAACAAGTCAGCTACCACATTATTAGCAACAAGCTGCCTGCCTTGATGCTTCTGTTGGTTCAGAGAAACCTTTCTAACGTCACCTCTGCCCGCCAGAATCCAACACCTATTTGCGGATGGATACCAGGTGCACACGGCACGCAGAAACGCTCCCCCGTGTGGGAACCACCTGGTAGGGGCTTGACACCGCACCCCAGCTCCCCAGTACGGTGGGTATCTCGAGTCGTTTTACGATCAGGCATTCGACGGCACAGACCAGCCGAACGATCGGTTCCGTGAGGTCGTCAATTCTCAAAACTTGCTAAGAGAAGCGGATCTTTCAAAAGCATTGCTCCTCTTCGAGCTCGGGCACTTCGACCCCTCACTCTTCCATTGCGGACGGAGATAACTCGCTCCGCTCTCTTCCACAAGTCCCCTGCGGGGGAACTATGGAACTGCGAAAAAAAGTAAAACTCGACTTCGGGACAGTTTCAGTATGTAAAAATGACGAAAAAGGTTAAGTTAGCCATGGCGCCGCGTCGCGATCGGGTCGTCACCTTCGCGATCGGAATAAATGCAGAATTTTGAGTTTGACCGGTCAAACCGTGTGTTTTATTTTAAGAAGCCCTTCCACCAGACATTAACAGTACGGTTAAGAATTAAAACACAGATTTCGATAAAAAATTACTAAACGTTAATGTGAATATACAGGGTGATCCAAAAGTCCCGGAACAGCAAAATATCTCAGCGGGAGTGCATTTTCGAGGAAAATGTTTCAGACAAAAGTTTCAGGATTTTTCCCTGGCTATTTAATGGCGATATTGAATTTGACCTTGAACATGACCTTGAAGGTTATTTCAAGGTCAAGTTAATTTTTTTAAATGGGAACCCCTATTTTTTTTCACGGATTCGGAAAGAGCACAAAATTTTACGTCCGAATATACTATGGCCTTTTTTTTCGGCAAGGTCATTTCAAGGCCAAGCTTAAAACTCCCGGAACAGCGAATTAACTCAGCAAGAGGTCATTTTCGGGTAAAATGTTTTAGACAAAAGTTTCAGGATTTTTTCCGGGATATTTAATGCTAGCATAAAATTTGACCTTGAAAATTACCTTGAAGATTATTCTCAGGTCAAGATTATTTTTTTTTTTTAATTGGAACCCCGTTTCATTTTCTTAACGAAGTTATGAGGATCTTGCGGTATTGAGAGTGGTTAAATTCATTTTGTTCAGTCGATGCTATTATTGGACGATCTGCTCTAGGGAGATCCTTTACAGTGCCGTAAACTTCGAAACAATTTATTGTTCTGCCAAAAGTCGATTTAGGAATCAGTTCCTGTCCCTCGCTTGTCCTCTAATTTTGTAAATAGAATAATAAACTGTTTAAAAAAAGTGTATACATACATCTTACGCAACACTTGTGCAAAGTGAACTTGGGCGCGCGAACAGCGACAGAGGGCACGAGTCACCAGCGAAGTAAATAAACAACATACATTCACATTGAATTTATACATACGTGTACAGTCTTATAAGGTTACATTTTGGTCTTAACTTTATCGTTTTGTGAGATACATGGATTTCCTATCTAAACGTATTAAGCATCATTTCAGTAACAAAATACATACGTATATTTCGTACAAAGAGCAATGGCTGCGCTAAGTGAACGAGAAAGAATAACCATTCTCATGATGAGAGGCTGGGGTGATAACCAGCGATCTTTAGAGAATGTACGAACCTTATTTAACGCATCATTTAGAGAGGGACGAGAACCGATTTCTCAATCTACTGTTAGCAGAACAATAAATCGTTTTGAAGTTCACGGTACTGTGAAGGATCTCCCAAGAGCAGGTCGTCCAGTAACAGCATCAACTGAAGAAAATGAGTTGAATGTCGCGCTGTCAATAACGGAAGATCCTCATACTTCCATCAGGAAAGTTAAACAGCAGCACGACTTATGTTACGGTACAGTACAACGGATCTTAACTAAAAACTTAAAATTTCACCCATACAAAGTTAGACTCGTACAACAATTGAATGAAGACGATCCTGATAGACGCCTACAGTTTGCGGAATTAATGATGAATCGAATAGATGCTGATGCCGGTTTCTTGAATCGCATCGCATTTTCTGATGAAGCTACATTCTTCTTAAATGGGGCAATCAATAGACATAACATGTCTTATTGGAGTGAAACCAATCCTAATTGGATGGTCGATAGTCGTTCTACTCAATATCCTGAAAAAGTAAACGTATGGGCAGGTATTATAAACAATGCGGTAGTTGGGCCCTTCTTCATCGAGGGTACCCTTACTGGTCAAAAATACCACGATATGTTGAGGGACGACATCATCCCTGCTATTCAGGTTATTGTAGGCGAGGATTTCGATCAGACTTGGTTTCAGCAAGATGGTGCAGCACCCCATTATGCAACAGATGTTCGCAATTATTTGAGTGATGTATTCGCAGAACGGTGGATAGGTCGAAGGGGTGTAATAGAATGACCACCAAGATCTCCGGATCTTACGCCCCTTGACTATTTTCTATGGGATTATCTCAAAGATAGAGTGTATCGAACGAAACCGGTGAATATTGAGGAAGTAAAACAATGAATACGGGATGAGATCGCGGCTATAGAACCAGATATGATTAAAAAAGTCGTATCGACTTTTTATAATCGCTTGGGATATTGCCAAGAAGTTCATGGCAATCACTTTGAGCATAAGCTTTAGTAAGATACATAATTTCATCAAAATCTTAGTATACCCATCTTGCCTTAACTGTCTGGGGACACCCACACACACACACACGCACACGCACACGCACACGCACACGCACACGCACAGGTGACGGCGAGGGGAACCACCTGAACAAAGCACCCCGAAGAGGTGTAAACCCGACCGTGCTACCTCCACGCGGTACATCTTGGGTAATGCTAAAGCCGGCGGTAGCATTGGAAACAATGTAAAAATGTTACCCATACATACGGTATTTATAAACGTATCGGATGTAAAAAAAAAATGTATATTTTTATCCGGGAACAATGATAATGCATTGCACTCTGGAAACTCTGGAAACATTACGAAAATGAAACGGGGTTCCAATTAAAAAAAAATAGTCTTGAGCTTAGAATAAGCCTCAAGGTAATTTTCAAGGTTAAATTCAATGGTGCCTCTTGCTGAGTTAATTCGCTGTTCCGGGAGTTTTAAGTTTGCCCTTGAAATGACATTGCCGAAAAAACGGCCATAGCATATTTGGACGTAAAATTTTGTGCTCTCTCCGAATCCGTGAAAAAAATAGCAGTTTCCATTAAAAAAAAACAAACTTGACCTTGAAATAACCTTCAAGGTCAAATTCTGTGCTACCATTAAATATCCCAGGAAAAATCCTTAAACTTTTGTCTGAAACAATTTCCAAAGAAATGCACACCCTCTGAGATATTTCGCCGTTACGGGAGTTTTAAGTTTCACCTTGAAATGACCTTGCCGGAAAAATCGATCATATCATACTCGGACGTAGAATTTCCCGCTCTTTCAGAATCCATGAAAAAAAATAGGGGTTCCCATTTAAAAAAATTAACTTGACCTTGAAATAACCTTCAAGGTTATGTTCAAGGTCAAATTCAATATCGCCATTAAATAGTCAGGGAAAAATCCTGAAACTTTTGTCTGAAACATTTTCCTCGAAAATGCACTCCCGCTGAGATATTTTGCTGTTCCGGGACTTTTGGATCACCCTGTATAATGAAATTCCTGAAAATTTTGAATTATTTGGATACCTCAGTGTTGAGAAATTATGAAAAACCTTTTGTGCCTGTTAACATGGTGTCTTATGTAAAATGGCATTTTTCAAGTCTTTATATCCGAGATTTGCACAGAATTCACAAACACGTTTACTCAAAATTAATGTCGATTAAAGAATAATATATAATAAATGTTCAAGAGAAGGAATTAGATCGATCGGATACGCCAGGCAAACGAAATTATTTGAAATTGTCGTAAAAATTTCAATTTCGCACAGGTTAGTAGACGTTATTTGACGTCCGAACGGTACTGCACTAGTCAAAATCGGGCGAAAAAGCACTTGACTCCCTCCGTACCATACCAACCTCCTTAAGAAGGTTCACTACCCACTAACAAAGTCAAGCGCATGCAATGAATAAGAATGTTAATTATAATAAAAGTTTGTTTCGGCATAAATAATAAAAAATATTTATAAACGTTGTTCGTGAAAAAACTAGGACTAAACGTTGATGTAATAATATTTGAGATACTAATAAATTTCTAATTTGACTAGTTGACAAAGTGGCATATTAGACGTGGCAACGTTGCACATTAGGGTTATGTTTTGTGTTGTCATCGCGTTTCAAAAAGTCAAAATTCGGAAGTAAAATGATGTCTGAGAGATTTCGACTCGACAATGGACGATTTGCGAAGAGAAAACCAACAGAAAGTCGAAAGAGAGCTCTTGAGGCTATGGCAGAAGCAAGAAAGGCGAAAAAATTATGCACTGACATGGTATCAACTGTTTGTGAAGGAAAACGAATTGTTGATATCCAAGAACTCGCAGCTAATTTATATTGCACAAACTGCAAAGAGCTCTTGAGTTTAAAAAATATTTCACGTGAAAAGCACATCGGTCTGATGTCAGTTTTTACAATATTATGTGAAAAATGTAAAATTTTCAATGCCATTCACACCGATAAAGTGTACAAGTCTTTCGATAACAACTAGAGTTATTCTGAGATCAATACGTCAACTATACTAGGTACGTTTTGTGGTATATTTATTTTGTAAATTTATGTTCCTGATATCGTAAGCAAGAAGCTATAATTTCAATTGCTTTGTTTTCAGGAGCTGTACATTCAGGCTTAGGAAAGACAACATTGGACAAATTATTTGCTTGTATAAATATTCCAGCAATGGCAACAGAAACATACAAGCGATACGAACAGAAAGTAGGAGCTTCGATTGAGCAAGCTGCAAAGGACAGCTGTAAAAGGGCAGCTCAGGAAGAACGACGTTTAGTTACAGAGAGTATTGAGAAACTGTGCAATGACTTGTAAGAAAATTTTATTTTTTTTTTTATAACAAAGTAGCGAAGAATTGTTTTTCACAACTTGTATCACGATTCGACACCATGGTAAAAGATTTGAAAATCCAAATGTACTTGTTGCGCACAATGCAAAATTTGACGTCCCTAGATTAATAAAAGCAATTATAAACAACAGTTTACAGGACGTTTTTCAGACAATTGTGGGTTTCACTGACAGTCTAGTTGTTTTGAAGCATGCTTTTCCTCAACGTAAAGGTCCTGGGATGTTTAGGTTGTCGACATTAGCGCATGACATTCTAGGTTCTCCAGTTGAAGGAAACTTTCATGAAGCACTGTTTGATGTGAAAATACTACAGCAATTGGTTTGTTCACTAGACAAAGAGCACGAACTGATCAAACATTGCAAGATGTACAATTCTGTGGTACAAGATGAATTACAATCCAGAGAAATTCAAATCCATGTAGACAAACTATCGCAATTGAAAAACGTAGTATCGAAAGACCTACTAAAAAAAATTGCATTGCAAGGAATTACTTTTGATCGTTTGCAAAAGATGTATGAAGATCACGGAGAAAAGTTTGTTCTAAATTATTGTACTGAAAAACTTGAAAATGGTAAACCACGAGTGACATATAATAAGAAAGCGTTGGACAAAATTATTAACAAATTGAAAAGTGATATATAATTTAGACTGATGTTTTATGAAATAATAATATTTTATAAGCAGTACGTGATTGAAGTCTGTGATTTATTAGAATAAGACTACTATACCAAAACCGGATCACAAGGGTCTTTTATAAGAGAAGATTTTTCATTATATTTATTAATTTCTAAATTTTAAACGCGAGAATGATGCAGACTTTAATTCAGTGACATTAAACTGTGCCAAAGATGTTGCACTTGTTATAATAATAAATGTATGTTTTTGTTCAATAATATTGTCGTTCTGAAGAAATGTGTATTTACTTTATTAACCTACATTTTAATATCAACAATTTTTTATTGTGTACATTTCACTAATATGTTATTTTTATAAGTATCAAAATTATCTTGGCTACAAAGTTCGCCTTCTTCACTTTTTGCAAACAATAAAAAACATAGATTGAGGTTAGGAAAGCACTTTGTTTCCATGAAAAATCGAACAAAACTGTAAGTGAAGTCGAAACTCGAAAGAACTCGCACGAGTGCGATTTCGATTCCATGCAGTGTTGCCGTGTCGTCATGGCTGCCCTTTCTCAATTTGACATTTTTGTAAAATTGCAAACTTTATAATTGAATATCTAACAAGCGGTATGGCTAGACCTTTCCAATTTTTTTTGTAATGTTTCTAGCACTTTTTTTTACGTTGTGGTAGTTTTTCATAAAGATCTCCAACGCAGTTTTTTGGCAATTTATTAAAACGACCATTTTTTGGACACATTGAATAGGGTTTACATGTTAAAATTGTCAACTTTAAGAATTTATTTCTGAAATTCTGTATGGCTAGGGCCGCTAAAATTTTAAGAGAATGTAGATAATGTGCTTAATTATTCACTGTAAAAATCTAATAAAAAGTCGATTTACTATAGAACCTCCTTAAACGTAAATTATCTTTTGTTTTTTCCGGGCCCGGCACTTGTTTCGTCCCTGGGATTCTACGGTTGCTCGTGAATATGGGGCTAGTTTCAGCTTCATTGCACTATAGAATGGTAAAATGTTTTGCGAATTCTTACCGCTTATCATAATGAGTATGACTTTAGTTAACACTTTCTTCGAGTCAAGGTCTTTTATAATCCGAAGATTGTCTTGTGGACGAGGTTTCTTATTCAAGAACTGCTTAAGCCAGTTTTCATCACATTTTATAAATTTATTTCCTTCTCGCCGAAAGACGTTTCTTACGTTTTGTATTACGTATTTTGGATTCAATTTTCTGGAACTTTCTATATCGATGAATACCCCAAAACAGTCACTACTCCCGTTAAGGGGATCGAGCATCGTCATCTGACCTAAGATATGTTGATAATATTCTGTATTTTGATTGTTCTATTCAAATTGTTCACATTATATTTTTCTTAAGAGAAAGTCAATCGTAAAATATATTGTAAAATTAAGAAATAAATAATCCCCTTATAAGATTTAATTAATTTTTATGATTAAAATTTCAGCCTATAGAATTGCAATATTCGACAATATTTTGTATATCCTACACGTTTTTAAGTGAAAATTTTGACAATTCCACCGGTAATTTTGTACATTGCCTATATTTTAATTAACACCTCATTGTCTTTAACAGATTGAATTTCTACAAATATCTTAGCCGAAATTTGGATGGAAAAATAATCCCCCCAATACCACTCGAGATCCAACATTAATCGTGTAATTCCATCAAGGTTCCCAGCATTACAAATGGAGTCGTAATACCGTTGTTTTTCATTATATTGCTTCCGTAACGAAAACGGTGCAAGATACATCAAAACTTTACCAAACCATTTTTGTAGAGGAGGAAATTCCCTACAAAAAAGTCCGGAGATTCCCCACCGCGCGGCGGTCCAAGGCGGCGTGAGATGGCGTCACCCGTAGACGGTGCAGTGCACATGTTCGCTGATCTCCGACCGGGGCCTCGGGTACCCGAGATTAGCGAACATGTGCACTGTACGAGGATGGTGCACATCAACGAATATGCTAATATAGATATTACATACTTGTAGACTTATATGTAGATATACAGGGTGGATACGGGAGAACTGGCCATAGGGAATCCCATTTTAATGCTAGCGTGCTTGCGATTGGGTATTTCCGATCACTAGGAAGGTGATAACCAAGTATCAATTCCGATGGGTGACACGTGTTCATAAAACGCGTCTAATTATGAAGCTGTCAGCAAATTACAGGGTAAAAATTATATACAAAATCATTAAGTTGCATACAAACTTGATGCAATTCATTACATTTTGTATGTATGTTAAGGTGTAGTTATGTAAAACTTATCACATCAGCTGCTCCAGTTTCATGTCTCCATTCAGTTGTATTAAGTCGTCATTCTACAGTCAGAGATTTTGTTGCAACCGCGGTCCTGGTGACCGGAATTCACAGGCGCGTCAACATTAACATGGGCTTCCCTGTGGCCAGTTTTCCCGTATTTAACCGGGATATACACTTCCGCTAGAAACATCATTTCACCCCCCCCCCCCACTCGCCTATTTCTTCTGGAATGAAAAGAAAAAAGATCCGAAGACTTAAAGCTAAACCATGCATATGGGATTAACGCACTCCGCGTCGCGAAACTTAAACTAAATAGTACAATTTAGGACGCGGTAGGTCGAGAACCGGAATGTCTCGATGATTTCGAGTGCGCGTGTCGCCACATTAGAGTGAAGAATACTCTACAGTGGAGCAGGTCTTACTCGAACGTATATCGAGCCCGATTTACTTTGACTGGTGCTGTGAGAACTCCAACCGTGTTCTCTTTGTTGTTGGAGTGTACGGTAAATGTACATGAAGTGTATGTACCTTTCAGGAAGAGTACCATACGCTGCTAGTACTTTTAAGTCACCTTTAAGCTGCAAGCGTGAATTAAGACACTTTGAGAGTACACTGTACTTTTGTTTCACTTTCGTTTTAGAGTGAATGAAGTGTACAGGAAGGTACAGGATGTGTACAAGAATAATCTTATTTCTAAAAAGTGAAATTGTTAAAATTCTCGAATATCTCAAGAATGGTGAGATATACGCGAAATCTGACAACATTTTTGAGGTCCTCAAAGGGGGGTCGAGTTCGAGTCGACTAATGCAACCCTGCATGTGGATTAAACTTTCCAAAAATTGTGGGGGGGGGGGGGGGTGGGGGGGGGGGGGGGTGGGGGGGGGGGGGGGTGGGGGGGGGGGGGGGTGGGGGGGGGGGGGGGTGGGGGGGGGGGGGGGTGGGGGGGGGGGGGGGTGGGGGGGGGGGGGGGTGGGGGGGGGGGGGGGTGGGGGGGGGGGGGGGTGGGGGGGGGGGGGGGTGGGGGGGGGGGGGGGTGGGGGGGGGGGGGGGTGGGGGGGGGGGGGGGTGGGGGGGGGGGGGGGTGGGGGGGGGGGGGGGTGGGGGGGGGGGGGGGTGGGGGGGGGGGGGGGTGGGGGGGGGGGGGGGTGGGGGGGGGGGGGGGTGGGGGGGGGGGGGGGTGGGGGGGGGGGGGGGTGGGGGGGGGGGGGGGTGGGGGGGGGGGGGGGTGGGGGGGGGGGGGGGTGGGGGGGGGGGGGGGTGGGGGGGGGGGGGGGTGGGGGGGGGGGGGGGTGGGGGGGGGGGGGGGTGGGGGGGGGGGGGGGTGGGGGGGGGGGGGGGTGGTGTACAGTGAAATGGGAGAGAATTGCCCTGCCGCAATTTATCTTGCATTTCACTGCGAGGGTCTAGTCAGGTCAGTCGATAAGGTAGGCATTTATACACAAAAAAAATATGTACCTACATTAAAAATGATTGAATCATTTTGTTTAAATTCGGTCTTTATACAGAAAATTCGGATCAACATGTACGATTTCGTAAACAATAACACTAAAGTTGGATGATAATCCAACGAGAATTTTCAAAAATACAGGATATTTTCTTATTTCGAAATACTGTAAATTCTCGTTCAATTCCCAATTAATTTGGTTGATATTTTCTACGTGATTAAATATAGTGGTTTCGATTGGACTAACCAGTCCGAATTTTTAACAATCGATTTACTAATTTTTAACTTACCTGTCTACCTTATGGACTGATTAAAATGAAAGCCCCTTATAAAGAATTAAGTTTTTCACAATTCTGTTATTAGCCATATTAAGCTAATTTGTGAGCGAAAATGAAACTCTATTTACTGAACAGTGTTCCACATACAGCACACAATGATGAAAAACTTCGTATACTGTATACTCGTGTGAGAAACCCTTCTCAGTAGTTCAATTCTCGCCTCAAGTAATTTAGCCAATTCTAAACAGCGATAATTACGACTCAGCAAAAAAGTACTCAGTAACCTTAGTTCTTTGAAAGGATCGATTAAAAAGTATGTACTGTAAGGTATATTAATTATTTGTCATTTCTTCCATCTTATTAGACTGAAATTAGGAGATTCATTTCCGGTTTTAGACGTGCCGGGTGTCAAATTTTCGGGTCCCGTGATTTTTCACTTTTATCGTCTGAATTTCATCTTATAGTCGGAAGTTCGGTAGTGAGAGTTGACTCGAGTGGTGACACTTCGCATTTTGGATAATTTTCTTAGACTTTTTAACAAACCGGCCCTACTTTTTGGATAACACAGTGTATGCGGTTAATATAACCTAGAACTTCTGCACTTGGTCATCGTAGAGATGTTTGAACTGGTGTGAAAGGAAGGGAATTTCATCGGTCGGGATCTCATTGTGCTGTCTGGACTAGTCTCGAAATTTGTGTAGAGTATTTACTGTTATTTATTGTGGATTATTTTCTTCCCAACACGTGGGTTGAGTAAAGTGACGGCGCATATTTGTTGCGCATCCTTTAAAGTAGCGACTGCCGCCGGACGTCTACACAAGAACGTTTGCTTCTACCGATATCTGTAAACGGCAGCACCTCCTGAGGTAATTCGATTTTCTTATGTCGCATGACGTCAACGACGCGCCCGCCCGCCTTGAATCCACGCCTGTCAATCATTTTCAGCATAAGGAGGTGGAGACAGCGGTGACGCCCAAGATATCAGCTGTTTCTGTGGGCCGTCCTCCGAAGGCATCCACGTGGGGTACGTACAGAGACGCTTCGGCATCAGTCTTGACTGATTATTTCGGCTTTTCGAAGCGACATCGTTCCCCGGAAGAGATTTTGCGTGCCAAATCAGACGTCCCAGCTCTGAAGAAGCTCAGGTCTACTTCGTTTAAACTTAAAGATTCCGCGCTATCACCGGTCGGTGCTGAAAAGACAGATATGGAACCAACACTTGCACAGGTGCAGGAGTTTATTATTACAACTCTCTCGGCCAAAATCGAATCGGCAAACAAAGATACCGGCAATGCTTTAACTCTTTTTAAATCCGAAGTCAGCTCAGAATTTCAAGCTCTTAACACCAAGCTGGTGCAGAAAGACCAGGAGATTAAGAACCTTAACGAGAAGTTAGAGCTTCACACTAGAAAACTTGAACTCCAGGATAAGGCTCTTCGCAGGAAGAATGTACGAATTAGAGGCCTAAATTCAACTGGTGATGTTGTCGATTGTGTCGAAAAATTTTTATTGGAGTTCTTTGACTTGAAGGAGGTAGTGGACACTGCGTTTATTATAAACAAAGATCCCCAAGTAATCTTGGTTCAGCTCACGTCACTTCGAGCCAAGGACCACATTATGTTCTCCAAAAAAAAACTCTCTTCAAAATCGGAAGATTTTTATCGACCAAGACCTGACCGAAAAAGATAGGAGAATCGAGTTTCTTGCTCGAGAGCTTGCAAGAACTGCAAAGAACAACAAAAAATCGGTTAAGAAAGGCTATCAAAAAGTCTCAATAGATGGCGTTTGGTGGTCGTGGTCGGAAGAAGCTGACAAATTTATCCGCTCCTCTTCGCCAAGCTCCAGCTCTCATAATCGAAATTCTTCGCCAACCGCTATGGATTTGGACTCTGCCAACAGTTCTGGAAAGCCGTGTGGCTCAAAAAAATTTTAAATACGTCCCGCCGTCGACATCATGATATTCACCGTGCTCAACCACTCGTCGTATGCCATCGAGATGACCCTGTACTTTCCAAGAGGAACTTCGAACTCAACCTCTCGTCGCCAGCTTCACATGCCCAACGAAATAATGCGAATTGTAACACGTTTAATTTAGTTTTCTGGAACGCGCGCGGGCTTAAAAACCTTAATAGTGTATTCTGTAATTCGGCTTCTGGCCTGGTAAATATTTCAGAAACTTGGTGTTGTGATGATAGCTTTTTAAAGAAGTCAATTCCGGATGTTACTTTTGCTTATTCACCTGCTACACGGCTTTTCGATCGCGGTCGTCTTAGCGGAGGTCTTGTTTCTTTCCCGCTCAACGATTTACACGTGTCAATTTTGGAGATCACCCGAATTTGGATATTTTACCATGTCAAAACCGATCTAATAAATTTAACTGTTGGCTCCTTTTATTTCTCTCCGAATATCGATTTTTCAACCGCTCTTTTAAATTTACAAAATTCATTGGATTCATTTAAAACCCAATTTCTCGACAGTATGTTTATTCTCGGAGGAGACTTTAATGCAAGAACGGGATGTTTGAACGATAATTTTGACTTTCATGACCTTTTTGTCAATTCCAATATCGCTGTTCGCAGAGGGTCTCACGATAAGCAACATACTAGTCGTGGCTCCAAGCTGCTCGAATTTATGAATGCCAATAACTTTATTTTAATTAACGGCCGCTCTATAAGTGACAATCCTGCGCATTTTACCTTTCTTGGAGCAAGAGGTTTTAGTGCGATTGATCTGGTGTGGGTGTCATCATCTCACCTTTCTTTCATTAATGATCTAAGGGTGGGTGATGATCTCCACGACTCAGATCACCTACCAGTTAGTTTAAGTTTACTTATTTGTTCGTTAAATTCAGGGATTTCGAAGCGTAAGCCAAGGTCGGGGAGTTGCACTAAAAGTGCGTTTATTAAGCCAGTTGATGGGGGTCTAAGCTTCAGATCAGCGTTGAGTATCGCGGTTAGCAGCGTAAACTCTGGCAGTGTGAGATTAAATGCTTTTCAATACGAGTTTTTTTGTCAAATAATAAGGGAGACGGCTAAGGACGTAGGGGTTTTAAAGTTGGTAAATACCAACTCCGGATTTTCAATGTCTTCTCCGAGCAAGCGTTGGTTCGATTCTGATTGTATTGCAAGCAAAAAAAGATTTAATCTCTCACTCTCAGCATTGAAGAAAAATAAGTACAGTTCTGTCTATGTTGACGAATTTACGACTGCAAAAAAGGCTTACTTGCTTACAATCGCTGACAAAAAACGTTCATATCGAGCAGAAATTGCGAACAAATTTGCCGAGGTAAAAAACGCAGCAAATTTCTGGCGTGCAGTTAGATCTTTTAGTCAAAAGCCAAAGATTGACGACTAAGCGATTTCGACTGAGTCTTGACGAGAGCACTTCTTGCATGTCTTTCCACAAATACCCCTTCAACCCATCTTGTACTTTGGTATTCATGTGCCCATGGTTGACGCTGAAATAACGATGTCGGAACTTACGTCTAGCATCAAGGCGCTGAAGGTGGGCAAAGCCACAGGGCTTGATGGCATCCCAGCTGAAATTTTTAAGTTACTATACTCTACGTGGCTTGAAAATCTTCTTTTATTTTTTAACCATTTTTTTGCGGCGGAGGAATTTCCGTCTGGCTGGGCACAGTCAACTGCTTTTACGTTATTCAAGAAGGGCTCTCGCGAGGACCCAGCCAACTATAGGTTAATTGCTATAACCAACGCGATTGCGAAGCTTTTCTCCCAAATTCTGTACAAACGTCTTCTGGAATGGGCTTCGCGGAATAATATCATACAAGAGGAGCAGTCAGGTTTTAGGAGCGGTAGAGCCACCGAAGATAATATATTCAGTCTCCTCGCCACTGTCCAAATTGCGCTTCGTGAAAGAAAATCCAAATTGTATTGTTTGTTTGTAGATTTTAAGAGGGCATTTGATTCGGTTCCTCGCGCTCTATTGTGGAAAAAACTGGAGAAGCTAGGCGTTAGTTCTAAGTTTGAGCGAGTTTTAAATGCAATGTACCGATCGGCGTCACTCAAACTGCAAGCCTCTGAGGAATTTGTTGAAGTTGCGATAACGGTAGGACTATTAGAGGGAGAAATATTGAGTCCGCTTTTGTTTATTTTATATGTAGCTGATATGTCTGTATTTTTTAGGGATAGAGGATTGCGTGGGGTTGATGTTTCAACATCCCTCGATCTTCTTATGCTATTATTTGCCGACGATCTTTCTATTTTTGCCTACTCGTCAGCAGACCTTCGTAGGAAGCTGGTAACTCTCGCAGAATACTGTGAGATCAATGGGCTTACAGTCAATACCGGGAAGACAAAAATTGTCTGCTTTAGAAGAGGTGGTCAATTGGACTCCTCCTCGAGGTATTTCGTGTATAATGGTTTACCAGTTGAGGTTGTTTCCAGTTACAAATACCTTGGGGTGGTGTTCTCTTCATCTGCCCAGGGTCTGCTGGCGGGTAAGGATGCGATAAGTAGAACGATTGCGGCTTCAGCCTCCGTATTAGCGATAGTTAACTCGGCGAAGGTGGATGCATGGGAGGCATTATGGAAGCTCTACGGAGCAGTCATTCTGGCTACCTTACTGTATGCGTCTCCGCTTTGGGCTCTAAGGCATTTGGGGAGTCTGGAATCGTCGCAACTGGCTTTCTTTAAGATCTTGTTTAATCTTCCACGAAACACATCCTCCTATTTAATAAGACTTGAACTGGGTCTGTATCCTATCGCCGTCGAGATATTTAATCGGGCAATTAAATGGGTGATTCGCGTGCTGCGTATGTCGAGCTCCAGAGTGCCCAGACTCCTAATGCTTAGACTGCGAGAACTGGCGGTTGGAGCCCGGTCTGAGGAGGCATACAATTGGTTGCTTCAGCTTAGGGCGATTTTGGACAGTCTAGGGACTCACGCTCTTTGGGATAACTTCAACGCCGAATACTGGGAGCAAAATAGAATTACTGTTTTGAATAGCTATGCGGAGATAAATAGGAAGAATGATTTAAGAGCTTATTACAACTCCGACGCCTACCAAACTCCCACTATTTAGGCAACTTGAAGATTCATATCTATCCTTTTATCCTGCTCGTCTGTCTCTGGACTGCCTTAGAGTCAAGATGCAACTTAGATTGTCAAGCAAATACTCCAGGGCGGTGTTAATTAGTGGGCACAGGTTTCAGTACGATCCTACAGCTGTATGCGAGCTTTGTAATTACGGAGTGTTGGGAACTTGAGTAACATTCTCCTAGAGTGTCCGCTGCTGAGGGGTCTGCGGACTAATTTTAAATGCAGCAACTTTTCGACGGAAACAATTGCTTTTGAATCAGCCCTACTTAGTACGATTTGTGCAAATGATGCCGTTTCTGCGAAGCAATTGTATAAATATGTCACGGCTTGCTTCTTTAGGCGGGACTTTCTTTTGGGCAACTAATTATATTCGCGTGTTACTATATTTTTCATTTTGTTTATATTTTTATTTATTTGTTTTCTTTTTACCATATTTCTAAACTTCCTCCGGAATCGAATCCCTTTCTATACGGGTTACTACATGTACCCCTATATATGAGAAATAAAACTATACTACTACTACTATACTAGACTGAAATTAAAATTTCAATTCTTCATAATTTATACTTACTTTTGAAGTTATTCTATTTTTTTTATAAATACTTTAAAAAGTGGAAATGCACTGTACAAATTTATATTGTTTTCATTTCTAAATATATGGTGATATGTTAACTTACAAACATGCGGTGACGTTTGTAACAATTATTTGTCACTCGATGTAAAACTCAAAATATTTTATTATAATTTTTTTTTATTACAAGTTTATTAAGATATTAACCATCGATACATGAATTTAATTAATTCTTTAATCGGTTGTGTATTTGCTGTTGTCGTATAACTAAAAATATAAAAAGTTTACGTCCATAGTTTGAGTACTTCTATTTGGATTACATATCGTCGGCTTGGAGGAATAACATGCCATCTCGACTAAGTGGTTGAAGAACTTGCCATTTGAACTAAACGCCTCGAAAACATGCAATCTCGAAAAATGTATTTTAAAACATGCCATTTTGCTAAAATTTTGGAAAACATGCCATCTCGTCGGATGATAATTTTTATTGAAATTTAAGTTGGCAATAGTCGACTTGATTAGATGTCGATTTTGATAACTTTGAATTTGAAGACTTAAAAATTAATTTGAATCTTTAAAATAATAAAACTAGTATATCGTAGATTAAGCGTCAAATTTTCTTCGCCTCCTCTTTATTCTCTTTAATATTAGCTAGTGATTGCAAAAAATTGAATTTTTTTACTTTCATTTGTTATCGATCGCGTTCTCTGACATCAATTTATAAATTAACCTCAATTCAAAACGTCGAAGTTTAACGAAGGATTCTGAAGCAATTATTGTATAAATAAATCGAGTGTTTATATAAGGCTTAAATTATATAATGGAAGGTACTTTTTAAGTGTACTTATTATAATGTTCTTTTATTCTTATTCTTATAATTAATATTAATTCGCTTATCCATTAGATGACTATTTTGAATGGTTCACTCATAATACTCCAGAAAAAGTAGACACTTCAACAATCAATGTGCCTAACACGAGCCAAACTTTTCGTAAGTCTTTTTAAAAGTCATTCCAAATTTTTACATCTTAGCAAAATAGTATAATATGCATCGAAAGAGAGCAGGAGGGTAGTTTGAAATACGGAGGCAATATTCGTAACCCTCGATGAAACCGAGGGTTGAGAATATTGTCCTTACGGACATGATACACTTTGTGTTTTTCTTTACTAGAACTTCACCATGTTATTCCGCACCTTTTACATTAATACCTATTACAGAATGTATAATTTTTAAATATATCTAAAATTTAAAAAATTTGATCCCGAGTATACACGAATTGCAATACCAACAATTATATTCATTTAGATAATCTGCTCGTTCCTACTAGGAAGTAGACAATACTGGCCATGAACAAATCACATTATATAATGAAGAAAGGGTAACGGTTGATGTTGAAAATAATGAAGTAACTTGTAAGTATTTGGCAAAGACTTTCAAAACATATTTTTTGAATATTAAATCTAAAAAATAATCATTCATTCTGATAAATGAATTAGTAAAAGAACATTTCATAAGCACGTGGAGATTCGATTATATAAATAATATAGAGAGCCAAATAATATCTTTAATTACTTACCGCGGAAAAAAGTCCCAAGTTGGCGTATTTATTATGTGTTATTATTTATTTTGTGACGTTTATAATATCCATATTCTTAGTCCTTTGGGAGGTTATTTCTCCATTCATTTGTAAAAAAATATTTCCATTCATGTCAAAATAAATATTTTTGACACACGTATGCGTAAAATTTGATTTTACGCACCGTTTTTAGTGCGTAAAATACGATTTTACGCACTAGTGCTGTCCGGCGGCCCTCTCGTGTCCGGCTTCGCTGGCCACTCGGGTCCGGCGGTCAGCACGCATGCGTAACATCGAATTTAATATACACTAAAAAAGGCGCACAAATTTTACACATAGTGTTGTCAAAAAATATCGTTCGATACGCGTGCGAAACAATTTGATTTTACGCACCGGTCCTATCTAACCGCATGTTAAATAGCGGTGCGTAAAATCGTATTTTACGCACATGTATCGAAATATACTATATCACAATGCACTCACTAATTAAAATATATCAAACGCATAGTACCGAATGAAGTATATTCTCATCGATGTAACCCGCAAACATCGAGCCTTGTAAATGTTCAAGAAGAAAGTTAAAAAATTCAAACTAGAAAACGGAAAAGAAACCCAGAGAAGTGGAAAATTGTAACCGCAAAAAAAATGAAAAATTTAGGAGAAAGTGGTATTTCAAAGACAGGAAATACATTTGGTAAAAAAGAAATGGGTCCAGGATGTCACAATTGCCGTTTTAATTGCCAACAAAATATTACGTACGACGATCGAAAAATTTTATTCAACCAATTCTGGAGCATAGGCGATCATCCTCGACAAATGGAGTATATTGATAAAAATATAATTCTAAAACGTAATGATAAAAACTCGCGAAAAACGATATCTCGAAATTTTTTCCTGCAAACGACGACTACAAAATCTGTGAAAGTTTGCCGAGAAATGTTTTTGCAAACCTTTGGTAAATATTCTACTTAATATTAGGTATACTTTTTCTCGTAGGTAACAAACAATAATTGAAATTATTATCTAAGCCAAATAAACGTAAGCGCACAATTTTTTCTGTTAATCCTTTGACCTACATTTTTCTTATGATTGAAAACTGACGAAATTTATCAAATACAGGTTTTCATGATCGGTAAATACGAATCCGATGTCATATTTGCAAAATTAATTTGTAAATCTGGAATCGAATTAGTAATCAGCAATCCCGGAAGCCTTACTAAAGCAATACTAATTTCGATTAATTTTCTCTAAAAATATCGATAAAAATTAATTTAAAAAAAAACTGATTTTTTATACTTGTTTATACAATTTTCCTAGTAGAAAAATAAGCTAGTTTCTGAGCAGTTTTTATGCGCTCCATTGTTTACAGCATAGAGATCAGAAAAAATGGCCAGAAAATGATAATATTTTCTACTATGGCTAACAATAAACAATTATATATTCTTAGCTATTTGTACTTATGTTCTTTTATCACCACAGTAACAGAAAATAGCAAAAAGGCTGACAAAATTTAAAGAAATCGAGGTGGTAACGTGGGTTACTACTATGATTCAAAAGGTTAATTATTGATAAAAACCCATTCAAATATGTTGCTAAAATGTTAACTGATTTTAACCGGTAGTTGAACATGAGCTTTTTATGTTTTTTTTTTCGATAACTGCGCGGAAAATTCACGTTTTCCGCATGGAAAAATGTACGGAAAATTGTCAATTTATCCAAAATAATTTTTCGCACTCGTATTATATTGCAGTATTAATGCGCTTTGTCGTTCGTGACAGGTATTAGTAAGATAATTCTTGAAACAATCGAAAAGAAAAGGAAAGAATCCGAAAATGGATTCTTAATATGTAGCGATATGCGAGGAAAACACACAAATCGACCCAGCAGGATTTCTGAGGGTACCACTGCTTCAGTTCATGAGCATATTGAGGTATTTCCTCGTGTTGATTCGCATTATTGTAGGTCAAGCACAACACGAGAATATTTGCCAGAGACATTAAATGTAGAAAAAATGTACAAATTGTATATAGATTGGATGGCTTCTCAGAAACCAACAGTTACTGTTGCTTCTGCTTCACAATATCGTTTTGTATTTTGCAATAATTATAATATATATTTCCATCGCCCCAAAAAAGATCAGTGTGACACATGTGCTGCATTTAATTCAATGCCAGTCAATGGGAAAGAAAAAATGCAAGATTCACATAATGAACATTTGAGAACTAAAAACGAAATGCGCGAAGCCATAAGGAATGATAAGAAGGAGGCCAAAGAAGACACCTCGATTTGTTGCGCGCCTTTTGATTTGCAGAAGGTTTTGCAGAAGGATTTGCAGAAGGATTTGCACCCCATTCACAGATCTCAGGGATGTATTATAGAAGAAAACTCTCGATATACAACTTTACCATTTTCGATTTAGCAACAAAAGAAGGAAACTGCTATATTTGGAACGAAACAATTGCTAAAAGAGGCGCTAATGAGATCAGCAGTCACTTATGGCAGTTTATAGCATCAAAAAGTTTAAGTGGGGTTCATGAATTTCGTTTTTACAGCGATAACTGCGGCGGTCAGAACAGAAATCAGATTTTTTATTCAATGTATGCCAAAGCCGCCTCTGATTTCAATGTGACAATAACACACAGGTAAATTGACAATTTCCCAGGCTTTTGACGATAATGAAAACTTGTGTTTTTCAGGCATTATTGAGGCAACTAAATTTCTTTGAATACAAACAAATTTGTTATAATTTTTTGCTTGCACTCTTTTTCAACTTATTTTCTATTAAAAAAGTTTAGGTGCTAGCAGAGCTACCCGACTCATACTTGCGTATCACTTACATTGAAGATAAAAAGTACAGTACAGTTTTTTCTTCATTTTTTTGGTAATTTATGTATTTAATTTATTCACTATTTTTTGTGCTTCACTGCGCATAAAGTTCGGATTTACAGTAAAATTAATATCGTACCGCACTTATACAAAAGTGTTTTTTATACGAATAAAAATGCCACGCTTTTTCGTAGTATAGAATAGAACGGGGTGAAAAAGCCATGGGTTAAAAGCCATTTGTCTTTTATATCCAATTGAGTGAACCGAGTTATCAGTCGTGCACAAGGAGAAAATCCACCAGTAATGCGCAACTTTTAATCCCGGTTCAATTCTTATATCAAATTGATTAATTAATTGTTCTGAAATTACAAGTTGGCCTTTTCACCCCACCAGGTGGGGTAGAAAAGCCATTTGAAGTGCTTTTGTAGAATTGACACAGCTCAGTTATTTTACATAATAAACACAAAATTGTAGAGTGATTTTACAGCCAAGGGATTAAACTTTCAGAACGATTTTACAATTTGATAATATTTCTAATAATGGCGGCGAAAGTGGCTATTTCACCCCGCTCTACACTACTATTTTATTATAAACGGTTTCTAAATATATTACAGTATAATTATCTAGACCAATAACTTTAATTTTACCAATCTCATTATTATATGCAGATATTTAGTTAAAGGACACACACAAACAGATGGGGATTCAATGCATTCAGCTATCGAAACCGCTAGCAAGAATCGCTCATTGTTCACTCAAGAGCAGTGGTGTTCTGTGATATAAGAAACAAAAACGACAGAGCCAAAATATCACGTTAGAGAAATATCCCAAAATGATGTACTAAATTTTGCAAATCTGTCGGATAAAAAATTGTGGGCAAAAATTAAAGTGTCACAATTAAGTGAAATAAAAATTTATCCTAATAAGAAAATGGAATACAAATACAACCATGGAAATGATCAAAAAAAATAAAAAATTTCGTTTCTGGAAAACAGCTTGGAAAAAGCATACAACTCCAAATTACCAGTGGATTTGGATAAAAAAAACGATTTGCGTTACCTTATGGAAAAGAAATTAATTCCTGAAGAGCATCATGATTTTTATGAAAATATCTTAAATTAACATTAATTTCACATTATCATTATTTGTTATAAGCTGTGTCGTTAATGATGTGTTCATTATAACATTGCGAATAAAACCTATTACTACGTTATTGAAACTTTGCTGTTTATTTGTAATTCAATTCATTGATAATAATGATTACAACTTCTGTCATTTCCACTCACTCACTGAAATTGTCACTTTTCCACTCGTATCTTAGATCGTAACAAAATAATATGTGTTTTCTTTGCGGGTTTATTGGTTATTTATTAACTAAAATAATAGGTACGTAGTTCTTATTAGGTAAGGTACATGACCCAAGGTTTCAGGGTCACCGATAACTACGGGGTGCAATACCGGGACCCAGTGATCGGCGACCCCAAACCCCTGGTGCACGTATTTTAGCTGATATGATGAAAAACTACGGAGCGCGACACCGGTACCCAGTGATCTAGGACCCAAAACACATGGTGCACGTATTTTAACTAATATGATAAACAACTACGGAGCGCGGCACCTGGACCCCGTGACTGGCGACCCAAAACACCTAGTAGATGACGTATTCTAGCAAATATGATGACAAACTATATGGAGCGCGATACCTGGACCCCATGACCGGCGACCACGAACACCTGATGCGCGTATTTTAGATAATACGCAGGAAAACTATGGAGTGCGGTACCTGGACCCCGTGATCGGCGACCTCAAACTTCTTACCTACGTGTTCATAAAATTTAATGTTTCGTATGAATTAAATTTCACAACCGGAACGTCATTACTATCATTTAATGGGCTTCTGTGGCAAAAGTTTCTTAAATTTCGCGAACTTTGTGGGCAAATTTCTAACAATGTAAATTTTGTTTTATTACATGATCATTTTTTAAAGTTTACTAACTATAATGAGATACTATTATTTGAAATATTATGTCAGTATATTGAACGAAATAAATGTTCGTAATAAACTTAATGTAATATTATGAGCTCATTTCGGTAGACAGCTAGTATTGCCAACGTAAATTTGAACAAAAATTATCATCCGACGAGATGGCATGTTTTTCAAAATTTTAGCCAGGTGGCAAGTTTTTGAATACATTTTTCGAGATGGCATGTTTTCGAGTCGATTAGTTCAAATGGCATGTTTTTCGACCCCTCAGTCGAGATGGCATGTTATTCCTCCAAGCCGACGATATGTGAAACATCGAAAGATATTTTTTGGCTGTAAAATATTAAAAATATTAAATATTTTAAAAAAATGCTATCATATATATGAATTATTTAAAAATTCTGGCCGACAGATCCATAATAATGGTATTGTCACCAACGTTGTTACAGATTATAGACGTTGTAAATATGATGTTATATTTCGCATAGGAATATTAATTATCGCGCACTTTCGAATTTCGCGGCAACGATTCGGAATCTCCACAGATAAGTGAGACTTGCTAGCGCCTCTATACGGATAAGGGGGACAAACGAGAATACATAAGCACACATAAGCATAAGAAACACCACTGCCAGCCCCGTGAATTTACTCAGGAGGTTAGAGGTTATGTAGATAAAAAATCTCGGTTTGTCGGATACAAAATATATAACATGCAAAATTTAAAATATATTTAATAATAATACATATTTAGTTTAGAGGTATCTGATTTTCTTATTTTCTTATTTCTTATATTGTGTACTATTTTTAGTTTGGTTTATTATGACATACTCTCTTCATATATGATTCACTATTCTCTATCGAAAACAATTGATATGAAGTACTAGTATTTTATTACTATTATATACAATTGATAAGAAGTACTATGATTATTACGAACTCCAGGGACACTCGACTACTATGTTTTGTAGCTTGCAAACTTCCGGCACAGACACCAACAGCTGATTTTCTTCTTCCAGGCCCGCTACCCTGTCAGATTCACTGGTAATGTCTTAATCTCTCATTATGAACTCCAGGGACACTCGACTATTAAGTTTTGTAGCTTGTAAACTTGAGACAAACACTAACATGATTTTCTTTTTCCAGGCCTGCTGCCCTGTTAGATTCACTCGTAATTTCTCATTACGAACTCCAGGGGCACTCGATTATTAAGTTTTGTAGCTTGTAAAGTTGAGATACTGACACCAACAGCTGATTTTCTTCTTCCTGGCCCGCTACCCTTTCAGATTCACTCGTAATTTCTTAATTTCCGATTGCGCACTCCAGGGACTCTCGACTAATTGTAATAAACTAATAGAATGTTTTTACACTCATTAACAAAACGTGATAAAGATTTGTGAGATCTGAAACCATTGACGAGTAAATTCCAGAGTCTAGGTAATCCATACATATAGGAGTTAAAACATGTATATGTGTGTGCGTGTGTGTCGTATATCTGTATGCCCCACTTTGGCGGGATAAAAATACCTCGATTCTATATGTAATGGTAACGGAAACGGAAGAGAAAAGAGAATTTGGAATCGTAATAAAAAAGTAAGTTTAAAAAGTGCATGTTGTAAGTTCAAATCAAATTACTTTTTAGTAACCTACAAAACTCGATATGCGAAAATAATGAAGTTTTTAAATATAATAATTAATTTACAATTTATAGGTTAAAACATGGAAGATAAAAATGAGGTAAAGCCGTTAGAGCAAGAGTCGTCCGCCAACGGAGAAACCAAAATGGTGACTCTGAGAATAAAATAGGTACGTCTATTATGTATAAGCAAAATTATATATATATATATATATATATATATATATATATATATATATATATATATATATATATATATATATATATATATATATTAAACGTACTAAGAGCCAAACATGAACCTATAACTAGACAACATAACCAATTTTGACACTTGTTTGAAGACAAGGGATACGTCAATTAGACTGTCCTATTATAGGTTCAAGTCCTGCTATTGGTACGTTTACCTTATTTAATTACAAAATTTAAATATATTTTTCTGTGCATTATAGAGAAAAAAAACAATGAGAGGATATCGTGACGGTACAAAGGTACAAAAAAAAAGGAAGGCCAGAAGAAGATTGAAGGTCCAGATGCTCCTAACTGCAATTGCGAAGAATTGTAGTACCGATTAGTTGTAAAATAAATAATTTAATATAAATGCATTAATAAATATTTATTTTAGGTACATTTATACTACTGTCGGAAGCACAGATGACATATCTGTATCATTTTCGATTTTGAGATGGTTCGATATTTTAATGGAATTTATTTTTAAACATTTTAATGTACTATATACAATAACAAATTTTGTTGTCGATTATCTGAAAATAGGCCCGAGCACAACCAAAACTTTAGCTCGAAACTTATCATGTATCCTTTTATAAATGCATGATCGAGACAAGGATAGATTTCGGAGCTCGATGTCCCATCCTTCTCTCTCGCATGCAAGTAAAAAAGGACACAAGACAAGTTTAAGGTTTGAGTTTTTATTGTGCTCAGGCCAAATGTCAAAAGTGCAATCCTATATGTCATCTGTGCTTTCGATGGCAGTATACAGAATTAATGAGCTTGGGTGTACATAAATGCATATAATATATGGATGTGTGACTAAGTATACATATACAGGGTGGACGTCGGGAAGTGGGACATAGGCATCCCATGTTAAAAAAGCAACTATGTAGATCATCAGTCGATTAATCCTGCGGTAATAGGGGCTGGCTATAATTTTTTAATTCCTTTCAATATATAACCAATCAGAATGAAGAATTGTAGCAAGGTCGCCAAGGTCTAAGTACCACGTGATTACTTCACCGATCTAGTTACTTCTTTAACATGGGATGCCTATGTCCCGCTTCCCGACGTCCATGCAGGGGGAGTTAACTGAATAGGGAAAAGAGGTTACGTTACAGTTTAGTTCCAAAGGATACGATTTAGATAGGTGACGCTGCGTTGATAAAGGAAAACGCGGCCTTTTCTATTCATATTTTAGCATCTATCAATAGTGTTACATCGTCGGCTGTCATTGTTTGAGCACCTGAAATATTAAGAGTAGGTAAGAAATATGTATTGGATTTGACATTTCAGTGCTTTTCTGAATTTTTTTTTAGTAATTTAAAACAAACTAAATTCCCCCCTTTATGTTTAAAAGAGAGAACACAGCTAGTTCGTGGGAAGAGTTACAAGCAATTTAGATGTTTTTCAAATTTTCTTCTCATTTCTTACGAATATTGCTGATACAGTTCTTCATAAAAATTACTGAAATTTGTATTCATCTGAAGAATGCGACAACTAAAACTCTCACCTTTTCCAGTCAATTGCAGATTTAACAGAGTTGAACTGTGGAGCAGCTTGTCGTCAAGTGGAAGTCTTCCAGTACCCGAAACATTAAAAACGAAAGAAGATAAGTATACATTTATCGAATATATTCTTTCGTTGATCTCGAGTGTGCTCTTGTTAATATTCAAAAAAGGATATGGATGCCTACGGGTTACTTCGTTTAAATTCGTGAAATACATTCTTTTATTATAATAATACGTCTTCAAATAGGATTACGATACCATACAAATATACTTGACAACTACAAGATGGCTTATCTTTTCAGATGAAAAGGAATATCCAGGGAAAAAGATATGACATGGATTTTTTAGTATTATTTGACGATGTCTCTATGTTATGCCTTATATATAGAATGTATGTGTAGTATATAATATGTTGTATTATTATACATGTATTAGTTATATTATTATATATATCATATATTATTATTGTACATGTATTATTTATACATGAATCAGAACAACAAACGTTCAATGATAGGTGAAAATATAGACAAGTGAGAGATTTTGATATAACAAAGGCGATGATACACAACACTTAATATACAAATTATTCTTATACTAACAGGATAGAAAACATTAAAAACATATCCCACAGTTATGACGATGCAATGCACGCACTATACGCGCCAGGTGATGAAACTACCCAGCAATCGAAATTGTATTGAAATGTATTGACTTGATTAATTTTTCCCTTTTGAATACGCTGTTTGAAATTTTCGAATACATTCGAATCCAAAAATACGTCACTATAATTTTAATACAAAAATATGAATCCAAATGAATACATAAATAATATCGTTGCCGAAACTACTAAAAAGACTCGAAAAAGGCAAAAATCGTGAATCCATCTGAATACAAATGAAGATTGAAATGATAATTTTTTAATACGATCCAATTCATAAATAATAACAGTTAATTACCGGAATTAATGAATCCATTTCAATACATGACTGAGCAAAATAATGTCTGCTTTAATCCAAATGAATATATGTGGTGAATTCATTTGAATACAAATTCTTAATGATTCTTCATTTTAATACAAATGAATCTATAAAAAAAAATAACTTCCGCTTTGAAGTGAAAAAATATTAAAATTATGTTCATTTCGTAATTATTCATTTCAATTACAAAAAAGTTATTTTCGAAAATAAAAGCCACAAATGACTTTTGATTCAAAATTTGGAATGTGAAATGTTTATTTTAAACCAATTTCCAATGACATTTAGCAGTGCTCTGTCAGAAATGGTACACTTTATTTAAGCGTTCAATACACAAGAGTCCAAAAAGTGTTGTACACTTACATTGAAGGTGACGCTTTTCAAAAACAGAAAAATTGTTTGAAAAATTAAAAAATTTTTTTTTGGCTTTCATATTTGCCAAAAAATTTGGAAAATTGTTATATTTAATACCCTATCAATACCCACAACACATATTTTTTTCGTCATAACTCATCCAAAACTGTATTTTTTGGAATAATACTTCCGGTTTATTTTTTGGCACACAAATACCGAATTTTAATGCAAGTTTGAGCTTATTTGGTGTGGGGCATTTATCACATGCTTATTCCCCTATGCTTTTTATTTCGAAACAAAAAATTGTATTATGGGTAAACAAAATTGTGCCTGTACCTCATCCCCATCAAAGAAGTAGAAGCACTTTTCTTGTAATATGTGTGTGTAGGCGCTTCACTAACGTCACTTAAACAAATACCTCGAAAAAAAAGGTATGAAACTTACCTCTTTTATATGATGTGTACGCTGCAAGTTTTTGTTCCTTTTTATTGTTTTTACGTGGGAAACTGTGGGGATCTTCTTAGACATTGAGGAGGGTGCGCACTGTATATAAACTGGCTGGAAAGAGTTCCCGGCGATTGTAGCTTAGGCAGATGTCGTTTACGCGACATAAACATCAGAACTCACTTAGGGAGTCTTAAAACTCACAGGTTGTCAGTTCGACATAGAAATCGCGCTGCTGAACGGTATGTACTTCCACATGCAGTTGCTCCGGATAACAATCCCGTTGCACGTGCGGTTCATTTCCAAATAGATCAAGAACAGCCTGCGCGTATTCCTGTCGTTGACAATCCAGTGCCAGTTCCCACTGTTCGCCACAATGCGTTGCCAAAGATTGAACGAAGGAATATCATTGACGAAGCCTCAATTACAGGCTTCTTCGCAGAACATAATATCCCCTTTCTAATCATCGAGCATTTCGTTCAATTCATTGAGAGTATCATTGCAAATAATTCTAAGGAAGCGATAGATAGAATCCAGTTAGGTCCGACGAAATTGCAAGCTTTAACGGTGAATGTCGTAGGGAAGGCACAAAAAGAGGATACCGCTTCGATAGTGAGGAACAATAAATTCAGCGTTTTCTTCGACGAAGTTTCGCTTCGTACAAAAGCGAAAGCTGCGGCAGTTACCTTGAATTATGTTCATCCAATTTATCGAGCAATGGAAAACACCCTTTGGGAACTGTTTCCCGTGTACGGCGAATTTAATGATAACATTCAAGCTAATGCCGAGCAAGTGTCGTGCTGGGCGTCGACGATTCTGTAGCGTCCCGATTGAAAGCCGAGTGTCCTGGAGTCATCGTGCTAAGACAGCCCTGTCATCTTTTGCATTTAGTTGCGAAGGATGCATGCAACGTATTAACACCAAAATTGTGTACACTTCCCAATGCCGTCTACAACATTTTCAAAAGTGCCAAAAGGTTCTAAATTCTAAAGAATTATCAAATATCTCTTGATATGGATACTCATAGAATTTTGCGACCTGCTGAAACTCGCTGTTTGAGTCTTCTTGAATGTGTCAATAGATTACTGGAGCAATGGCCCGCCCTCGTCGCTGCAGTGGAAAGCGAAAATACCAACAGAAAAATGAGCCAGGGCCATAACGACTTACTCGAACTTTTGCTCGATAGTCTCGTTAAATTGTTCTTACAGTTTACGAGCTTCGGCTTAAAGAAGTTGTGTGATCGAAAAAAGTATTTTCAAAAGAAAGAACCGGTTTTGCCGTATCTTTATTCAGAAATGGAATTACTGCTAACCGCCTTGATGAGCTACTACATGACGCCCGAGTATATTTATAATACTTCAGTAGAAAAGCTCGATCCGGACAACACTGGCTTCTTTTTGCCGATAGAAGAGGTAAGAGTAGGTGCAGCAGCATCTGACAAATTGAAAGAAGACACATACTTGCTGTCCGAAGATATTAAAGTAGCATTTCTGGAGAATTGTCGACAATTCTGGCTAACGACTGCAAGGGGGCTACGCGTCAGATTTGATTTTGGTGACTTCCGTTTAAAATTGTTGAGATGTTTCGATATTGAGAAGACATTGTCGAAATCATTCCGCGCTGAAATGCCTACGCTCGACAACGTCATCCGTGAATTTAGGGTAGCCTTAGACTATGATGCCAGACTCGCTGATTCCATCAATAGCGAGTGGACTCGGGTACCTTGTATTGTGCTTCCGGAAGAGGTTCTTCTCGAAAAAAATATTGGATCGTTCTGGGTGAAGGTAGGATATTTTGAAGATTTCTGTGGTTCAGTCGCTTTCAGGAATTTGTCCTCATTTGCGTTAAATATTTTAACAATCCCTCATGGGAATGCCGAACCGGAAAGATGTTTTAGTCGCGTCAAGCTAGCATTCACTCCTACTAGGTCCAATCTAATGGTACAGACGATAAACGCCTGATTGTAAACAGCGGAATGCGTAAAAATGCAAGGTGGTTACACGCGTTTCATACCAACGGATGCAATGTACGAATTGTTTGATTCGCGAATGTATAGTCCGAGAGTACCAGAGGAAGTGTTAGGGGTCGACGATTTAGATTTCTTTGCAGATGATGATTCCGATTACGATGCTTAGGATTTGACGTGACAGATAATATTATACAATTCTCGGCGTGTTCATCTGGGCAGGTAGTAGCTTCGCGTTAACATTTCTTTATTTTGTCGATAAAACCGAATTGGTTTCCTTGAAGTGTATTAATTGTTTTAATGTTCACATTTGTTTTATCGAACTAAGTTCTTCTTTCGCGTACACTTCATTCGCTGCAGGATGAGAACCTATGTAAATAGTTGTATTGCGTCTATGGTATTAAAGTTTCTTCATCGCGTATAGGATAGTTTGAATTGGGTTTCTTCAAATGTGTTGTTTTTTTTTAAATGTATATCTTGTTTTGTTGCAGTTCGATGTTCTTTGACTTAGTACGGTAATAATGTTCAGTTGGCTGGATAGTTTAGTTAACGTTGTTAAATAATCGTTTCTCCATTGCTTAGAATAAACCGGATAGTTTATTTTGAATTGGTTATTTTCATTAAATGTATACAGGGTGATCCAAAAGTCCCGGAACAGCAAAATATCTCAGCGGGAGTGCATTTTCGGGGAAAATGTTTTAGACAAAAGTTTAAGGATTTTTCCCTGGCTATTTAATGGCGATATTGAATTTGACCTTGAACATGACCTTGAAGGTTATTTCAAGGTCAAGTTAATTTTTTTAAATAGGAACCCCTATTTTTTTTCACGGATTCGGAAAGAGCACAAAATTTTACGTCCGAATATGCCATGGCCGTTTTTTTCGGCAAGGTCATTTCAAGGTGAAACTTAAAACTCCCGTGACGGCGAAATATCTCAGAGGGTGTGCATTTCTTTGGAAATTGTTTCAGACAAAAGTTTAAGGATTTTTCCCGGGCTATTTAATGGTAGCACAGAATTTGACCTTGAACATAACCTTCAAGGTTATTTCAAGGTCAAGTTTGTTTTTTTTAATGGAAACTGCTATTTTTTTTTCACGGATTCGGAGAGAGCACAAAATTTTACGTCCAAATATGCTATGGCCGTTTTTTTCGGCAATGTCATTTCAAGGCCAAACTTAAAACTCCCGGAACAGCGAATTAACTCAGCAAGAGGTCATTTTCGGGTAAAATGTTTCAGACAAAAGTTTCAGGATTTTTTCCGGGATATTTAATGCTAGCATAAAATTTGACCTTGAAAATTACCTTGAAGATTATTCTCAGGTCAAGATTATTTTTTTTTTTAATTGGAACCCCGTTTCATTTTCTTAACGAAGTTATGAGGATCTTCCGGTATTGAGAGTGGTTAAATTCAGTTTGTTCAGTCGATGCTATTACTGGACGATCTGCTCTAGGGAGATCCTTTACAGTGCCGTAAACTTCGAAACAATTTATTGTTCTGCCAAAAGTCGATTTAGGAATCAGTTCCTGTCCCTCGCTTGTCCTCTAATTTTGTAAATAGAATAATAAACTGTTTAAAAAAAGTGTATACATACATCTTACGCAACACTTGTGCAAAGTGAACTTGGGCGCGCGAACAGCGACAGAGAGCACGAGTCACCAGCGAAGTAAATAAACAACATACATTCACATTGAATTTATACATACGTGTACAGTCTTATAAGGTTATATTTTGGTCTTAACTTTATCGTTTTGTGAGATACATGGATTTCCTATCTAAACGCCTTTCCTATCTAAACGTATTAAGCATCATTTCAGTAACAAAATACATACGTATATTTCGTACAAAGAGCAATGGCTGCGCTAAGTGAACGAGAAAGAATAACCATTCTCATGATGAGAGGCTGGGGTGATAACCAGCGATCTTTAGAGAATGTGCGAACCTTATTTAACGCATCATTTAGAGAGGGACGAGAACCGATTTCTAAATCTACTGTTAGCAGAACAATAAATCGTTTTAAAGTTCACGGTACTGTGAAGGATCTCCCAAGAGCAGGTCGTCCAGTAACAGCATCAACTGAAGAAAATGAGTTGAATGTCGCGCTGTCAATAACGGAAGATCCTCATACTTCCATCAGGAAAGTTAAACAGCAGCACGACTTATGTTACGGTACAGTACAACGGATCTTAACTAAAAACTTAAAATTTCACCCATACAAAGTTAGACTCGTACAACAATTGAATGAAGACGATCCTGATAGACGCCTACAGTTTGCGGAATTAATGATGAATCGAATAGATGCTGATGCCGGTTTCTTGAATCGCATCGTATTTTCTGATGAAGCTACATTCTTCTTAAATGGGGCAATCAATAGACATAACATGTCTTATTGGAGTGAAACCAATCCTAATTGGATGGTCGATAGTCGTTCTACTCAATATCCTGAAAAAGTAAACGTATGGGCAGGTATTATAAACAATGCGGTAGTTGGGCCCTTCTTCATCGAGGGTACCCTTACTGGTCAAAAATACCACGATATGTTGAGGGACGACATCATCCCTGCTATTCAGGTTATTGTAGGCGAGGATTTCGATCAGACTTGGTTTCAGCAAGATGGTGCAGCACCCCATTATGCAACAGATGTTCGCAATTATTTGAGTGATGTATTCGCAGAACGGTGGATAGGTCGAAGGGGTGTAATAGAATGGCCACCAAGATCTCCGGATCTTACGCCCCTTGACTATTTTCTATGGGGTTATCTCAAAGATAGAGTGTATCGAACGAAACCGGTGAATATTGAGGAAGTAAAACAACGAATACGGGATGAGATCGCGGCTATAGAACCAGATATGATTAAAAAAGTCGTATCGACTTTTTATAATCGCTTGGGATATTGCCAAGAAGTTAATGGCAATCACTTTGAGCATAAGCTTTAGTAAGATACATAATTTCATCAAAATCTTAGTATACCCATCTTGCCTTAACTGTCTGGGGACACCCACACACACACACACGCACACGCACACGCACACGCACACGCACACGCACAGGTGACGGCGACGGGAACCACCTGAACAAAGCACCCCGAAGAGGTGTAAACCCGACCGTGCTACCTCCACGCGGTACATCTTGGGTAATGCTAAAGCCGGCGGTAGCATTGGAAACAATGTAAAAATGTTACCCATACATACGGTATTTATAAACGTATCGGATGTAAAAAAAAAATGTATATTTTTATCCGGGAACAATGATAATGCATTGCACTCTGGAAACTCTGGAAACATTACGAAAATAAAACGGGGTTCCAATTAAAAAAAAAATAGTCTTGAGCTTAGAATAAGCCTCAAGGTAATTTTCAAGGTTAAATTCAATGGTGCCTCTTGCTGAGTTAATTCGCTGTTCCGGGAGTTTTAAGTTTGGCCTTGAAATGACATTGCCGAAAAAAACGGCCATAGCATATTTGGACGTAAAATTTTGTGCTCTCTCCGAATCCGTGAAAAAAAAATAGCAGTTTCCATTAAAAAAAACAAACTTGACCTTGAAATAACCTTCAAGGTCATGTTCAAGGTCAAATTCTGTGCTACCATTAAATATCCCAGGAAAAATCCTTAAACTTTTGTCTGAAACAATTTCCAAAGAAATGCACACCCTCTGAGATATTTCGCCGTTACGGGAGTTTTAAGTTTCACCTTGAAATGACCTTGCCGGAAAAATCGATCATATCATACTCGGACGTAGAATTTCCCGCTCTTTCAGAATCCATGAAAAAAAATAGGGGTTCCCATTTAAAAAAATTAACTTGACCTTGAAATAACCTTCAAGGTCATGTTCAAGGTCAAATTCAATATCGCCATTAAATAGCCAGGGAAAAATCCTGAAACCTTTGTCTGAAACATTTTCCTCGAAAATGACCTCTTGCTGAGTTAATTCGCTGTTCCGGGAGTTTTAAGTTTGGCCTTGAAATGACCTTGCCGGAAAAATCGATCATATCATACTCGGACGTAGAATTTCCCGCTCTTTCAGAATCCATGAAAAAAATAGGGGTTCCCATTTAAAAAAATTAACTTGACCTTGAAATAACCTTCAAGGTCATGTTCAAGGTCAAATTCAATATCACCATTAAATAGCCAAGGAAAAATCCTGAAACTTTTGTCTGAAACATTTTCCTCGAAAATGCACTCACGCTGAGATATTTTGCTGTTCCGGGACTTTTGGATCAGCCTGTATATATATTCAGTTTTATTTCAGTTACGTTTATTTCAATGCAAGATAAGAGTATGTACTATTAAGTTCAATTTTGTTCGATGTAAGATGCGCAGTTCGGAAGTAGTTTTCTGTTTTGTCTTCACATGTATCACTGTTATGTATTCACAATGTATCTTTCTTCAATGTAGGATATTAGATTTGATAGGTAGTATAGCTTCGAAACAATGTTTTTTCTTCGCGTAGATTACTTCACATCAGTTTCATTCGAGTTTGATGTTGGCCTTCAGTTTTTTTGTCCATGTTCACTTACTTTCAACATCATCAATGTACAGTTCATTTAGTTACCAGTAGGTGTTCTATGGGCAAACGGCCTGGTAAATGTGTTAGTGCATGTCCGTGTGTCTCATCGGCCTTACGCGTGCTACACACGCGCACATACACACACATGCAGATTGGAAAGTGGTGGAAAGCGAGAGAGCTCGCTGTCGTGAGATAATGGTGGGGTCATCCCACAGAGGCGGAAGGAATCAATTCACGTACATGAAGTGGAGGTGCATGTGAAGAAAATCACGAGAAGAAAGGGGTAAAGACTCGCGGGGGGGGGGGGGGAAGATTTTAGTGTAATGGAATAAGATAATCGCGGGTTGGGTAGGGGTAGGTGGAAAGAGGTGGATGATAAGAGAATTTTTGGGAGGAGGAGGAACTTTCTGTGGTCAGATGCTGGTGGGAGGAGCTTGCGGAGGTTGAAGAGGTTAAGTACTGAGGGTGAGGGGTGGGGGAATTCGCGAACAGTGATAAGCAGATCTCATGTAGGTGTCATGAGACAGGGTAACAGGAGAGATAATGGTGAGAGTAATGAAGGCTCATGGGGGGGGGGGGGGGGGGGGGGGGGATTCCCGGGTGGTGATATGAAAGTCACGGGTGAAAGAGTTAAATGTTAACGGGTAAAGAGGGGGGGGGGGGGTGTAAAACATATAGAATACGTATATGCTTACTTTGAAATGTGTAACGAACTACTTTCTATATAAACAATTATTTATAAACAATTATTCTTTGTCTTTCTTACGTCTTATATTAATTGCAAATAATATTATACTCTTTGACATAATCAATCATTTAGTTATTTAAACATTTATAAACTTATTCATATAATCCTACTTCATTTATCTCTGTAAACAATTAGTTACAAAGTATCACTCTTTTTTCTTTACATTTCTTTTTCCCATGTATTATCAATTTATTCATTGGTATTATTATTTCGGTAATTGCGCCCATTCGAAATATTAGCGGTTCTTGAAGACCAGCCCCCCCCCCCCCCTTAAGTTATCCCCGTTGTGAGTCTCGTGGCGGATAGCACTGTAACGTGATTTGCCACGTTACAGTAGCAATGAATTTGTGTTAATAATTCTGACATGTCATTGTATACTTTCTTTCGTTCGAAAGAACCTGGCTAATAATAATATATAACCTTTTTGTTAAAAAAATGGCCATGAAGTATTTTTTTTTTTGATAATAAGAACCAGGCGAATTTTTTTACGTACAGAAATGTCTTTTAGGGGCGATTTCACTCATTTTTGCGAAGGTAGAAAAATTAAATAAAAAAAGTATATGTATAGGGGAAGTATGGGCAAAGTGGGATTTTGGAGTTTCGCTGTATTAGAACATTTCCTATGTATTTGTTTGCATTGTTTATTTACAAAAGAGTTATCGTAATACAAATGTTTAAACATATTTCAGTTTCCATTCAATATTTACCAACCGTTCGAACATGACCTAGGAAATCGAAGTCAATTTCTAAATTTATACATATCTTCTACTTCCCCTTATTTCATCTGTTCAACCATTTCTACTTTTTAAATGAATATTGTACTAGCCATTTAGTATTTATCTCGTATTATTGTTATCTGTTTAAAAAATCATTTCTATTTGCCTTTACATGTTACAATACTATTCATGTAATATTTATACCCCGACGATTTAATTGAACTATTATTTATAAGCAATTAGGTAATATTTTACACTTTACGCTCCCTATGCATTCTAATAATTATTATTATTAAATTTTTTTTTTCACACTTTGTATAGATAATTGTACATGTATTTCTAGTTGTAACTGTTTTATTCCTTTTACTTTCCATTATAACATTATTCAAAATGTTTGACTGTTTTACTTCTTTTCACGTTCAAACACGTTTTCACTTTACAGCTGCACTTATTCACTATCTCTTTCCACCTATTAAGCCCACAGCTACTACTTCTTTCTATGTCTCTCGGTTACGTTCGTAATCTGCAAGTTCCGTAACCATTAGTCGCCTCGACTTTTCCCAAATGTTAAATGCCAGCATGCAAGTTTCAACCGTTTCTTTTTTTTCGCTCACCGGCCCTTTCCTGAGTTTCTACGTGTACGATATATCACTTGTTTCACAAGCATATGAATATGAGTGTCAACTCATTTCCATGAAAATCATCAAACAAATTTTCCCACTCCGCCGAAATTGGATAACCCCGCTTACTTAATATAGGCAAATAGTCCCAGGAGTAGAGATATAAAAATTTGTCAAATGCATATATTTTAACTGATTTCCTCGAGTAACCGGTGTTGCCTCATCTCCTCTTGTGATTGTGCAGAAGTTTAAAAAAAGAGAGAAAATTGAAGCGACAAAGAAAATTATCTTGACCCTAGAGATGGCGGTGAAAAACAAGTATCGCACTCTCGAAGATAACGCGTCTCCGAATGAATTTTACGAGTTTCTTGCCCAGTGCGATGACGCTGTCGCGGGTATGCTAGGGCAACTATTTACAAAGATAGACGTTGGAAGGAAACGGTATGTGGCATCTGCTATCAGTCGCGTAATCACCTTAAGGAGAAGGCAAAAAAGAGACTCTTCGCCAGGGAAGGACGAAGATCGCAAGGTGACATTAGTCGCGTGGAAGTCGATTCGGTTTTCAAAAACTTCATAAAGACTGAACTGGTGGTTAATCTGAAATATTTGGATCCGCTAAAGTTTTTCGATGCCGCAAAGGAGAAAACCCTCAAAACTGTCAGTGCTGCGATCGCGGAGCAAAATTGTGTAAAAGCGTGTACAGTGTTTTGTGGTGAGTTTGCACTCATCGGTAAAGAGGAAGACAAATACTTTCAAAATAAATACGAACAATTGTGCGAGACTACCAATTTAAATGAGTGGTATGAGGAGAGAGTAAATGCACCAATTCTTTCCTCGCTCGAAGAATTTGAGATGCGCGACTCTGGATGGGCGCTGACGGGAATTCACAACTTGCAAATTCAAATCTGCAAATATAACCCGATGCGTGCTGGTTCATACATAGATTTGCCACTTTTGGTTAAGAATAAACAGGCCGTAATAAATGTGAAGTCGTTTAATAACGATTGCTTCGCCTTGGCAATAATTTCCGCATTATTTCCCGTTAGAAAAAATTCCGATCAATTATATCCATACCCGGAATACAAACTACACCTCAACATTGACAGAATAAATTTTCCGGTGGCGCTAAAGGACATAACGAGTTCGAGAATTTAAATAATATCTCGATGAATGTGTTTATCATTGCCGACGAGAAGAAAAAAGTACTACCTGTGTACTTGACTAAAAGTGAAAGAGGTCGTCACGTCAACCTGCTTCTCGTGACAGAGAGTCCAAAAGAAGCCCTACGACCCTCTTCGTTTTTTGTGTTGGACGAAGTCGATGAAGATGATAAAGACTGCAACTATCATTACTGGCGTAATTATCATTAAGTTTTCTATAAAAGATATGTTGATGATATTTTTATGATATATCCAAAACATTACATCAATATTTTATTACACATATTTAATAGTTATCATCCAGATTTACAGTTTACTTATGAATTAGAGAAAAATAATAAATTACCTTTTTTAGATACAGAAATTATTAAAATTGAAAATAATAATTTGATCACTAATTGGTACAGAAAGAAAATCTGTTCCAATAGATACATAAATTTTAACTCATCTCATCCAACACACATAAAAACAGGTATAATTAACATGTTAGTTGATCGAGCTATCTTGTTGTCAGATGAAAAATTTCATGATGAAAACTTAAAATTTATAAAAGAATTTTGATATCTGTAAAAAAATAAAAATCTTCTTCTCCGTTAAATTGTTTTCTTAAGTGAAAAAGTTTTCAAAATAATAATCTTCTTGGAAAAAACGGATATAGTTGAACTTGGTGAAAAAAATACCATTCATTAACGTTTCGACTTTTATTAATTTTCGGTCCTCATCAGAATACTAAAATATAATAATTATAAATGTGTTTAAACATTAAAAAAAAAAAGTATAAAAAATAGTCAAACAAAGGTCAGATGTGCTTTGAAAACTGTTTATTTTATCTGTAAAAATAATTATTTTCCTTATCTGATAAAAATTCTTATTGTAGAGTAGAAAAATAGTTAAAATCCATGAATAAAAAATTTTTTTGAATCCATCTATAAAAATATTTATAAAAAGCTATTAGTTTAAAAAACTAAGTAAAGAAAATAATTTGATTTATAATAATGTATTTTACATCACGCACTTTATCACGGTTTCGCGTACCAACACAGACTGAGACCTGTTTGACTTTACAAGATGGTGGTCGTAACGAAATAAACAAAGTCAAGTATATAAATAAGAGAATAAAAACGATCGAATTTGAAAATATATTTGTTTCAAATAAAATCGTTTAAATTTTACATAATCGCAAAATAGTTATCTGGTAATAATGACTTTTCAAAAGGAATGTTTACAGTATTGTTGTTCGCTTTTATAAAATAATTTTCAATGTGTTTTCGTTTATTTGTATTATGTTCGGTGGCTAAAATCTTAATATTCTCATAATCAAAATCATGTCCAGTATTAATTCTATGTATGGTTAAACCTGTATAATTAGTTTCTTTATCACACAGTAAAATAGCCCTATCAATAATTCCATATGCAGTTCCTAATTTGTAACATAGAGGGTGGTAAGAAAAGAAATTTAGATATCTACCCGAGAAAGTTTTTTTGTGGTACCAATCAGTTATAATTTTATTGTTATTTCTAATCATTAAAATGTCCAAAAAACTTAATTTATTATCATTTTCTAATTCAAAAGTGAAAGAAATACGGTTATTAAACCCTTTAATTTTTTTTAAAGAGTTGAAAACATTTAAAATATTATCTACAAAGTTTATAGGTATTGAAGTAAAAATATCATCAACATATCTATAATAAAATGGTAATTTGAAAGGAAGCTTATTTAGATTAGATTAGATTAGATTAGAGTTTATTATGCCATGGGTTTATCCCTTATAGCAAATTACATGCAAGATACAATAGTAAGAATAATTTGGTACAGTAATAATATAATGGAGTACATGTTGATATCGTAGTAACAATAATTTTGAACTGGTAAGAAAACGAATCAATTTTTAACCATATAAACTAGCCTAAGTGAAAGGAATAGTGCAAATAATTCAAGTGGAGGGCAAATAACAAAAACTATACGTTTGTTGGCAATGACCAACAACTCATGATATCCAAATCAGAAATAATTCGGATTAATCCACGGATAGCTTATTAAATAGGTATATGAATAGTGCGGCCTTGAAAGAAACAATGTTTGGGGATTGTTTTGTTTCAGTGGGGATAGAATCCCATAATTTAATTGCATAATTTCTAAAAGACCGTGTATAGGCTTCAGTTCTACAAAACGGTACAATAAATTTCGAAGTGGTTGTACATCGACTGGATCTTCTTATGTCATGGCCAACGACGGGAAATAGTTCGTATAAATAACCCGGTGTGCCTGATTTAAATACATTGTATAATAGCGATCCTATAAAATAATCTCGTCGTAAATTAGGGGTAAGCCAGTTTGATTTAATTCTGTATGGAGATATGTGCACATTACGTTTGAGCCCATATACGAACCGAAGACATGAGTTGTGCAGTCTCTTGAGCTTCGTATCGAGATACCCAGAGAGGCCATTATAGACTACACAAGCATAGTCAGTCAATGGCAGTATTAATGCAGTGACTAGCATTAATTTGATGGAAGAAGGGAGAGCAGGGCCACTAGATTTAAGACGGTGAAGCACACCGTAAGACCCACGAAGAATCTTTGAAACTTGAGCATTCCATGTTAAGTCAGATGTTAGTAACACTCCGAGGTCATTAACACAGGTCTCATATGGGATTTCAAATCCGTCCATGAAGATGGGGGGTGGCAGATTGAGCTGTAGGTACGACAAGTTATACTTACTCCCAAATATTGTGGCCTTTGTTTTACTGGAGTTAAATACTAATCCAGCCTCGGACGCCCATGCAAGAATTGCGGAGACCTCCTCATTGAGATGAGAGACAATATTGCCTATATTATAAGGACTACATTGAAGGTATATCTGGAGATCATCTGCAAATAAAGCAAATGAGTTTTTGCAATGTTTTAGCACCTGAGCTATGGCATTAATATAGATAATAAAAAAGATGGGTCCAGGAGACGAACCTTGTGGTATTCCAGAGGAAGTAGGCCTTGGTTCTGATGGATGACAATCAATGTCAATAACTGATTGTGAACGGCCACACAAGTACGATGCCACAAAACTCAAGGCATTATCAGAAAAGCCCATTGCCCGCATAGATCTAAGCAAGATTAAATGGTTGATAGTATCAAAGGCTTTAGAAAAATCGAACAAAATTAAAACAGTAATAAGCCCTCGATCTAAACCTAATCGAATGTCATCTGTGATTTTAATCAGAGTGGTTTGGGTACTATGTCCCTTTCTAAATCCAGCCTGAAATGGATGAATTAACTTATTGCTTTCTAGGAAATTGGTGATTTGCCTCGTAAATAGTGAGTCGAACAATTTAGCAAAGTGAGATAATTTAGTGATTGGCCGGGTGTCTGAGAGAACTGTTGGCAATTTAGTCTTATTAATTGGGGTAATATAGGCACGCTTCCATAATGTAGGGTACAAGTTAGATAACAGGGATTTATTAAAAATTTTCGTAATGAATGGTGCTATAATTGGTATAATATAACGGACATGGCAGAGTGGTAATCCGTCAGGTGATAATCCATGAGATCGAGAGCAAGAGGCTGTTAATGCTTGATGAACGTCCACGCAATCAATGGGACTAAAGTGAAAAATTTGGACATGTGGCGGTACAGGTTCATCTATGAGTGCTGTCAGGTCAATTTCCGAGCAAGGTGGATGTTTAGAAGCTATGTCCGAATAATAAAGATTTAGCTCGTCAGCTCCAAAGATAGAGACTGAGGACTGTGTGGATTGGGATGTAATATTAAATTTAGACAACGTTCGCCATAATTGTTTTGAATCAGCGGCCTTTGATATAGCAGATGATAGTATATTATTTCTAGATTTGGCTATCATGAGTTTTACATCAGAACGCAATTTTTTATATTCTAGTTTAAGTGCTTGTCTTCGGTGGTTACAAATCGCGCGAGAATATAATTTATAAGTATATTTTCTATGAAATCCATGGTAATATTAGAGACAATGGGAGATAAAGGTGAGTAGTGTAACTAGGCCGGTCCTGGATACCCCCACCCTACATCCCATCCGGTCCTGGATACCCCCACTCTACCTCCCAGTCGGTCCTGGATACCCCCACCCTACCTCCCAGTCGGTCCTGTATACCCCCACCCTACCTCCCAGTCGGTCCTGGATACCCCCACCCTACCTCCCATCCGGTCCTGTATACCCCCACCCTACCGCCCAGTCGGTCCTGTATACCACACCCTACCTCTCGTTCGGTCCTGTATACCCCCACCCTGCCTCCCAGTCGGTCCTGTATACCCCCAACCTACCTCCCAGTCGATAGTTTAAATAAACCGGTCCCGTATACCCCCACCCTACCTCCCAGTCGATTTATTTAAACAATTAATTATTTATTTGATGATGTTATGACCTAATCAAACCATATGCAACAAATTGTTATTAAGAATTTACTATTATCATGAGTAAACATCCGCGGCCGAAGGCCGTCGCCTATAGGAATACCAACGCAGGTCGCTCTATGCGCGAGGAACCGCAGTGATACGTAAAAGTCCTCGTCATGCTGTTTACTACTACCTTCTCTCTCGCACTCATTACCGAGCTCATATTTGTCGTGACAAGAACATTTAGTTTTCACGGTCATTGATACCGCACGTTCGTCATCTGTACCTCTAAACTTTCAAATGCGTGCGCCCTTGTAGACAAGTTATGATGCGTCTCCCGGATCTTTTCGTCGTACGTACTATTCTCCACGTAATTACTTTTGAAATGTACGAATAGACCTACACCAGACGTGGCCCACATATATTTTTTCTAAATACATCTAATTAATCAGTCCGTATCATTTCTCAATTTTCGGCTCGAGGCCTTGTTGTCAGGGTTTCCACACGTCTTAGAAATACACGGTAAGTTAGGAAATTTAAGGCAATCAAGCGTAAAATTGTAAGGACGTTTTCCATCTGTTTACTACAGAACCCGTATTTCGTTAATGATCTCTAAATTTTTAAACGTGTGCGTGTGTAGAGAAGTTTTGATGGTTCGTTTCTCGGTAAATGGTTAGAATATTACAACATTTTTGTAAACAATTTACAGGGTCATTGATTTCCCATAGACAACATTCGTCATATCTTAAAATTGGGAAGCATTCCGATGTAGTATTGCCATATGTGAGTAAAATGACCTTTTCCTCGTGCGTCCTGCTACCATCTCTCTCGCTCTCGCATACTCTTTGTTACACCCATTAACATTAGCAGTATACCGTTTTCACGGTCGTCGATTATGCGTCGATCACTTATTCACCGTACATTTGTTTTCCCGAAACTTTCGAAAATGTATACAGGTCCAGACGAGTTTAAAAGGTCATTGCACAATTTCATCAAAACGTTATCTCTTGACTAAATTTCGGTAATCCGTGACGTAAGAGAAAGGAAGCAGTCTAATTCAAATATTTCAATGTCATAATTTCTATGATCTCTCTCGCTCTTGCATACTCTTTGTTACATCCATTAACATTAGCAGTATACCGTTTTCACGGTCCTCGATTATCCGTCGATCACTTATTCACCGTACATTTGTTTTCCCGAAACTCTCGAAATTGTATACAGGTCCAGATATCGTTTCAAAGGAATGTCGCGTTCCTGTGTCTATGTTTGACAGTACGTAAGCACCTCTATTTCAAATATTGTATTTCTACATCAATATGGTAGATGTCAAGAAGATTTTGTCGTCATGGGAAGAGGCCTTGAAGAAAGTTTACAACACTCTTGAAGAAGACGCTACTGAGGATCATTTTTCCAACTTCATTCGAGAATCCATCGCAAAGATTGACAAAATCAATTCATTCTCAAGGGTCAATCCTCACATTCCCAATGGGATGAAGATATCGTTGGGGACACGTATTCATTGCATCACGGTACAGAGGGTTACAGCTGCTGTCATATTAATTAGCGTATCTCAATGATCTTCAATAGAGACAAAACTGTCGAGTCCCTTCACCCAAAATTGCTAAGACCATTTTGAATATAATATAGAAAAGCCGCTAAGCAAGTCTGAACGCGTTCAAAAGACCTGGCGCCGACCCCCCCAATATTGTTATAAAAATGTCCTGCCTTTAGATGGTCATTGCAAACGGTCTCTTTCGAATGCGTGATCTTAAGAAATTAGATCATAAATATTGAAAAATAATAGCTGTTACACATTCGTATTGTCATGTGAGGAATGTCAAAAAAAATGCAAAAGTCGCTTTAATTAAAGGTCAGCTATTGCTACATCATAGTCGCTTCTCGATGCCTATGTGGTAATTCATCGTAGGCTAGGAACCGTATTTTCAAAGTGAAGGTAAAAGTGTAATAATGACCTTTTCCTCCTGCGTTCTACTACCATCTCTCTCGCTCTCGCGTACTCTTTGTTAGATCCATTAACTTTAGCATTATACCAGTTTCACGATCATCGTCATTGCCAATTACCCTCGGATCATTTTCACAACATATTTTTCCATGTTTACAGGTTCAGACGCGTTTAAAGTCATTGGGCAATTTCATCAAAATATATACTAAGTGACACATTTTCTCTATCCCAAATTTAGGCAACCTCCGCCATAATAGAAAGGAGATGTCCTCAGTTCCGTATTTTATCTGTAGGAATGACCTAGCGGATCACCCGTAGGCCAACACACCCCTTCGTTAACAAAGGTAGCATAAATAAATAAATAATTTACAATTATAATATTCAAATAGTAATAAATCTCACATAATCCGAATAGCGTGTATTAAAATGTATAATATAGAACTGATGGAAGAAGCTAGCAGTAATTAGAAAGAGAGAGGATGACACGCTTATTCCTTATGCATTTATCTATTCTCGATATTTAGGTGTTTTCATGACGTTCGAATCATAGCTGTACGAGTTTGGACACGTGGGTAATGTAATTAATCAGGTTCCTGACCATCTTTTAATATGTGTACAATTTCCCACATCTCAAATATCGCCATATAGGTTTCAACCTGTTAATTATCCGTAGACTTTACTATACGGTAACAATGAATCTGACTTCCCATAAGTGACGAACACATACGAGTATCGACTTCCTTTTAATGTAATTAATTAACCATCATTTAATATTTCCCACCTTTAAAATTTTTGAGAATAATAAGATCGAAATGAAGACGTAAAAATTTAAGAGAAGCATGTAAGATTCAACAGTTTCTTTCTATCTTTATGCACAGTTTAGTGTCTTTTAAGTAAAAAGTTAAAGGATGTGACCATGCTGCCATCTTTTGGCATGTTTAAAGAGATTGCAGAATCTGTTTAACGCAGAATTAAATATGCGGGTGCGTCTGAAATGCATGGATTCATCGTAGACTACGATGATACACTTGCTCATATGAGTGGTTATGGAGCGATTACAATTGAATATGAGTCAATGCATAAATAAACTAATAATAATAATATCGCCATGCAAAAGAATATGAAAGTGAAATTGTTAAATATTACCGCGCATATACTGCAAAGCGAAAGCAATCTCGAGGACCCGAGATTTCTTATTTCTAAAATACCTATATTTCCATTACTATACATCCCTCTTAAATTGACACTTTGCACAGTCTTTAATCATCGGCGGTTGTCTATCTGCGGTAGCATCACTCGTTTCAAAATGTTTATCGATGACATTCACGTAAATCTGGATGCATTTACATTGTGAGTGGTAAGCATGACCATACATCTTCAATTTGCCGGTCAGCAAATATGCAAATGAAATCAATCGGCAGACATTCGATATCTTTTGTTTCCATCAATTCGAGACGTTTTACTTCGTAATAAATCCTTAATGAACGTTGTGGAGATGCAGGTTGTTCACATATATTTTCCAATGCCCAATTCTTAAGTATTTTTACATTTTCTTTAGCGCATGTTCCATTAATCGTATGATTTTCACACATCTCCGACAATTGATATTGCTGCTGCTGCTTCAGTTTTGTTAGAGATGGGCAGTCCAAAAATGTCGAGATCGACAACATTTTTAGCGTTTAATATATCCTCCAACCAACATTTTTTATCGACTCCTTTTACATAAATTTTGCTAGCACATTTAACGATATCCTCCAAAGTTTCGTTTATAGCGTCAAATGGTACATCGCCAGATTGCCATGGTAAACCGTGATAATTATTCATCAACCAGTTATTGACTCTCTTATAGTGTAAAGGTAACCACACCCATTGATATGGTGGTTTAAACACATAAGTCACAATTTCACTGTCGACAATATTTATTATAGACATTTGCACGTCTACAACTTATTCCATTTCGTATGAAACTGATTCACTAGTGAATAACCGCGTTTTATTCATTAATTGACGCACGCGCAGTAATGGTGACCTCTCCTCTCAAACCAATTTCTTTACATTTCCACTTATTTCGTGTTAACATTCGTTAACAAAGGTAGCATTAATAAATAAATAAATAATTTATAATAATAATATTTAAATTGTAATAAATCTCACATAATCCGAATAGTGTGTATTAAAATGTATAATATAGAAATGATGGAAGAAGCTAGCAGTAATTAGAAAGAGAGGATGTCACACTTATTCTCTATGCATTTATCTATTCACGGTATTTACGTGTTTTCATGACGTTCGAACCATAGCTATAATTTTGGAGTTTGGACACGTGGGTAATGTAATTAATCATGCTCCTAACCGTTTTTTTAAATATGTGTACAATTTACCACATCTTAAATATCGTCATACAGGTTTCGACCTGTTAATTATCCGTATACTTTACTATACGGTAACAATGAATCTGACTTCCCATTAGTAACAAATACATACGAGTATCGACTTGCTTATAATATAACTAATTAACCTTCATTTAATATTTCCCACTTTTAACATTTCTGAGACTAATGAGATCGAAATGTCGATGTAAAAATCTAAGAGAAGCGTGTAAAATTCAGGAGTTTCTTTCTATCTTTACGCACAGTTTTGTGTCTTTTAAGTAAAAAGTTAAAGGAAGTCACAATGCTGCCATCTTTTGGTATGTTTAAAGAGATTGCAGAATCTGTGTATCGCAGAATAAAATATGCGGGTGCATCTGAAATGCATGGATTCATCGTAAGCTGCGATCATACACTTGCTGATATGAGTGGTTATGGAGATGAAAGTGAAATTGTTAAATATTACCGTGCATCTACTGCAAAGCGAAAGCAATCTTGAGGACTTGGGATTTTTTATTTTTAAAATACCTATATTGCCATTACTATACATCCCTCCGAAATTAACAATTTGCAGAGTCTTTAATCATCGGCGGCGGTCTTTCCAAGGTATCATCACTCGTTTCAAAATGTTTATCAACGACATCCACGTAAATTTGGATGCATTTGCATTGTGAGTGGTAAGCATGACCATGCTTCTTCGATTTCACGTTCTGCAAACGTTGAGATGAAATCTATAGGTAGACACACGATGTCGTTTGTTTCCATTAATGCTAGACGTTTCACTTCATAATAAACTCTCATTGACCTTTAAAGAAATGCAGGCTGGTCTTGAAGATTTTCCAGTATCCAATTTTTAAGCATTTTAACATTTTGTTTAGGACACTTTTCGTTAAATGTATGATTTTCACAATTTATCGACAATCGATGTTGTTGTTGTTGTTGTCCTATGAATTTCAGTAGAGATGGATAGGCCAATATGTCTAGGCCGACAACATTGTCAGCATCTAAAATTTTCTGCAACCTATATCTTTTTTTGTCTGCACCTTTTATGGGTATCTTGTGAGCACATGTAAGGTTGTCTTCCAACGTTTCGTTTATTGCATCAAAGGGTATATATCGACCGATTCCCATCGTAGACTATGATAATTGTGTATTAACCAATCGTTTTACGTTGAAAACATACTTTGCAACATCACTGTCGGAAATATCCATAATGCACATTTCCTTTGGTACAAACCGATTACCGAGTCCGGGAATCCTTGCACGTCGGCAATATACTACATTTCTAGTACCTAATAGTGATTAGCTTGTCCCCTTCATTAATTGACGCATTCTTTTCTCTCTCTCTTTCTTTTGTTATAAATCTAGTATTGCGATTTTATATGCTTCTGTTAGTATGCCTTGTTATATTAAGCTTAGCTTTAGTTTTAGTTATCTGTATCTATGCTCTATATTGGTTGGCCTAAGAGGTAATACCTCAAGCCATAATGAAGAGAATCAATCAATACATCTCTCTCTCTCTCTCTCTCTCTCTCTCTCTCTCTCTCTCTCTCTCTCTCTCTCTATCTATCTATCTATCTATCTATCTATCTATGTATTTCTTTCTCTCTCGCACACTCTTTGTCACTTCCACATATGACGCGGTACCTGTAACTTATGGATATACATCGTATCTTTCTCTCTAGATCGTAGTATCTCTTCGTCAAATCCTATGAATCGGAAATCAAATCAGAGTGTAACAAAAACAGATAGTTTTCATGGTCACTAGATCCATCTCGGTATCATCCAATGTTCCTCTCGAGATTAAGATAGACGGTCCCATACTTGTCCATTGTAGCTAGTTTGCGAGTTACGATGCTCAGATGATGCAGAGTTGAACGCAATATTAAATCGTTTCACGTACTAGTACCAGTATGATGGTCTCCATACTTTTACAATTGAAGAAACCTTTTCTACGATATTCGATCTCTTTGAAATGTACATATACTTATGAATACAAGTTTCGATCCATTTATAATACAATTGAGCGCGCCAAAGATCTCTAAATGTTCAGTCATTAAATTGGCATCGTTTAAACAATTAATTTTTGTATGTATATTGAATCGCGACGTACTGCACTCTAAAAACAAATTCTTAAAATCATTTCATCTTAAAGTCAGTCCATGTATAATTACATCTTACATCTTACGTGGTCTAAGTCATCTTATCTACACTACATATTTCTTTCTGTCAATGTAAAAACAAAACGAAAAACGACAAAGTATTTATCATTGTGATAATAACAAATCTGTTCTCATTAGAACCGTGTATAATAGCCCACATAAGGAAACCTTATTCATAGCGAATGTGACTTTTGAACTGTCTTCTTTTATTGTCGAGCATTCTCTCTCTCTCTCTCTCATCAGCTACCCATTTTTTACATCTATAAGATTACCCGTACATCAAATCGAGTCGTGTGCACATTTTTGTGATTCAACATTCACACGACTATGGAATGAAATTCATTCTGAAAACCAAACAAGTACCAGCGTAAATGTATTTTAATACTAACTAACGGTACCTCTCGATTCGAAATTGTATGTAGCGTAACCGGCATGACTATTTAAATCCGTTTACAACAATGATTTGAATCATCACACTGCACGAAACGTTGTTATATTTGACAGATTTTTGTTACTTCAACATTGTAATCGTAATTAGTTAACTAAGTTATTTACGTACCAATACTATTGTTATATGTATTTTGTTAAATATATTGGAATAAGGAGACTATCCTTCTATCCACCACACCTAGTGTACTAGAAAAAGACGCAAGTATTTATATCAATAAATAATTTTCATGGTAATAAATTAACCTTTAAAAACTTCTTATGTTTTCACATCACGGACTAAAATGTAATTATTGATATTGAATCGTTTATAGAACTGATGTTTTCATACATTATCACTCAAAAAGACTGCTACCCTATATGAAATAAAAGACCAAACAAAAATTCAACATGAAGACATGCATAGGTTAATTCTATTTAAATGTGCGCATGTGATCCGTAAAACATTAATCATTTTGAAGGGGACAAGTGAAAAATTGCCAATGACCTGTCTGTAAAGCTTATATAGTTCTATCTTACTTCATGCTTCTTTTCGAGAGTCCAAACACACTTTCAATAAGCATTGAATATTTTCTTATGTAAGGGAGTAAATATTCAACGATTTTTTCGTAAATAATGATACAGTTTAATATATACGATCATTATACAATTTAACTAAAACAAGCTTATTTAGAACATTCATTTGGAAATGATGGGGATAAGGATATGAATATGCATTTAAATGAATCATTTAACACACATATCTCTATGATTAATTTCAATTATATAATTTTTGCATGCCAAATCCAATTGAATGCCAAAGCATTCACAGTTATTAATATGATTCTTTATAAGTCATAAGTTTGCTGTCGACTATATTCATAATAAACATATTGTTTAATGTAGATCGGTAATTATATAATTCCTTATCTTACATTTAATTCCTCACAATATTCAATATGTCCCATTCATAACATCGTGTTTTATTTTTGCTTATTGCATCTTGTAATATATATCTGCTCGCACTCTACATACAAAGTACGTAATATTCACTTTCAAAATTTGTAATTATTTTGAATATTTCGTTTATATCTCATTAGCTTTCTTATGTTATAAATTTATTTCGTAAAAATCTCTGCTAATAATCCTCGCACTATTAATATTCCTGAACCCCTTTATATAGTTTCAATATTTCCATAGCATACACCTTTCGACTATGGCGTCATCGTGTAGTATTCATATTTTAAAGATTAATTGCATCTACTCCAGATATTAACGAACACCTTACTAATAATTAAGATTGACAATTAAAGGACATAATTTCGTATACATTGATTATTTGACCATCCACCTTATACCCACAATAATATTCTACCAATACCAAAAATATCTCGCAAATAATCGAGGCAATATTTTCATTTCAAATTTATTATTATACTTGAAAAATTTCTCTCAGTCTAAACTTCTCTTACGAGTTTACTATATTCTTCATCTTACTTACCTTATATCGGGAACATTAGTTAACTGATATTTTAAGCGCGGAATTTGTATATTTTCCAACCCATATGTTTGAAAACATTTATTCTCTAGATATTATTCTAAGTGTTATCTCTCAACCCTGAGAGTTCAGCAATTTTTTAATCAATGTTATCCTCTTCATTTATATTCCCTGGTACAGCTACATACAAAGTACGTAATATTCACTTTCAAAATTTGTAATTATTTTGAATATTTCGTTTATATCTCATTAGCTTTCTTATGTTATAAATTTATTTCGTAAAAATCTCTGCTAATAATCCTCGCACTATTAATATTCCTTAACCCCTTTATATAGTTTCAATATTTCAAATTATTTGAGTAGGTCAATTACTATGTAAGAAATGGAGAGTGAGAGAGAGAGGGAGAGAGAGAGGGGGGGGGGTGGAACAGCAATATGCGTGCATGAGACTACAATGATGATCGATTACACATTTAATACTTATACGAAAAGAAGATATTCATTGATAAAGTTGGTGATCGTTTAGCATTAGACCATATTAAGATGCAGAGCCAAGGCGACGAAGTAAATGTTACGGAAACACGAAAAACACGTCTGGAAATGGTAACAAACGTTGACAATGCATATCATACATAAGTAGCTGAATATTCAAAATTATAAATAAAAGGTTAATTAGAAGTGTTCTTACTTTAGATGAACTACCGTACAGTAAAAATGTTACACATTGCATATCTTGAAGTAAAATATTGAATGTAGGCTCATGACAAATTGCATTCAATCATTAAGTTTAACATAAGATTTAAGTCTTATTATGCAAGTTTCTATAGTAACTGGATGTAATGTTTAAATGCATAGAAATATTAAATAAATGCAGACAGATTTAAATAAAAGTGCAATGATGCATTTACATGCTGACAAACCGGAATATAAAATTGAAAATGATGGATGCTGTCATGAAATACATATAAAATTAAAGTCTTATTAGAATGCTGTACCAGGGAATATAAATGAAGAGGATAACATTGATTAAAAAATTGCTGAACTCTCAGGGTTGAGAGATAACACTTAGAATAATATCTAGAGAATAAATGTTTTCAAACATATGGGTTGGAAAATATACAAATTCCGCGCTTAAAATATCAGTTAACTAATGTTCCCGATATAAGGTAAGTAAGATGAAGAATATAGTAAACTCGTAAGAGAAGTTTAGACTGAGAGAAATTTTTCAAGTATAATAATAAATTTGAAATGAAAATATTGCCTCGATTATTTGCGAGATATTTTTGGTATTGGTAGAATATTATTGTGGGTATAAGGTGGATGGTCAAATAATCAATGTATACGAAATTATGTCCTTTAATTGTCAATCTTAATTATTAGTAAGGTGTTCGTTAATATCTGGAGTAGATGCAATTAATCTTTAAAATATGAATACTACACGATGACGCCATAGTCGAAAGGTGTATGCTATGGAAATATTGAAACTATATAAAGGGGTTCAGGAATATTAATAGTGCGAGGATTATTAGCAGAGATTTTTACGAAATAAATTTATAACATAAGAAAGCTAATGAGATATAAACGAAATATTCAAAATAATTACATATTTTGAAAGTGAATATTACGTACTTTGTATGTAGAGTGCGAGCAGATATATATTACAAGATGCAATAAGCAAAAATAAAACACGATGTTTTGAATGGGACATATTGAATATTGTGAGGAATTAAATGTAAGATAAGGAATTATATAATTACCGATCTACATTAAACAATATGTTTATTATGAATATAGTCGACAGCAAACTTATGACTTATAAAGAATCATATTAATAACTGTGAATGCTTTGGCATATAATTTGTGTGAGAGAGAAAGAGATAGATAGATAGATAGATATATATATATATATATATATATAAATGTAGAGAGAGAGAGAGAGAGAGAGAGAGAGAGAGAGAGAGAGAGAGAGAGAGAGAGAGAAGCATATAAAATCGCAATACTAGATTTATAACAAAAGAAAGAGAGAGAGAAAGGAATGCGTCAATTAATGAAGGGGACAAGCTAATCACTATTAGGTACTAGAAATGTAGTATATTGCCGACGTGCAAGGATTCCCGGACTCGGTAATCGGTTTGTACCAAAGGAAATGTGCATTATGGATATTTCCGACAGTGATGTTGCAAAGTATGTTTTCAACGTAAAACGATTGGTTAATACACAATTATCATAGTCTACGATGGGAATCGGTCGATATATACCCTTTGATGCAATAAACGAAACGTTGGAAGACAACCTTACATGTGCTCACAAGATACCCATAAAAGGTGCAGACAAAAAAAGATATAGGTTGCAGAAAATTTTAGATGCTGACAATGTTGTCGGCCTAGACATATTGGCCTATCCATCTCTACTGAAATTCATAGGACAACAACAACAACAACATCGATTGTCGATAAATTGTGAAAATCATACATTTAACGAAAAGTGTCCTAAACAAAATGTTAAAATGCTTAAAAATTGGATACTGGAAAATCTTCAAGACCAGCCTGCATTTCTTTAAAGGTCAATGAGAGTTTATTATGAAGTGAAACGTCTAGCATTAATGGAAACAAACGACATCGTGTGTCTACCTATAGATTTCATCTCAACGTTTGCAGAACGTGAAATCGAAGAAGCATGGTCATGCTTACCACTCACAATGCAAATGCATCCAAATTTACGTGGATGTCGTTGATAAACATTTTGAAACGAGTGATGATACCTTGGAAAGACCGCCGCCGATGATTAAAGACTCTGCAAATTGTTAATTTCGGAGGGATGTATAGTAATGGCAATATAGGTATTTTAAAAATAAAAAATCCCAAGTCCTCAAGATTGCTTTCGCTTTGCAGTAGATGCACGGTAATATTTAACAATTTCACTTTCATCTCCATAACCACTCATATCAGCAAGTGTATGATCGCAGCTTACGATGAATCCATGCATTTCAGATGCACCCGCATATTTTATTCTGCGATACACAGATTCTGCAATCTCTTTAAACATACCAAAAGATGGCAGCATTGTGACTTCCTTTAACTTTTTACTTAAAAGACACAAAACTGTGCGTAATTCATAGGACAACAACAACAACATCGATTGTCGATAAATTGTGAAAATCATACATTTAACGGAAAGTGTCCTAAACAAAATGTTAAAATGCTTAAAAATTGGATACTGGAAAATCTTCAAGACCAGCCTGCATTTCTTTAAAGGTCAATGAGAGTTTATTATGAAGTGAAACGTCTAGCATTAATGGAGACATTCTCCTTATGGCAATATATTTAACAAAATACCTACATATAATAATAGTATTCGTACATGAATAACTTAGTTAACTAATTAAGATTACAATGTCGGTTACGCTATATACAATTTCGAATCAGGATGTATACCATTCGTTAGTATTAAAATACATTTACGCTTGTACTTGTTGGGTTTTCAGAATTAATTTCATTCCATAGTCGTGTGAATGTTACAACACAAGAATGTGCACACGACTCGATTTGATGTAAGAGTATTCGTATAGATGTAACAAATCGGTAGCTAATGCGAGAGATTGATTGATTGATTGATTGATTATCTTTATTATGGCTTGAGGTATTACCTCTTAGGCCAACCAATATAGAGCATACATTCAGATAACTTATACTAAAACTAAGCTTAATATAACAAGACATACTAACAGATGCATATAAAAGCGCAATACTAGTTCTATAACAAAGTAGATATAAAATAGATATATAATAATAATAGTCGAGCGATTACAACGTAGGGTAGGGTACACGCATACCAGAAGTAAAAGTGGACTAAAATACTAATGTTAAATACTAAAAATACTCATACTAATACTAATAATGCTAATACTAAAATATAAAATACAAAATAATTACACTGAAGTCCGACTTAATAGGAATTTTTTTAGTTTTACTTTAAACGAATACACATTTTCACTTGCGCGAATTTCGACTGGGAGTTCATTCCATAACCGGGTAGATGTGACAATAAAAGAGTTGCAATAGGATTCTAGCCGATGTGTCGGTACTCGAAGTTCTTGCATAGAGCCTGTTCGAAGAGCCCTGGATGTAGATTCTTCACGCCACTGATAACGTTCATAAAGATAGTGGGGTACGTGGGTCTTAATAATTTTATAGGTGACGATACCAATATAGTATAACCTACGCGATTTGGTGTTGAGCCAGCCAAGCTTATTACGATATGGGGTAATGTGCTCATCGCGCCGTAGATCGAAGATGAAACGAATGCCCGCATTAAACATTCGTTCCACCCTGATTTTTTGAGTTACATTGATGTCGTTGTAAACTGCGCAGCAGTAATCGAAGTAGGGTAAAATCAACGAGGAAACAAGGGTTTGCCTAACATCAGTTGGTGGTTGAGCACGGTTATTACGTAGTTGACGTAGAGTGGAGAAGACTTTATTGGACATTTGTATAAGGTGGCGTTCTTCCACGAGAGCGTTCCATCAAACACGAGACCCAAGTTCCTCACTGATTTAATCCACGGTATGACCGAATTATTAATAACAATCGGTGTGATCGAATCAGTATTAAAGGTGTTCAGATAAAAAGCACTGCCGACCAGTAATGCCTTAGTTTTTTCAAAGTTAAGGACGAGGTCATTGCTATTCGCCCATTGACAGAAGCGAGTGATATCGGATGTTACCTTTGCAATGGCGATGTCAAGTTCTGAAACACGACATTTAAGAAAAATTTGAGTGTCGTCAGCGAAAATCATATGATCACTATGATGGAGAACCCCAGGTAGATCGTTAATAAATACTGAAAACAACAAAGGTCCTAACACAGAACCTTGGGGCACTCCAGCACCCACTGGAAGCCACGACGATCTAGTGCCATCCACCCCTGTGACAGCCTGAGATCGACACGAGAGGTAAGACGCAAACCACCGAATAGCGGTATCCGATAAATTAGCCATTTTTAGTTTCTGCAGCAAAAGCCTATGACTAATAGTATCGAACGCACGGCTAAAGTCAAAGAGGATAACAATAGTTATCATGCGATTGTCTATTGCTTGCCTGCAATATTCAGATACATATAATAGTGCTGTTTGGGTGCTGTAGTCTTTACAGAAACCCGATTGGTGAGAATCAAACCAATTACTGTTATTCAGGAACCCAAGTAGCTGATTGAAAACAATACGTTCTAGTATTTTAGAGAGAGCAGGAACAATAGCGATAAGTCGGTAATGAGCAGGAGAAACAGGGTTAGTAATTTTGCTAATGGGTATCATCAATGATTTTTTCCAGTCAGCAGGAAAGATGGATAAATTAAGCGATTCATTGAAGAGATGAACTAAGTGAGGGGCAATGACAGGGAATGATTTGATGTAAAAACTAATAGGTATCGAATCAGAGCCACATGCCTCCGACTTTGCTTCCGACAAACGAGCAGCTACGTCCTCGATGGTGACATTAGCGAAGAAAAATCTACTATCGTTAAAATCTCCGTGATAAAAGTCTTCATCGAAATTTAGGTCGAAAAGATCAGTGTAAGAAGAAACAGAAGCTGTGTGAAAGGAATTGAGTTCATCCAAAGTGCAACACAACGGTTTAACAGCTTTATTGGAAGCCACCAGATCAAGGTTGCGCAACTCCCTCCACATGGTCTTAGCATCCCGAATATTAGTAAGTTTGTTTCGATAGTAGTTTGCCCATGCCTGCTTATTAGCCTTATTAGCAGAAATGAGTCTAATTCTTAAGGAGAGTTCTTCTTAAAGAGAGAAAGAGAGAGAGAGAGAGAGAGAATGATCGACAATTAAAGATGACAGTTCGAAAGTACAATTCACTACGAGTAAGGCGACCTTATGTAGGCTATTGTACACGGTTCTAATGTGAAGGAATTTGTTATTATCATAATGATAAATACTTTGTTGTCTTTCGTTTTGTTTTGCATTTACAGAAAGAAAGATGTAGTGTAGATAAGACGACTTAGACCATGTAAGATTTATGCATGGACTGACTTTAAGATGTAATGATTTTAATTATTTGATTTAAGACTGCAGTATATCACGATTTAATATACATACAAAAATTAATTGTTTAAACGATGTCAAGTTAATGACTCAACATTTTTTATTTAAAGTTGAAAGATATTTGGAACGCTCAATTGTATTATTAATCAATCGAAACTTGTATTCATACGTCTATGCACATTTCAATTAGATCGATTATCGTAGAAAAGATTTATTCAATTGTGAAAGTGCTGTGACCATCATACTGGTGCTAGTACTTGAAACGATTTACTATTGCGTTTAACTTCTTCATCATCTGAGTGTCGTAACTCGCTAACTATCGAAAATGAACACGTATGGAACCATCTATCCTAATCTCGATAGGAACGTCGGATAATACCGAGAGGGATCTAGTGACCGTGAAAAGTATCTGTTTTTGTTACACTCTGATTTGATTTCCTATTCATAGGAATTGACGAAGAGATACTACGATCTAGAGAGAAAGGTACGACGTATATCCATGAATTAGAGTCACCACGCCATACGTGGAAGTGGCAATGAGTGTGTGAGAGAGAGAATGATGCGTCAATTAATGAAGGGGATACAAGCAAATCAATATTAGGTACTAGAAATGTAGAATATTGCCGACGTATAAGTATTCCCCGGACCTGGTAATCGGTTTATACCGAAGAAAATGTTTATTATGGATATTTCCGACAGTGATGTTGTAAAGTACGTTTTGAACGTTAAACAATTGGTTAATACACAATTATCATGGTCTACGATGGGAATCGGGCGATATACCCTTTGATGCAATGAACGAAACGGTGGAGGACACCGTTTCATGAGCTCACAAGATATACATAAAAGGCGCAGACAAATAAAAGACATAGGTTGCAGGAAATTTTATATACTGACAATGTTGCCGTCATAGACATATTGACCTGCCCACCTCTACCGAAGCTCATAGGACGACAACTGGAAAATCGTCAAGACTCTTCTTCCAAAATCTTCAATCTGCATCTCTTCAAACATCGATGAGAATTTACTATGAAGTGAAACATTTTGCATTAATGGAAACAAAAGACATCGAGTGTCTATGGATTTCATCTCAACGTTTGCAGAACGTGAAATTAAAGATGTATGGTCATGCTTACCACTCACAATGTAAATGCATCCAGATTTACGTGAATGTCATCGATAAACATTTTGAAACGAGTGATGATACCGCAGATAGACAACCGCCGGTGATTAAAGACTGTGCAAAGTGTCAATTTAAGAGGGATGTATAGTAATGGAAATATAGGTATTTTAGAAATAAGAAATCTCGGGTCCTCGAGATTGCTTTCGCTTTGCAGTATATGCGCGGTAATATTTAACAATTTCACTTTCATATTCTTTTGCATGGCGATATTATTATTATTAGTTTATTTATGCATTGACTCATATTCAATTGTAATCGCTCCATAACCACTCATATGAGCATGTGTATCATCGTAGTCTACGATGAATCCATGCATTTCAGACGCACCCGCATATTTAATTCTGCGTTAAACAGATTCTGCAATCTCTTTAAACATGCCAAAAGATGGCAGCATGGTCACATCCTTTAACTTTTTACTTAAAAGACACTAAACTGTGCATAAAGATAGAAAGAAACTGTTGAATCTTACATGCTTCTCTTAAATTTTTACATCTTCATTTCGATCTTATTATTCTCAAAAATTTTAAAGGTGGGAAATATTAAATGATGGTTAATTAATTACATTAAAAGCAAGTCGATACTCGTATGTGTTCGTCACTTATGGGAAGTCAGATTCATTGTTACCGTATAGTAAAGTCTACGGATAATTAACAGGTTGAAACCTATATGGCGATATTTGAGATGTGGGAAATTGTACACATATTAAAAGATGGTCAGGAACCTGATTAATTGCATTACCCACGTGTCCAAACTCGTACAGCTATGATTCGAACGTCATGAAAACACCTAAATATCGAGAATAGATAAATGCATAAGGAATAAGCGTGTCATCCTCTCTCTTTCTAATTACAGCTAGCTTCTTCCATCAGTTCTATATTATACATTTTAATACACGCTATTCGGATTATGTGAGATTTATTACTATTTGAATATTATAATTGTAAATTATTTATTTATTTATGCTACCTTTGTTAACGAAGGGGTGTGTTGGCCTACGGGTGATCCGCTAAGTCTTTCCTACAGATAAAATACGGAACTGAGGACATCTCCTTTCTATTATGGCGGAGGTTGCCTAAATTTGGGATAGAGAAAATGTGTCACTTAGTATATATTTTGATGAAATTGCCCAATGACTTTAAACGCGTCTGAACCTGTATACATGGAAAAATATGTTGTGAAAATGATCCGAGGGTAATTGGCAATGACGATGATCGTGAAACTGGTATAATGCTAAAGTTAATGGATCTAACGAAGAGTCCGCGAGAGCGAGAGAGATGGTAGTAGAACGCAGGAGGAAAAGGTCATTATTACACTTTTACCTTCACTTTGAAAATACGGTTCCTAGCCTACGATGAATTTCCACATAGGCATCGAGAAGCGACTATGATGTAGCAATAGCTGACCTTTAATTAAAGCGACTTTTGCATTTTTTTTGACATTCCTCACATGACAATACGAATGTGTAACAGCTAGTATTTTTCAATATTTATGATCTAATTTCTTAAGATCACGCATTCGAAAGAGACCGTTTGCAATGACCATCTAAAGGCAGGACATTTTTATAACAATATTAGGGGGGGTCGGCGCCACGTCTTTTGAACGCGTTCAGACTTGCTTAGCGGCTTTTCTATATTAATTTCAAAATGGTCTTAGCAGTTTTGGGTGAAGGGACTCGACAGTTTTGTCTCTATTGAAGATCATTGAGATACGCTAATTAATATGACAGCAGCTGTAACCCTCTGTACCGTGATGCAATGAATACGTGTCCCCAACGATATCTTCATCCCATTGGGAATGTGAGGATTGACCCTTGAGAATGAAAATGTACGGTGAATAAGTGATCGACGGATAATCGAGGACCGTGAAAATGGTATACTGCTAATGTTAATGGATGTAACAAAGAGTATGCAAGAGCGAGAGAGATCATAGAAATTATGACATTGAAATATTTGAATTAGACTGCTTCCTTTCTCTTACGTCACGGATTACCGAAATTTAGTCAAGAGATAACGTTTTGATGAAATTGTGCAATGACCTTTTAAACTCGTCTGGACCTGTATACATTTTCGAAAGTTTCGGGAAAACAAATGTACGGTGAATAAGTGATCGACGCATAATCGACGACCGTGAAAACGGTATACTGCTAATGTTAATGGGTGTAACAAAGAGTATGCGAGAGCGAGAGAGATGGTAGCAGGACGCACGAGGAAAAGGTCATTTTACTCACATATGGCAATACTACATCGGAATGCTTCCCAATTTTAAGATATGACGAATGTTGTCTATGGGAAATCAATGACCCTGTAAATTGTTTACAAAAATGTTGTAATATTCTAACCATTTACCGAGAAACGAACCATCAAAACTTCTCTACACACGCACACGTTTAAAAATTTAGAGATCATTAACGAAATACGGGTTCTGTAGTAAACAGATGGAAAACGTCCTTACAATTTTACGCTTGATTGCCTTAAATTTCCTAACTTACCGTGTATTTCTAAGACGTGTGGAAACCCTGACAACAAGGCCTCGAGCCGAAAATTGAGAAATGCTACGGACTGATTAATTAGATGTATTTAGAAAAAATATATGTGGGCCACGTCTGGTGTAGGTCTATTCGTACATTTCAAAAGTAATTACGTGGAGAATAGTACGTACGACGAAAAGATCCGGGAGACGCATCATAACTTGTCTACAAGGGCGCACGCATTTGAAAGTTTAGAGGTACAGATGACGAACGTGCGGTATCAATGACCGTGAAAACTAAATGTTCTTGTCACGACAAATATGAGCTCGGCAATGAGTGCGAGAGAGAAGGTAGTAGTAAACAGCATGACGAGGATTTTTACGTATCACTGCGGTTCCTCGCGCATAGAGCGACCTGCGTTGGTATTCCTATAGGCGACGGCCTTCGGCCGCGGATGTTTACTCATGATAATAGTAAATTCTTAATAACAATTTGTTGCATATGGTTGGATTAGGTCATAACATCATCAAACAAATAATTAATTGTTTAAATAAATCGACTGGGAGGTAGGGTGGGGGTATACAGGACCGACTGGGAGGCAGGGTGGGGGTATACAGGACCGAACGGGAGGTAGGGTGGGGTATACAGGACCGACTGGGCGGTAGGGTGGGGGTATACAGGACCGACTGGGAGGCAGGGTGGGGGTATACAGGACCGAACCGGAGGTAGGGTGGGGGTATCCAGGACCGACTGGGAGGTAGGGTGGGGATATACAGGACCGACTGGGAGGTAGGGTGGGGGTATCCAGGACCGACTGGGAGCTAGAGTGGGGGTATCCAGGATCGGATGGGAGGTAGGGTGGGGTATACAGGACCGACTGGGAGGTCGGGTGGGGGTATACAGGACCGGATGGGAGGTAGAGTGGGGGTATCCAGGATCGGATGGGAGGTAGGGTGGGGGTATACAGGACCGACTAGTTACACTACTAAGGTGAACCCATTGGAACTCCATATACCTGTTTATATATATTATTTTGGAATTTAAAATATGTTGAATTTAAAATCAAATTTAAACCTTCCAAAAATTCTTCTTTGAGTAGCTTAGTAAAGTTCATAATCTCGATCCATTTCGATTTTAAAATGAAATTAATTAGATTAATAGAAACATTAGTAAATAGAGACACTACATCTAACGAAATTAGAATGTGATTATCCGGTAAAACAATATTTTTATAGAAATAAGAAAATTCATCTATTTAATTTGATTACTAAAGTTTTTCCATTTTGCATTTATGAAAAATTTTTTCGATTGAATGACATTCGTTTAATTAATATTTTAAACTATCATAAACATAAATGCACCAATAAATTTTTAAATTTACAAAATTATTTTCTGTCTTTAAATAAAACTAAAAATGATTCATTTAATTTCAAAATTAAAGATAATTGGTTAATTAATTTGACGAATACAATTATACCAGACGATATTAAAAACGTGATTGGTTTAGGACAAAAACATTCTTCCGAAATTAACAACAATAAATTTCCTTTACCAGGTTTTATAGCTACAATTGAAGAAGGTATATATACAATCAAAAATACCTATGATAACGAAGGAAACTTAGTTACCGACAATAAAAATAAAGCTAGATCTAAATGTATTAACTCTATACACAATTTTTTATACAATTTCAATTGTAACCAGGAAATTCAACAACAATACTTCAATAATAACATAATACAACAGTTCTTAAAAAATAACCGCAATATCTTTTTTACGCGTGCTGATAAGGGAAATGTGACTGTTGTTATGGATAGAAATGAATATCTTAATAAGATGAATTCTATTTTATCTGATAATGATACTTACATTAAATGCTCTTTTGAACACACAGCTACAATAGAAGGTTCAGTTAATAAATTAGTTACAAAATGGAAGAAACATGATTATATTAGTGATAATACAGCAAAATTTTTACATACTTACAATTCTTTAATCCCTAGAGCTTATGGTTTGCCCAAAATCCACAAACCAGGAACTCCACTTAGAATTATTGTTTCCACTATTAATTCCCCAACTTACAAATTAGCAGCTTATTACAGTAATATTTTATCTTCAATTAATACTAATCCATCTAGATTTATTAAAGACAGCTGGGATTTAAAATAAGATCAAAAATATTGTTTTACCGGATAATCACATTCTAATTTCGTTAGATGTAGTGTCTCTATTTACTAATGTTTCTATTAATCTAATTAATATCATTTTAAAATCGAAATGGATCGGGATTATGAACTTTACTAATCTACCCAAAGAAGAATTTTTCGAAGGTTTAAATTTGATTTTAAATTCAACATATTTTAAATTCCAAAATAATATATATAAACAGGTATATGGAGTTCCAATGGGTTCACCTTTATGTCCCATTGTCTCTAATATTACCATGGATTTCATAGAAAATATACTTATAAATAAGCTTCCTTTCAAATTACCATTTTATTATAGATATGTTGATGATATTTTTACTTCAATACCTATAAACTTCGTAGATAATATTTTAAATGTTTTAAACTCTTTAAAAAAAATTAAAGGGTTTAATAACCGTATTTCTTTCACTTTTGAATTAGAAAATGATAATAAATTAAGTTTTTTGGACATTTTAATGATTAGAAATAACAATAAAATTATAACTGATTGGTACAACAAAAAAACTTTCTCGGGTAGATATCTAAATTTCTTTTCTTACCACCCTCTATGTTACAAATTAGAAACTGCATATGGAATTATTGATAGGGCTATTTTACTCTGTGATATTAAATTCAGAAAAAAGAATATCAAATTGGCTAAACAAATACTTCATGATAATGGTTATCCAGACTATATCATCAGTGATTGTATTAAAAAAAGAGTAGGGTAGACCGGGGCAGATTGTACCATTTTTCATTTCGTAAAAGTGAAATATCTGGTCATCTGTTCGATAAAAAAATTTGATATTTTGAGGTAACGGTTGTCAATGGCAACCAATGTTTGGCAAGGCTATTTCGTACTCGGGCGATGTAGCATTCTTTAGTTAAGTAGATAAGTTTATTTCAACCAGTAAAAACGAAAATTCCGATATTTTCGGAGTTTTCTTGTGACGCTTTCAATTTCAAATATTTTCAATTTTTGCTACTGTGGTATTCTCGATACAAGCCTCGTTGATGCAAAGACAGGTTAGTTGTAATTTTGTCTAATTTCTACGTCATTTTATTTTATATTATATGATTACATCTACTTCGGGGTACATTGTGCCAAATTGAACGGGGCACGTTGTGCCAATAAATTATAACATATATTATTGATTTCGTACAGAATAATGCGAAATCGGCAACGAAAAACAAACCGCGGTACGACAGACGCTGGGTTAATGCTTGCTGCTGCACGAGAAGTTCTCAAGGAAAATAAAAGCCTCAGATCTGTTGCACGTGAACATGGAATTAATCGAATGACGTTATCTCGATTTTTAAATCGTATGCCATGTGGAGAATTTGAGGATGAGAATATAGTTACGCCTTCAATATCTGTAGGATACGCAAAACTAAAGATGGTTAAAAATATATATATAATAATCGAAGGAAATATTTTACTTAAAAAAAAATTATTTCAGATGTTCACGGAAGAACAGGAGAATTTGCTTGTAGGTTACATAGTAAAGGCATCAAGCATTTATTACGGCTTGAGCCCCAAAGAAGTAAGACGATTTGCATTTTTATATGGCAAAAGCTTGAATAGGCCATTAATAAATATGTGGAGTGGAAATGAAATTGCTGGAACAGATTGGTTTTCTGGTTTCATGAAACGACACCCAGAACTATCGATTAGAGTTGCTCAAGCTACGAGTCTGGCTTGTGCAGCTTCATTTAATGAAACAAACGTTGCTAAATTCTTCAACAACCTCATGAAGTCCTCAGTCGTCATGTTTATGAAGCCTCGGATATATGGAACATGGATGAAACAAGTATAACAACCGTTCAGAAACCGAACCGAGTAGTTGCACGACGTGGAGTAAAGCAAATTGGAAGCATCACTTCTGCGGAACGTGGAACACTTGTTACAATGGCGTTAGCGGTTTCAGCTTCAGGAAATAGCATTCTTCCATATTTCATTTTTCCGAGAGTTAACTTCCAATTTCACTGGAAATCATCAGCACTCCCAGGCAGTGATGGAGCTGCTAATCCATCAGGATGGATGATTGAGGCTCATTTTATTTCTTGGATGGACCATTTTATTAAATATTCTAAGTGCTCGCTTGAAAATCCCGTAATTTTGCTACTCGATAACCACGATTCCCATCTGTCTGTTGAAGCATTGACAAAAGCTAAAAATGCTGGCGTGACTGTTCTTTTATTTCCTCCTCACTGTTCGCATAAATTGCAACCACTTGATCGTAGCGTTTATGGCCCATTTAAAAAACACGTGAATAGTGCGAGTGATGAATGGCAACGAAAACATCCTGGACAACAGATGAAAACCTACGACATTCCAGCAATTGTGACAACTGCTTTACCAAAAGCAATCTCTATTTCTAACGTAAGAGCTGGATTCAAAACTACAGGTGTTTATCCGTTTAATTCTAATATTTTCGATGACATTTTTGCGCAATTGAATGATAATGTAGAAGACACTTCATCACTGCAAAATGCAAGTCTTGGAGTCACCGAAGAAAATAACACAGAGGAAAGTTCACCAATGATAACGCCAGAAGTTATACGCCCACTTCCGCGACCTAGAGCCAATGTTGTAACAAAAAGGAAACAACGAGAAACAACTAGCCTCACAGATGATATGCCTCTTTCCTCAAGACTTGAATATGAAAAAGAACGAAATTTAAAACGCCAAAAATCTAGTGCTCGTAAAACAAAAAAAAATGTATCGAAAAAATAAAAAAAGTGAACGTTAAAATTAACATAAAATATACATTGTATTTGTTGAAAAATGAAATAACGGTCAATTCAGAGTTAATATATGCAATAAATCTGAGTTTATACCATTATTTTTCATGCATAAAACAATATATAATAATGGCACAACGTACCACGATCTGTGGCACAACCTGCCCCGAACCTGGGGCAGGTTGTGCCATTTTTGACATTTTAGTCTTTAATTTTTTTAACAAACTTAGAATAAGTTTTAAATAAAAAAAAAATATTTTTAGATGGCTAAAGGATTGCATTATAATAATTTGATTTTTATTTTTGTGCAATGTTATTATTTCTAGAGTTATTGCACAATAAAATGAAAATGGCACAACCTGCCCCGGTCTACCCTACATTAATCTTATAACATATTAGATAAAATCAAAAATGATATTAATTACGTAAGAACTGTAAGCCTTCCTTACATCAAAGGTATTTCTGAAAATATCAAAAATATTCTTAAAAAATACAACGATAGAATTGTACACAAGCCTTTTAATGTTAATATTGGAGGAATTAAACCTTTCAAAGATAAATTAAACAAATTTGAATTAAATGACGTCGTTTATGAAATTAAATGCAAACATTGTAACTGTATATATATAGGACAAACTGGTAGATTATTAAAAAAACGAATTTATGAACATTAAAAAAATATTTACGTTAAAGAAACTAATTATACAGGTTTAACCATACATAGAATTAATACTGGACATGATTTTGATTATGAGAATATTAAGATTTTAGCCACCGAACATAATACAAATAAACGAAAACACATTGAAAATTATTTTATAAAAGCGAACAACAATACTGTAAACATTCCTTTTGAAAAGTCATTATTACCAGATAACTATTTTGCGATTATGTAAAATTTAAACAATTTTATTTGAAACAAATATATTTTCAAATTCGATCGTTTTTATTCTCTTATTTATATACTTGACTTTGTTTATTTCTTTACGACCACCATCTTGTAAAGTCAAACAGGTCTCAGTCTGTGTTGGTACGCAAAACCGTGATAAAGTGCGTGATGTAAAATACATTATTATAAATCAAATTATTTTCTTTACTTACTTTTTTAAACTAATAGCTTTTTATAAATATTTTTATAGATGGACTCAAAAAAATTTTTTATTCATGGATTTTAACTATTTTTCTACTCTACAATAAGAATTTTTATCAGGTAAGGAAAATAATTATTTTTACAGATAAAATAAACAGTTTTCAAAGCACATCTGACCTCTGTTTGACTAATTTTTATACTTTTTTTTTTTTTTTTTTATGTTTAAACACATTTATAATTATTATATTTTAGTATTCTGATGAGGACCGAAAATTAATAAAGGTCGAAACGTTAATGAATGGTATTTTTTTCACCAAGTTCATATAACCAAATAAAACGATAAACAATAGACTTAAAACCTTAACCAAAAATAGTAATGATAATAAAAAACAACAACTTAATAATTACATTGTTATTCCATATATCGGGAATATTGGAATTTCTCTCGTCGGGGAAATCTATCCATATACCAGCTTGAAGCGTAATCTCGTATATCGACGACCTTTGCCATGTGTCGAAAATCAAATTTCAAAAGTCGCCTTCATTAAACGTCAGATATTGCTACATTATAGTCGCTTATGGAAATACATCGTATTCGGTAGGAACCGTATTGAGAGTGAAAGTAAAATGATCTTTTCCTCGTGCGTACACCGTTACCGACCTAATTCGGATGTTACATATCTTTTTTGATGAATTGACAGCGTAGATTTCCATTAGTCTGAATACCAGTTTGAAGGTGTCTAGCTCAATCTCGTATATCGACGACCTACTTTTTAAATCTCACACAAATTTTAAAAACCTACAATCAGAGCTTTGACCACTCCCTTGTCATGTTGTAAGTTCGAATTCACCTTTCAGAATTTTCTCTCGTCGGGGAAATCTCTCCACCAATATGACAGTCGCACAACCGGTTTGCGGACCTTTCCCTTGACAAGCCGTTAGCGTAACTCAATGATCTTCAATAGTGACGAAACCGCTGAGTCCCTTCACACAAAACCGCTTAAACCATTTTAAAATTAATTTAGAAAAGCCTCTAAGCAAGTGTCAACGCGTTCAAAAGACCTGGTGTCGACCCCCTGATGCGCGGAAACCTTTTCCTCGTGCGTTCTACTATCATCTCTCTCGCTCTCGCATACTCTTATTTAGATCCATTAACATTAGCAGTATACCGTTTTTATGGTCGTCGATTATCCGTGGATCACTTATTCACCGTACATTTGTTTTCCTGAAACTTTCGAAAATGTATACAGGTCCAGACACGTTTAAAAGGTCATTGCACAATTTCTTCAAAACATTATCTCTTTACCAAATTTCGGCAATCCGTGACGTAAGAGAAAGGAGGCAGTCTAATTCAAATATTCCAATGTCATAATTTCTATGATCTCTCTAGCTCTCGCATACTCTTTCTTAGATCAATTAACATTAGCAGTATACCGTTTTCACGGTCGTCGATTATCCGTCGATCACTTATTCATCGTACATTTGTTTTCTCGAAACTCTCGAAATTGTATACAGATCCTGACATCGTTTCAAAGGAATGTCGCGTTCCTGTGTCTATGTTTGACAGCACGTAAGCACCTCTACTTCAGATATTATATTTCTACATCAATATGGTAGATGTCTAAAAGATTTTTGACGCCTTGAACAGGGTTTACAACACTCTTGAAGAAGACGCTGCTAAGGATCAATTTTCCAACATCATTCGAGAATCCATCAAAAAGATTGAGAAAATCAATTAATTCTTAAGGACCAATCCTCACATTCCAAATGGGGTGAAGTTATCATTGGAGACAATTATTCATTGCATCACGGTACAGAGGGTTACAGCTGCTCACAGATTAATTAGCGTATCTCAATGACCTCCAATAGAGACAAAACCGTCGAGTCCCTTCACCCAAGACCATTTTGAAATTAACGTAGAAAAGCCGCTAAGCAAATCTCAACGCGTTCAAAAGACCTGGCGCCGACCCTCTAATATTGTTATAAAAATGTCCAGCCCTTAGATGGTCATTGCAAACGGCCTCTTTCTAATGCGTGATCTTAAGAAATTAGTTCATAAATATTGAAAAGTACTGGCTGTTACACATTAGTATTGTCATGTGAGGAATGTCGAAAAAAAAATGCAAAAGCAATTCATTAAAGGTCAGCTATTGCTACATCATATTCGCTTCTCGATGCCTATGTGGAAATACAGCGTAGGCTAGGAACCGTATTTTGAATGTGAACATAAAATTCTAATAATGACCTTTTCCTCCTGCGTGCTACTACCATCTCTCTCGCTCTCTCGTACTCTTTGTTAGATTATACCGTTATCACGGTCAACGAAATCGCCGATTACCCGCCGATCATTTTCACCATATATTTTTCCATGTATACAGGTTCAGACGCGTTTAAAGTCATTGCGTAATTTCATCAAAAGATATACCAAGTAACACATTTTCTCTTTCCCAAATTTTTAGGCAACCTCCGCCATAATAGAAAGGAGATGACCTCAGTTCCGTATTTTATCTATAGAAATGACCTGGTGGGTCACCCGTAGGCCAACACACACCTTCGTTAACAAAGGTAGCACTAATAAATAAATAAATAAATAATTTATAATAATAATATTTAAATAGTAATAAATTTTACATAATCCGAATAGCGTGTATTAAAATGTATAATATAGAAATGATGGAAGAAGCTAGCAGTAATTAGAAAGAGAGGATGACACGCTTATTCCCTACGCATTTATCTATTCACGGTATTTACGTGTTTTCATGACGTTCGAGCCATAGCTATACGAGTTTGGACACGTGGGTAATGTAATTAATCAGGTTCCTGACCGTTTTTTTAATGTGTGTACAATTTACCACATCTTAAACATCGCCATACAAGTTTCGACCTGTTAATTATCCGTAGACTTTACTATACGGTAACAATGAATCTTGCTTCTCACAAGTGACGAACACATACGAGTATCGACTTGCTTCTAATATAATTAATTAACCTTCATTTAATATTTCCCACTTTTAAAATTTCTGAGAATAAGAAGATCGAAATGACGACGTAAAAATCTAAGAGAAGCGTGTAAAATTCAACAGTTTCTTTCTATCTTTACGCACAGTTTTGTGTTTTTTAAGTAAAAAGTTAAAGGAAATGATAATGCTGCCATCTTTTGATATGTTTAAAGAGATTGCAGAATCTGCGTGTTGCAGAATGAAATATGCGGCTGCATCTAAAATGCATAGATTCATCGTAGGATGCCATCATACACTTGCTGATATGAGTGGCTATGGAGCGATTACAATTGAATATGAGGTTCTTGAAAATTGAATCTAGTTGACAATTAACCTTATTATCGCCAAACAAAAGAATATGAAAGTGAAATTGTTAAATATTACTACGCATCTACTGCAAAGCGAAAGCAATCTCGCTATTTTTAAAATACCTATACTGCCATTACTAGACATCCCTCTGAAATTAACACTTTGCATAGTCTTTAATCATAGGCGGTTGTCTATCTGCGGTATCATCACTCGTTTCAAAACGTTTATTGACGACATTCACGTAAATCTGGATGCATTTGCATTGTGAGTGGTAAGCATGACCGTACTTCTTCAATTTCACGTTCTGCAAACGTTGATATGAAATCGATAGGTAGACTCGATGTCTGTTGTTTCCATTAATGCAAGACGTTTCACTTCATAGTAAATTCTCATTGACCTTTGAAGAGATGCAGGCTAGTCTTGAAGATTTTACAGTATACAATTTTAAAGCATTTTAACATTTTCTTTAGCACACTTTCCGTTAAATGTATGATTTTCGCAATTTATTGAAAATCGACGTTGTTGTTGTCCTATGAGTTTCGGTAGAGATGGACAGGCTAATATGTCTATATCGACAATAATGTCAGCATCTAGAATTTCCTGCAACCATTTATTTGTCTGCGCCTTTTATGTATATCTTGTGAGCACATGTAACGATGTCTTCCAACGTTTCGTTGATTGCATCAAAGGGTATATCGCCCGATTCCAATCGTAGACCATGATAATTGGGCATTAACCAATTGTTTTACGTTCAAAACGTACTTTACTACATCACTGTCGGAAATATCCATAATGTACATTTCCTTCGATATAAACTGATTACCAGATCCGGGGAATCCTTGCACGTCGACAATATTCTACATTTCTAGTATCTAATACTGATTTTCTTGTCCCCTTCATTAATTTACGCATCATTCTCTCTCACACACACTCTTTGCCACTTCCACATATGGCGTGGTACCTCTAACTTATGGGTATATGTCGTACCTTTCTCTCTAGATCGTAGCATCTCTTCGTAAAATCCTATGAATCGGAAATCAAATCAGAGTGTAACAAAAACAGATAGTTTTCACGGTCACTAGATCGCTCTCGGTATCATTCGATGTTCCTCTTGAGATTAGGATAGACGGTCCCATACGTGTCCATTGTCGATAGTTTGCGAGTTACGATACTCAGATGATGAAGAAGAAGTTAAACGCAACATTAAACCGGTTCAAGTACTGATGATGGTCATCACACTTTTGCAATTGAAGAAATCTTTTCTACGATATTCGATCTCGTTGAAATGTTCATAGACGTAAGAATACAAGTTTCGATCCATTTATAATACAATTGAGCGTGCCAAAGATCTCTAAATTTTAAATAAAAATGTTCAATCATTAAGTTGACATCGTTTAAACAATTAATTTTTGTATGTATATTGAATCGCGATGTACTGCACTCTAAAAACAAATACTTGAAATCATCACATCTTAATGTCAGTCCATGCATAAATCTTACATGGTCTTAGTCATCTTATCTACACTACATCTTTCTTTCTGTCAATGTAAAAACAAAACGAAAGTCGACAAAGTATTTATCATTATGATAAGAACAAATTTGTTCACATTAGAACCGTGTATAATAGCCCACATAAGATGGCCTTATTCATAGCAAATGCGACTTTTGAACTGTATTCTTTAATATTGTCGACCATTCTCTCTCTCTCTCTCATTAGCTACGCATTTCTTAAATCTATACGAATACCCATCCATAAAATCGAGTCGTGTGCACATTCTTGTGATGTAACATTCACACGTCTATGGAATGAAATTCATTCTGAAAACCCAACAAGTACAAGCGTAAATGTATTTTAGTACTAACTAACAGTATACCTCTTGATTCGAAATTGTATGTAGCCTAACCGACACGACTATTTAATTCCGTTTACAATAATAATTTGAATAATCACACTGCGCGAAACGTTGTTATATTTGACAGATTTTTGTTACTTTCACATTGTAATCGTAATTAGTTAACTAAGTCATTCACGTACAAATACTATTGTTATAGTGATTTTGTTAAATGTATTGGCATAATGAGACTTTACTCCTATCCATCACACCTAGTGTAATAGAAAAAGACACAAGTCATTATATCAATAAATAATCTTCATAGTAATAAATTAACCTTTAAGAACTTATGTTTTCACACCATGCACTGAAATTTCATATTATTATTATTGATATTGAATCGTTTATAGAACTGATGTTTTCACACATTATCACTTAAAAAGGCTGCTACCGTATATGAAATAAAAGATCAAACAAAAATTCAACGTGAAGACATGCATAAATTAATTCTATTTAAATGTGCGTATGTGATTCCGTAAAACATTAGTCATTTTGAAAGGAAAAGTGAAAAATGTCCAATGATCTGTCTGTAAAGGTTATATAGTTCTATCTTACTTCATGTTGCTTTTCGACTGTTGAAACAAATTTTCAATAATCATTGAATATTTTCTTATGTAAGGGAGTAAATATTCAACGATTTTTTCGTAAATAATGATACAATTTAATATATACGATCATTATACAATTTAACTAAACAAGCTTAATTGCGGTGTTTTGGAAATGTTGGTGACAAAAGTATATGAATGTGCAAATTAATGATTCATTTAACACACGTATCTCTATCATTCATTTCAATTACATAATTTCTGCATATTATAACACGTACATTTTTCAATATTTGCAGGCTGTATCCTGTTATATTCCTTTTATATCTCATTAGCTTTCTTATATTATAAGTTTATTTCTATTCGTCTCTGCTAACATTCCTCACACTATTAATATTCCTTAACTTTATTTATATAGTTTCAATATTTCCATAGCACATACCTTTCGACTATGGCGTAATCATGTATTTCATATTTTAAAGATAAAACTTGCAGCTACTCCAGATATTAACGAGAACCTTACTAATAATTAAGACTGACAATCAAAGAACATAATTTTCCTTATTTCTATTTGTTTACGACATTGTGTGAGTTGGTCAGTTTCTCTGTAATTCATACATAATTTATTTGACACTTACATTATTGCTCTCTCTCACACACAAAAGGTATCATAAATTTCTGCACGTTTGCTGACACGATTGTGAAATTATACTTAAATATTGATGATCCCTCTCCCCCCCCCTCCCTTTCCTCCCTCAATCATCAATTGAGCAACCGACAAAAATCATAATATTTAAGTATAATTTCACAATCGTGTCAGCAAACGTGCAGAAAAGTTCTTTGATTGTCAGTCTTAATTATTAGTAAGGTTCTCGTTAATCGACTCGATTAACGAGAACCTTAACACACGACTCGATTTTATGGATGGGTATTCGTATAGATTTAAGAAATGCGTAGCTAATGAGAGAGAGAGAGAGAGAATGGTCGACAATATTAAAGAATACAGTTCAAAAGTCGCATTTGCTATGAATAAGGCCATCTTATGTGGGCTATTATACACGGTTCTAATGTGAACAAATTTGTTCTTATCATAATGATAAATACTTTGTCGACTTTCGTTTTGTTTTTACATTGACAGAAAGAAAGATGTAGTGTAGATAAGATGACTAAGACCATGTAAGATTTATGCATGGACTGACATTAAGATGTGATGATTTCAAGTATTTGTTTTTAGAGTGCAGTACATCGCGATTCAATATACATACAAAAATTAATTGTTTAAACGATGTCAACTTAATGATTGAACATTTTTATTTAAAATTTAGAGATCTTTGGCACGCTCAATTGTATTATAAATGGATCGAAACTTGTATTCTTACGTCTATGAACATTTCAACGAGATCGAATATCGTAGAAAAGATTTCTTCAATTGCAAAAGTGTGATGACCATCATCAGTACTTGAACCGGTTTAATGTTGCGTTTAACTTCTTCTTCATCATCTGAGTATCGTAACTCGCAAACTATCGACAATGGACACGTATGGGACCGTCTATCCTAATCTCAAGAGGAACATCGAATGATACCGAGAGCGATCTAGTGACCGTGAAAACTATCTGTTTTTGTTACACTCTGATTTGATTTCCGATTCATAGGATTTTACGAAGAGATGCTACGATCTAGAGAGAAAGGTACGACATATACCCATAAGTTAGAGGTACCACGCCATATGTGGAAGTGGCAAAGAGTGTGTGTGAGAGAGAATGATGCGTAAATTAATGAAGGGGACAAGAAAATCAGTATTAGATACTAGAAATGTAGAATATTGTCGACGTGCAAGGATTCCCCGGATCTGGTAATCAGTTTATATCGAAGGAAATGTACATTATGGATATTTCCGACAGTGATGTAGTAAAGTACGTTTTGAACGTAAAACAATTGGTTAATGCCCAATTATCATGGTCTACGATTGGAATCGGGCGATATACCCTTTGATGCAATCAACGAAACGTTGGAAGACATCGTTACATGTGCTCACAAGATATACATAAAAGGCGCAGACAAATAAATGGTTGCAGGAAATTCTAGATGCTGACATTATTGTCGATATAGACATATTAGCCTGTCCATCTCTACCGAAACTCATAGGACAACAACAACGTCGATTTTCAATAAATTGCGAAAATCATACATTTAACGGAAAGTGTGCTAAAGAAAATGTTAAAATGCTTTAAAATTGTATACTGTAAAATCTTCAAGACTAGCCTGCATCTCTTCAAAGGTCAATGAGAATTTACTATGAAGTGAAACGTCTTGCATTAATGGAAACAACAGACATCGAGTCTACCTATCGATTTCATATCAACGTTTGCAGAACGTGAAATTGAAGAAGTACGGTCATGCTTACCACTCACAATGCAAATGCATCCAGATTTACGTGAATGTCGTCAATAAACGTTTTGAAACGAGTGATGATACCGCAGATAGACAACCGCCTATGATTAAAGACTATGCAAAGTGTTAATTTCAGAGGGATGTCTAGTAATGGCAGTATAGGTATTTTAAAAATAGCGAGATTGCTTTCGCTTTGCAGTAGATGCGTAGTAATATTTAACAATTTCACTTTCATATTCTTTTGTTTGGCGATAATAAGGTTAATTGTCAACTAGATTCAATTTTCAAGAACCTCATATTCAATTGTAATCGCTCCATAGCCACTCATATCAGCAAGTGTATGATGGCATCCTACGATGAATCTATGCATTTTAGATGCAGCCGCATATTTCATTCTGCAACACGCAGATTCTGCAATCTCTTTAAACATATCAAAAGATGGCAGCATTATCATTTCCTTTAACTTTTTACTTAAAAAACACAAAACTGTGCGTAAAGATAGAAAGAAACTGTTGAATTTTACACGCTTCTCTTAGATTTTTACGTCGTCATTTCGATCTTCTTATTCTCAGAAATTTTAAAAGTGGGAAATATTAAATGAAGGTTAATTAATTATATTAGAAGCAAGTCGATACTCGTATGTGTTCGTCACTTGTGAGAAGCAAGATTCATTGTTACCGTATAGTAAAGTCTACGGATAATTAACAGGTCGAAACTTGTATGGCGATGTTTAAGATGTGGTAAATTGTACACACATTAAAAAAAACGGTCAGGAACCTGATTAATTACATTACCCACGTGTCCAAACTCGTATAGCTATGGCTCGAACGTCATGAAAACACGTAAATACCGTGAATAGATAAATGCGTAGGGAATAAGCGTGTCATCCTCTCTTTCTAATTACTGCTAGCTTCTTCCATCATTTCTATATTATACATTTTAATACACGCTATTCGGATTATGTAAAATTTATTACTATTTAAATATTATTATTATAAATTATTTATTTATTTATTTATTAGTGCTACCTTTGTTAACGAAGGTGTGTGTTGGCCTACGGGTGACCCACCAGGTCATTTCTATAGATAAAATACGGAACTGAGGTCATCTCCTTTCTATTATGGCGGAGGTTGCCTAAAAATTTGGGAAAGAGAAAATGTGTTACTTGGTATATCTTTTGATGAAATTACGCAATGACTTTAAACGCGTCTGAACCTGTATACATGGAAAAATATATGGTGAAAATGATCGGCGGGTAATCGGCGATTTCGTTGACCGTGATAACGGTATAATCTAACAAAGAGTACGAGAGAGCGAGAGAGATGGTAGTAGCACGCAGGAGGAAAAGGTCATTATTAGAATTTTATGTTCACATTCAAAATACGGTTCCTAGCCTACGCTGTATTTCCACATAGGCATCGAGAAGCGAATATGATGTAGCAATAGCTGACCTTTAATGAATTGCTTTTGCATTTTTTTTTCGACATTCCTCACATGACAATACTAATGTGTAACAGCCAGTACTTTTCAATATTTATGAACTAATTTCTTAAGATCACGCATTAGAAAGAGGCCGTTTGCAATGACCATCTAAGGGCTGGACATTTTTATAACAATATTAGAGGGTCGGCGCCAGGTCTTTTGAACGCGTTGAGATTTGCTTAGCGGCTTTTCTACGTTAATTTCAAAATGGTCTTGGGTGAAGGGACTCGACGGTTTTGTCTCTATTGGAGGTCATTGAGATACGCTAATTAATCTGTGAGCAGCTGTAACCCTCTGTACCGTGATGCAATGAATAATTGTCTCCAATGATAACTTCACCCCATTTGGAATGTGAGGATTGGTCCTTAAGAATTAATTGATTTTCTCAATCTTTTTGATGGATTCTCGAATGATGTTGGAAAATTGATCCTTAGCAGCGTCTTCTTCAAGAGTGTTGTAAACCCTGTTCAAGGCGTCAAAAATCTTTTAGACATCTACCATATTGATGTAGAAATATAATATCTGAAGTAGAGGTGCTTACGTGCTGTCAAACATAGACACAGGAACGCGACATTCCTTTGAAACGATGTCAGGATCTGTATACAATTTCGAGAGTTTCGAGAAAACAAATGTACGATGAATAAGTGATCGACGGATAATCGACGACCGTGAAAACGGTATACTGCTAATGTTAATTGATCTAAGAAAGAGTATGCGAGAGCTAGAGAGATCATAGAAATTATGACATTGGAATATTTGAATTAGACTGCCTCCTTTCTCTTACGTCACGGATTGCCGAAATTTGGTAAAGAGATAATGTTTTGAAGAAATTGTGCAATGACCTTTTAAACGTGTCTGGACCTGTATACATTTTCGAAAGTTTCAGGAAAACAAATGTACGGTGAATAAGTGATCCACGGATAATCGACGACCATAAAAACGGTATACTGCTAATGTTAATGGATCTAAATAAGAGTATGCGAGAGCGAGAGAGATGATAGTAGAACGCACGAGGAAAAGGTTTCCGCGCATCAGGGGGTCGACACCAGGTCTTTTGAACGCGTTGACACTTGCTTAGAGGCTTTTCTAAATTAATTTTAAAATGGTTTAAGCGGTTTTGTGTGAAGGGACTCAGCGGTTTCGTCACTATTGAAGATCATTGAGTTACGCTAACGGCTTGTCAAGGGAAAGGTCCGCAAACCGGTTGTGCGACTGTCATATTGGTGGAGAGATTTCCCCGACGAGAGAAAATTCTGAAAGGTGAATTCGAATTTACAACATGACAAGGGAGAGGTCAAAGCTCTGATTGTAGGTTTTTAAAATTTGTGTGAGATTTAAAAAGTAGGTCGTCGATATACGAGATTGAGCTAGACACCTTCAAACTGGTATTCAGACTAATGGAAATCTACGCTGTCAATTCATCAAAAAAGATATGTAACATCCGAATTAGGTCGGTAACGGTGTACGCACGAGGAAAAGGTCATTTTACTTTCACTCTCAATACGGTTCCTACCGAATACGATGTATTTCCATAATCGACTATAATGTAGCAATATCTGACGTTTAATGAAGGCGACTTTTGAAATTTGATTTTCGACACATGGCAAAGGTCGTCGATATACGAGATTATACTTCAAGCTGGTATATGGATAAATGTCCCCGACGAGAGAAAATTCTGAAAGGTGAATTCGAACTTACATCATGACAAGGGAGAGGTCAACGCCCTGATTGTAGGTTTTTAAAATTTGTATGAGATTTAAAAAGTAGGTCGTCGATATACGAGATTCCGCTTCAAGCTTGTATTTAGATTAATGGAAATCTACAGAGACATAGGTTCCGATATATTATCTAATATGCTTGGAATTCACATGTGTTTTCCCAAGGATGGTCGATGATAAGGGAGAGGTCAACGCCCTGATTGTAGGTTTTTAAAATTTGTGTGAGACGAAGTCTTGCGTCATCTTAATGATCTCATAAGCGACGGTCAGATTTCCCAATGAGAGAGTCTTGAAACCGCGTACTAAACAGCAAATAAAAGATGCGATTCAATCCGCGAATCGGCCCGCGAGTCAGTCCGCGACTCAAACCACGAATTAGTCCACGAATCAGTCTGCGAATTAGTTCACGAATCTACCACCTCGCATGCTGCGACAGCGCCGCGACTGTGGCGACGCCTGGTGGCGGCGGCGGGAACTAATTTCGGCCGGTCACACTACATCTACTGATGGGGCATACTACGACTCGATTTCCACGGGAATACTCGGTGTCTGCATAGATGATATATTTGCCTACATTGCATTACATTGAAGCAGGTGGAAATGTATTTTCCTGTGGTGTTAAGGTGTAGAAAAGTCGAATCTGACCACCTATTTACATGCCTGCGCTTAAAAATATCGAGAAAATATATCCGAAAGATGGCAGCTACATATTTACTATCAGTTTCGATCGCCGATCCATTTTATTTATAATTTTGAATATTAAGCTATCTACGTTATGATATAGATTGTGGACGTTTGGTACCATTGCGAGATGTATTTTTGTTGTTTCCGTAAAATTTACTTCACCTTGGCTGTGCATCTTAATATGGTCTTATGCTAAACGATCATCTACTTCATCAATGATTATCTACTTTTCGTATAAGTATTAATTGTGGAATCGTTCACCATTGCAGTCCCATGCATACATATTGCTGTTCCCTCTCTCTCCCTCTCGCCCTTTCTCACTTCTCCTTTCTCAATAATCTATTGAACATTCGATAAAAATTATAATATTTAGGGACTAATGTCCCCTAGCAATACGGGAGACCGTAAATCCGACTATTGTCCGACCAAGAACCGCTAGGTCGGTTTCCGACTCCTTTCCGACTATAAACCGACCGTGAACCGACCGTTAGTTTTGAATGAGCTTTCGGTCGGTCAGCAGCCTTTCCGACTATAAACCGACCGAAAACCGACCGTTAGTTCTAAGTGGACTTTCGGTCGGTCACGATGATTTCCGACTATAAACCGACCGTGAACCGACCGATAGTTTTCAACGGCCTTTCGGTCGGTCTCAAGGATTTCTGACTATTGACCGACCGATAACCGACCTTTAGTTTTGAATGGGCTTTCGGTCGGTTTTTATGCATTCCGACTGTTAACCGACCGAAAACCGACCGTTAGTTCTAAGTGGACTTTCGGTCGGTCACGATGATTTCCGACTATAAACCGACCGTGAACCGACCGTTAGTTTTGAATGGGCTTTCGGTCGGTCATTGTGATTTCCGACTATAAACCGACCGCAAACCGACCGATAGTTTTCAAAGGCTGTTCGGTCGGTCTCAAGGATTTCTGACTATTGACCGACCGATAACCGACCTTTAGTTTTGAATGGGCTTTCGGTCGGTTTTTATGCATTCCGACTGTTAACCGACCGAAAACCGACCGTTAGTTCTAAGTGGACTTTCGGTCGGTCACGATGATTTCCGACTATAAACCGACCGTGAACCGACCGTTAGTTTTGAATGGGCTTTCGGTCGGTCATTGTGATTTCGGACTATAAACCGACCGCAAACCGACCGATAGTTTTCAAAGGCCTTTCGGTCGGTCTCAAGGATTTCTGACTATTGACCGACCGATAACCGACCTTTAGTTTTGAATGGGCTTTCGGTCGGTCTTTATGCATTCCGACTGTTAACCGACCGAAAACCGACCGTTAGTTCTAAGTGGACTTTCTGTCGGTCACCATGATTTCCGACTATAAACCGACCGTGAACCGACCGTTAGTTTTGAATGGGCTTTCGGTCGGTCTTTATGAATTCCACCTATTTACCGACCGAACACCAACCGTTAGTTCTAAGTGGACTTTCGGTCGGTCACCATGATTTCCGACTGTAAACCGACCGAAAACCGACCGTTAGTTTTGAATGGGCTTTCGGTCGGTCTTTATGAATTCCGACTATAAACCGACCGAAAACCGACCGTTAGTTCTAAGTGGACTTTCGGTCGGTCACCATGATTTCCGACTATAAACCGATCGTGAACCGACCGTTAGTTTTGAATGGGCTTTCGGTCGGGCTTTATGAATTCCGACTATAAACCGACCGAAAACCGACCGTTAGTTCTAAGTGGACTTTCGGTCGGTCACAATGATTTCCTACTATAAACCGACCGTGAACCGACCGTTAGTTTTGAATGGGCTTTCGGTCGGTCTTTATGAATTCCGACTGTAAACCGACCGAAAACCGACCACTAGTTTTCAACGTGCTTTCGGTCGTTAACAGGTATTTCCGACTATAAACCGACCGCAAACCGACCGTCAGTTCTGAACAGTCTTTCGGTCGGTCACGAGGACTTCCGACCACAAACCGACCACTAGTTCTGAATAGGCTTTCGGTCGGTCATAAGGATTTCCGACTATAAACCGACCGCAAACCGACCACTAGTTCTGAATAGGCTTTCGGTCGGTCATATGAATTTCCGACTATAAACCGACCACAAACCGACCACTAGTTCTGAATAGGCTTTCGGTCGGTCACAAGGATTTCCGACTATAAACCGACCACAAACCGACCACTAGTTCTGAATAGGCTTTCGGTCGGTCACAAGGATTTCCGACTATAAACCGACCGCAAACCGACCACTAGTTCTGAATAGGCTTTCGGTCGGCCTCAAGGATTTCCGACTGTAAACCGACCGAGAACCGACCGTTAATCTTGAACGGCCTTTTGGTCGGTCTCTAGAATTTCCGACTATAAACCGAACGTGAACCGACCGTTAGTTTTGAATGGGCTTTCGGTCGGTCTTTATGAATTCCGACTGTAAACCGACCGAAAACCGACCACTAGTTTTCAACGTGCTTTCGGTCGTTAACAAGTATTTCCGACTATAAACCGACCGCAAACCGACCGTCAGTTCTGAACAGTCTTTCGGTCGGTCACGAGGACTTCCGACCACAAACCGACCACTAGTTCTGAATAGGCTTTCGGTCGGTCATAAGGATTTCCGACTATAAACCGACCGCAAACCGACCACTAGTTCTGAATAGGCTCTCGGTCGGTCATATGAATTTCCGACTATAAACCGACCGCAAACCGACCACTAGTTCTGAAAAGGCTTTCGGTCGGTCATGATGATTTCCGACCATAAACCGACCGCATACCGACCACTAGTTCTGAATAGGCTTTCGGTCGGTCACAAGGATTTCCGACTATAAACCGACCGCAAACCGACCACTAGTTCTGAATAGGCTTTCGGTCGGCCTCAAGGATTTCCGACTGTAAACCGACCGAGAACCGACCGTTAATCTTGAACGGCCTTTCGGTCGGTCTCTAGAATTTCCGACTATAAACCGACCGAGAACCGACCGTTAGTTTTGAAAGCTCTTTCGGTCGGTCTCCAGGAGTTCCGACTGTAAACCGACCGAGAACCGACCGGTAATTATTAATTATTATATTATTATTTGTATGTTGTGGTATCTAAACACGAGTGAACAGCAAGGTCACATAACAAATAATAGTTATTTATTTACATTTCTCGAGTCAATATTACATAATCTTATTTTGAGTATCATTCCGCACAAACCTCATAAATTTGGTTTTAAATGTATTTTGAAACATTTTGATGTACTCATTAAGCAGGACCTCAGCTGTTCCCAGGTCAGCAGCGCTGATGCTGTCACTGTTTAACAACCATGCCGCATGGGATAGCAGTGCCAAGTGTTAAATTTAGCCAGGGCGTACGATGCCATTTAAGCTGGTTATCGCGTACCACAGGAGCCAGTTTCGCCATTCACTTGCCTTCCACTGACCCATTACCTCGATTGGTCTTGGCTTTCGTGATATTTGCGACGGTGGTCGAATTTTCATCAGGCGTTCGTTTATTTCCATGATGTTTTGGGGTGACCCAGCCGACCATGGTTTTGTTCGGTTCTTACCCAATATCAATGTCGTATGCAATTTCGCAACGCCTAAGTACAAATTATGCATACTGTCGACAACGACTCCTTTTCCTAAGTCGAAATTATTCAATAGTGCGATAGCAGCATAGCCTTTTACGCCATGAATTTCTTTTTTTGTATCGTGTGCATTTTTCATGTCTCTTCTAATTTCTGCATTTGTACGACATTTACTTTTTTTTCTTCTACAGGATATACGCGCTGTACCCCACGGCATTTCAAGCATTGTCCTTTGTGGTAACAAAAAGTACATCCGTATAACCCATTAAATAGTTTCATATTTAGTATTCCGGGCCGCGCGACAGAATCCGCAATGCAGATCAACGTAACAAACTTACTATTCACCGTGTCATTAGATAATGGGTTAGTCCATGTTAATCCATCTTCATGAAGGTTTTGCAACTCTAGCATAGACCGTTTTAAAAATAAATTTAAGTCTGGGTGTGTGGTGCTTACCCACACACCCGCAAGTATTACGTGTTTCTTTCGTGCATTAGGAGGGAACTCATTTATTGCTAGCATAATGGGCCACGCGCTGGCATTCGACGAGTTAGCTACTTTGCAACCGTCAGTAAAAAAAGAAAATAAAAAATTATATTTTTCGCTCAAGATCTTGCCAGGTTGACACAGCTTTTTATACTCGGCACCATCATAAATATCTTCCATATGGTTTTTGTTTTTCTTCTGCCGATAAAATCGGTAGCCAAGTGACTTGACATTTGATGGATCGGACAGTAATTTTCTTAGCTGCGGGATTATTTTTATAGTAAGAAAATATGCCAAATAGGCGTTATTTTTAGTTGGCCCACACGCGCCACATATACAATTACTTTTAACTTTTTTACGCGTGCCCATAAAAGTCATACACTTTGAACAGTAATATTCTCTTATAGACACTGTATCGTCATCTCTTTGAAGGATTTTCCATAAGCCGGTAATTGATTTTGGCAATATCGCATTTACAATCATATTCCCTAGTGCCTTAAATATCGTTATGATTGTTGAATATGTCATCTTAGAACGAACAGATATTGCTAAAATAGTTATAATAATAAAAATGTTTGTAATGAATGACTTGAAAATAATTCGTTGCCCATCTTTGTGTTCGTCATCATCGTTCATAGAAAATATATATGCGGTATTTTCCTTGTCGTCTAAACATTCTTCATATTCCTCGAAATCAGATTCTTCGATGTCAGTGTAGAGATCTTCGTCACAACAATCATATTGATCCTCATAATAATCTCTTGCATCTTCATATGTATAATCATCTCCTCCGTCTTCACAATCGTTTTCTTTGTCTTCAGATGTTGTATATTCAGCTTCATTGTAATGAATGTTGCTATCATTTACATCGTTTTTGATAGGAACGATTTTTGAAGACTTGAAAAAGAAACATAACAGGTTCAAATATCCCTTTTATAGAAAGTATAAAATTATTTTCGACTTAGGACTTGCATTTAATAAATGAAGGCCGGGAATGACTTTTGAATAGCGGTACGGAAAAATAACACAGACCCAAAAAAAGTGGGTTGTTCCGGGAACTAGACCACGTAGGCCCGATGTATGTCGACCCGCGGAACTCGAATCTGCAATAGAAAATTGTACTTTCCACGCTCGTTGTCGAGAAAATCTCAAAAAACATTCCAAAATCGCGTTTTCATGACAATAAAGGCGTAGAAGAACAAGTATATGACTTAGCAGATTGAAACCATACTATTTCTATGTATTTTTATCCTTTGAAGATCAATCTGCAATAAAAAATAGGCCTTGCACCTTGAATTTCAGAAATAAGATCAAAAAAAGATTTGTATACCGCTAAAAGCTTAAAAAACGAGAATATGATTTCTCGCTAGATGACACCACTCAATTTTTATGTATTTTGATCCGCTGAAGACGATTCTGAAATCAAGAGTACTTGATGGAAATCTGTTGAGAATGTGATAGATGCGCTCAGTCATTTTTTAATCGCCGCGTTGTTTTGGTTGGTCGATGCGCAGCGGGTCCATCTTACTACGTATGCGTTCTGAGGGCTAAGCCCGGTAAACCGGACTACCCGCGAATCGACCAGCAGCCCGCCAGAACCGCCCACGCGGGTCATGGGGGTTACTGGGCCCTCTCGCCAACGACATAGTCTTTCGGACACTGACCAAGACCGGCTAAAGGGTAATACCGGCTGCCCAGTGGGTCAGGGGGGCGTACTTACCGACTATGTCTCGTCGACGCAGGCAACACTTCAAGAGGGGGAATATATGTCAAAAAGGAGAATTACGCACATACTTATTATTTTTTTAACTTGTTAAAAAAACGGGCAAATCTGCAAACAGACGAAGTGACGGGTTCTGACAACTGCCGCGGGCCGGGATGGGAAAGGCTCCAAATCACATCCAGGACATCGACAGCGGAGGAAACGCCTAAGCCCGCTCAACCCCAGTGTTACCAGCGAAGCAGGTGACACCAGGCCAAGGCTGAGTAATCTCCATCCCCTCGAGGGTCCTCCTAACTAAACACGACTGAAGGGTCGCCCGGGGCGACTCGCCCCGCACACACTTACTAAAATAACTTTGTTTGCTAACATTACGCAATTTCTATCGAGCGATTATTACACGGCGTAGTGATTTACTCAAAACGATTAGAGTTGAGTCGTTTTAAATATCGATTCTTGAAAACTGAAGCCACAAATAAAGTTTGAATTTTTCCTTGATTACTTCACGTCAGAATTGAGAACAAGAGATCTGTTACACGTAATAGATGGGAATATAAAGATGAGTCAAGAACCAGACGAAGAGATTCGTGAGAAACATCGATATAACGTTCGAGACATTGTGATAAACAGAACTGACCTTCAATATCATAACAAAGCAACTCACATCAAAGATCCAACTGAACTGCTGAACAGATTAAAAAAGTTAAAACTGAGCTAGTCAAACCTTTCCTCAAATACCTTGAGAAAGAAATTATATAACATGCAATACAATCCCAGAAAGGAGACTGCCTCATGCTTTTGGGACAGATTTCAAGAAATAGTAAGGACCTACGAAAACCTGCCAGGCGTGACGAGACTACCAGACGAAGAGAAAAGAGACGCGTTTTACAACGCAGTTGTACATTCTGTTCTTCAAGTACAGTTGGTAGAATTTTCTACGCAGGTCTCCTCTGGAAAATCTCTGAGAACTTAAAGACCCTGATTAGCGTAAAGAAGAACAAAATTCGGAGAGTGAAGAGGAATATGTTCCTGACGGTTCAGAGGATAGAGCCAGCTTCAAAAAAGATCTCACAAATTTCACTGAATGGTATGTTTTGGAATGCAGGCCTATCCAAGGCCGCAGCGGAAATGCTGGCATCAGACCTGAAACTGTATAATATCCTTCAGAAAAACGTTAATGTTACGTTATCTCGAAAGCGAGCCGAAACGTTCCGGAAATTCTTTACGGAAGAATGTGACATAACGTATTGTGCGGATCTAAAAGGACTTATTGACGAGTTCAAACAAAATTTATATAAGCCACAAGAATGGAGGTTATTTATTGATTCCTCCGAGCGAAGCCTGAAGGCAGTTCTCCTCCACAATATAAACAAGTATCCTCCTATATCTTTGGCTTATTCAATTGTTCTTAAGTATTCGAAGGTATCTTCGATGGACCTCAAATCCGCAAAATTTTTAGAGACGAAGAGTTTGTCAAATATATGAATGATACAGAGAAGACATCCTGGTTGAGCTTTAAAGATGTCGCAACAAAATTCTTGGGGAATATCAAAGATGAAAACTACAGACACATCGTAGAAAATACACGTATCTTTCCGTCATAGTAGGCGTAAAGTACGCTTTTACGTCCCCTTTTGAGGTCGTAAAGTTCAATTTTTCGCCTACTACGCGTAAAGTGAACATAGGGTGTACAAATTTACCACCGTAGGCGGTAAACTGCACTTGCTTCGCCGTCCCTCGGGCGAGTCATCGCCTACGTAAATTCTTACACCCTATGCTCCACTTCACGTCAAATAGGCGCAAAGTTTTAGTCTTTCCGTCTACTATGACGAAATAGTACTTTTCGTACCAAGGGCCCTACTTTTCCGCCCGCAGGCGACCCTCGATTTGTTGCTTATAAATAGGAAAAATTAAACCTGAAACTTTGGCGATCTGTATAACCTGAAAATAGAACCGCCAGTCGTCAAATTTTCGGGTTTAATTTTTCCGCTTTATAAGCAATGAATCTTGAAGATTTTACTTCACCCGGTAGCCCTTGTGATGAAGAACCTATTTCTATAGAAGTACGAAGACTGAAGTATACGCAAATGTCATAAGTATGTATATGTATCATAACATTACATATAGGAATCTGAAATGAAGTGTTCGGAAATACTCGTGCGCATTCGGGAGCTTTCGGCACCTGCCTTTTTGCCTACTTCTCAACCTTTTATTTGGCGACAAAATTGCCTCCTATGCCCTATCCATATGTTTACACATCAGTGCGCACAAGCAGAGCTATCAACCAACCGACCAGCTGTACCAAACCGGAAAATAACCGCTTTGCTCCCACACACTACCTGGGATCCTGCAACCATGTGTTGGGATTGCAGCCAACCAGGACATTGCAATATAGGTTCTGCAAAAACCCCAGAAAAAAATTATGCTCACAATGTGGTAAGATCTTATTGCGCGACTGCTGCCGAAGATCCCAGGATCAGAATAAGTTATGCGATTCTGATATGAGCCACGAACTACGGTCGAAGCTAAACGTCAGCATCCTTGGCACCCAGTATGAAGCACTCGTCGATACTGGGGCATGTAAATCCTACTTAAGCTCTCGGATGGGGGAGAATACCGACGTAAAGGATTCACCATGGAACCAGTCCAAACCAGCGCCAAGATGGCCAACGGATCCACCATTAAAATTTCTAATAAAGTAAACCTCCCCCTTCAAATGGGCCAATGCCACATCACCCACAGATGCGCAGTACTTCCAGGCCTCTATTGTAGTTTGCTATTTGGAGTTGACCTCTTCAAACTTCTTAACGTCCGGTTAAGTATACCCCAGGATTTACTGGAAGGGTCCGACCAAGACGCCCTCTCTCGTAGCCCTCTGGGACATACATTCGTCGGTGGGATGTGCGTGGGTCGACTTGGCCCACTTCCAGTTGCGTCCTTGCCGGCGCGGGACTGGTCACCCAGCTCAGGCAGTGCGGGGTCGTTAATCCCGTAGGGGATGGGTCCGCCGGTCTCCAGAGCCCCCCCCCCCTGCACTTCTCGGCTAACGAGGGACTGGATGCATCCCTACTCTCTTCGCCATGCACCTGGGTCCCCCCCGCCAGCGGCAGCCAGACGGCTCGCCCTAGAGGAGAAGGCCCAGTTCGCGAAGTCCCTGAAGGCCGCGAACGCTTCCGGTGTCGAGACGACCCCTTCCACGTCCCAGCCCCCAGCAGAACGGGCAGAGATGCCCATGCAATCCAAGTCCCGGCGAGCGTCGTAAAACGGACACTTGCACAGGACATGGACCCAGTCTTCGGCACCAAGCTGGCAATCGCAAGCGGGCGACTCCGCAAGTCCCCTCCTATGAAGGAACTCGCGGAGCGAGCCATGGCCCGTCAAAAGGAACCCGGTGTTAAGCCCGAAGTCGAGATGCCGAAGTTCGGCAACCCGACTAGGCTCAGGGAAGAAGCATCGGGTCGTAGACCCTTTTCCGCAACCCTGCCACCGGTCCTTCCAGCGGGACCACAGTGCCTCTTTAACGCACCGCTTGGCGCGTTCCAGTTCGGCGCCCTGAAGGGGGGCGAACCCCCCATCAGCCCCTACCTTGCGCGCTCCGGGCACGCCCACCGGCTCGGGCAGCCCTTTGCGCGCGCAGTAACCGAACTCCAGCAGCTGCACGTGAAGGTCCCAGGGGAGAACCCCTGCCAGGACGGTCAACGCCTCCGTGGCTGGATGCGATTCAGTGCCACTGCAGCCACGGAGCTGTTCCGGATCAGCTCCGCCCATATCGCCGCACCATACAGCCCACAGGAGGTGAAGACACCCTGGTAAAGGACCCTCACGGCATGCCGCCGGAGTCCCCACTCCCTCCGCATGACCCGGCGGAACTGGCCGACGAGCCGCGACAACTTCTCCCTCACCTGTTGAAGGTGAGGTTTGAAGCTCAGTCGTTCCCCCAGCATGATGCCGAGGTACTTGACCGAGGTCGCATACTCGATAGCCCGCCCGCCGAGCATGACGCGACGGTAACGTCCCGACAGCCGTCCCTTAAGGAGCATGCAGACGGTTTTGTGGAGAGATATCTCCACCCCCGCCCGCACGCCCCATTCAGCGACAGCTGCCAGGCCCTCCCCCGCGCGGATCTCCAGCTCGCGCCGGCTATCCGCGCTGGTTATGAGAAGGAGGTCATCGGCAAAAGCCACGACGTCCTCCCCACGACCACTAAGTGTCCGCAGAGGACGGTCGATAGCCAGATTCCAAAAAATGGGACCCGACATCGACCCCTGCGGACATCCCCGCATGACCGACACATCCGCTCGGCTATACCCGGCGGACATACCGGCCCATCTGTCCCTGAAGAAGTCTGTCCAGAGCTCCCGCTCTGGACAGCGCGCCTCCCGGAGTGTCCCGAGAATCGTGTCCCAGCGGAGATGGTCGAAGGCCCCCTTGAAGTCGATGAATGTTCCAAGGACATATCGACCCGGGGACGATCGAACCACCCCCATGGCTGTAAGCCACGCGTCCTCGGTGGACCTTCCCGCGCGGAAGGCGAACTTCCGCCCCGAAAGGGCATGCGCGGCGCGTTCCTCCAACCGCAGGACAAGGACCTTCTCCAGGAGTTTCCCCAGAACAGACAGCAAGCTGATGGGTCGGTATGAACTGACCTCGTCAGTCGGCCTGCCAGGGCCCTTCAAGATGGCTACCACCCGGGCCCTCTTCCACTGGGGTGGGAACACCCCAGTTTGGAGACACCCGTTTAGCAGCGCCATCAAAAGGACCGGGAGTGCCCGCGCAAAGGCCCGGAGCATCACTACCGTGATGCCATCGGGACCCGGGGCCCTCCTCGGCTTCATCCTGGCAAGCGCCCGGTTAGCCTCGCAGATGGTGATCGGTGCGGGGGGTGCCCCCCCCCCCATGCATCCCATGCACTGCGGCCCAGGGGGGGCTTCCGGGCGATCCGCCGGAAGTCGAGGAAAGAAGGCCCCTAAGAGGCCCTCCGCACTCTCCTCCCAGCTTCTCGCCGTTCCGCCACCCACCCGGATACCGCCGATCCCGGCAGCAGGGCACTTCCCCCTGAGGACCTTGTAAGCAGATCCCCAGGGGTCATCGTTACCGACGGTTCCCACAAAACACCGCCAGTCCGCCTCCTTGACCTCACAGATCAGGGCCTTCAGTTGCCTGTCGGCCCGCCTGTAGGCGATTCGGAGTCGGTCTAGCTCGTCCGGTGGGGTCGGCCGCGAACGTGCCCGCTGCCAGGATCTACTCTTATTTCGCGCTTCTCGCCTGGCGGCCGCCAAATCGGCGTTCCACCAGGCGATCTTTTTCCTCGCCCTCGGTCGCGCCGCCTTTAGGGCCTGGTCGTTTACCCCTTGGATAAGGGTTGTCACGATCTCGGCCCTGACGGCAGCGTCGGCGGCCAGGAACTCACCCATGTCGATCTCGGCAGAAGACCGTGCCAGTAGGCGCTCGTAGTCGGCCCAGTCGGTACCGACCGTCGACCACGAGAACCTCTCGACGGGCTCCGTCACCGCGCCCTCCCCCTCCAGGAGTATGGTCATCGCGTTGTGGTCGGATAGACTAACGTCCTCGTGGACGGTCCACCCGGCCCTCCAACGCGACGATTCCTCCCTGAAGAGGGTGACATCGAAGTCGGACCTACCCGTCGAGCCGGCGTAGGTGAACACGGGGCTAGGACGATTGAGGACCTCGACGTCTCGGGAGTCGAGGAATTCCTCAAATATACGCCCACGCCTCGCATTCTCCCGCCCCGGCCTGACCCCCTTTGAGTGCCACCTATGCGAAACCGCGTTGGCATCCAACATGATCAGGACCGAGCCCGCCGTTCGCGCCAGCAGCTCTTCCAAGTAGAGCAGCTGACCGGCTGGGTCGGCCCTGGGCGGGCAGTAAACGGACGAGACATTCATCTCGCCCATGCCCCCGCGGATCCACACGGCGATACCGGCTTCGCGAGTGGTCGGCAGGACCATCGCATCCAGGGACGCGTTGGAGACCACGATAGCGGCCCTCCGGTCCCCGCTCCTGTAGGTCCTCATCCAGGCCGGCAGGCCCGCGACCAGGCCCGACCGCCCCAGATAAAGCTCTTGCAGGAGAGCGACGTCATACCGACCCTCGACCAGGGTTACTCCCAGGTCGACCATCACAGGGCATTCCCCGTGGCAGTTCAGCACCCACGGGGACTCGGCCCCAGGCGGGCCAATCTTTCGGCTGACCCGGACCTCCCGGTCGAACTCCTCCCGGGACAGAGTCCGAAGATTCTGCCCCCGGAGGGCCGACAGGAGGCCAGCCTCGCCCATGGTGCCGGGCACCCCAAAAACGATTATCTCAGGGCGGAGGGGCTCAGGCTCTTCAGCCCTCAGCCCTCCCTCCGCCCCGAGCCCCGCGACCAACGCTTTGAGCCGGGCCGCGTCTTCCGCGCACCCGGTCTCAACAAGCACGCCTCCGCGCCCAGTCCCCAGGACATTCCTTACGGAAATGGTCGCTGGGTCGACCAGGCGCTGGAGGCGCTCCTTCGTTTGGGCGGAGGTGGCTTGGGAGCCGTCCCCCCGCCCAGTTGGGACAATGGCGACCGCATTACGGAGCGGTCGCCGTTTCGGTGCCTTCGGCGCCCGCGGTCCAACGGGTCCAGCTGGACCCGGCTCCGCTTGGCGCCGAGGCTGCGCAGGCGGCTGCGGTGCCGGAGGCGGGCACTTCCGGGGGGGAGGCCCCCGGTTAACCACGCCTCGCCGCACCACAGCCGCGTACGACCCGGACCCCTGAGGGGGACCGGGTGGTGGCTTGTCTGCCGGCCACGGTTGCCCGCTCGCCACTCCAGCCTGGAGCGATACCACCGCCCCGAGCGTCTGCTCGAGGAGCAAGCGAAGCTCCCCAAGCCGCTCGAGGACGGTGTTGGCGTCGCTCCGGCTAAAGGGTCTCCCAGGCGAGAGGAGGAAGGCCCGGAGATCCTTCTCAATCCCCGCTGCCCTCCCCATCGCCGCGACCGGGTCGACGGCTACGGGTCGGAGGGGCTCGGTTCCGCTAAGCGGTCTCGGCCCCTCCTTCCCGCCCCTCTTCTTTTTCTTTTTCTTTTTACCCCCTTTGGGGGGGTCTGCCTCTCCCGAGGGAGGGCCCCCATCACCAACGGGTGCCTCGGCACCCATGCAAGTTGGGGCCTTGGTGCCCATGCACGTTGGCGCAATAGCGCCCATGCACGTCGGCACCCCGACCCCCATGCACTTTGGCGCCTCGGCACCATCCCCATGCAATCCCGAGGGCAGCAGGGTCACGACATCCAACTCCATGTCGGAGTCGGCGGACCCTGCTGCCTCGGCCTCCACGCAGGCCCTCTTCGTGGACGCCACCGCGACGCCCGCCACGTCGGACTCGCTCCGCCGCTTAGGGCGGAAGGTCGTCCGAGGCGTGGACGGGACGCTCGAGGCAGCGATCCCCGAGGGGCCCGCAACCGCCTCGCATGCAACGATGCGGGGGCCGATCTTGGCCCCCACACTCCATCTGGCAGACAGCGCCGCGTCTGCGGCCCTTCTGTTCTCCTCGCCCTGGTGGGCGGCACTCCTTTTCTGCCGGGGGGCAATGCCTCCCGGCCCCTCATCACCGCTCACGAGCGGGCTCTCCCCCCTGCTGGGGGGCAAGTCCGCCCGCAGGGTGTCCTCTCCCACAATCCCCTTCCCTTTACACCCATCCCCAAACCCCCCTGCGGATATTTCTTCTTCCATACGATTTGGTCTTACGATTCGTCCTCGCGTCCCCGCGGCCCTACTCTGACCCCACACGAGGGGCGCCCGGCAGTGGCCTGCAGGCAGGCGGCTACCGGGTGGCGGGGTACGTCCGGATATAGACCAAGGGTCCGGGCGGGCGCCGAAGCACAGGCCCTCTCGCGGGTCCCCGGCCCGCAAAAACCGGCTCCCCGCTCTGGAGAAGCCCGCGCCAGCCTCGCACCATCCCCCGGGTCTCCCCCAAGCCTCCACCCCCCACCACCCCCCACCACCCCAGAACCACCCCGACCCCTGCGCGGCCAACCGCAACAGGGGGGCCCTGCGCGGCCAACCGCACAGGGAGCCGGGGAGGAACCAGGGAGGAGGGGAGCTTCTGACCATGCCCGGTTGATCCCAGGCGGGGGACCCGGGGCGATCCGCTCCCAGGACCCCCCGTCACATCGGCAGAATCAGGGGCCAAAGCCATGTGTTGGTCCACGCATCCCGCAGGATGCGCTTCCCTCAATGTCCAGGACACCCTTCTCCCGCCTTCTCGGGATGCCGCGCACGGGCAAACACGCGGGCCGACGCCCATGCCGACATTCCGGGTGAAGCCCACACCACGTGAGCGCGCTGCACTTAGCCAGTTCCTCCCCGTCGGCCTTCCCGGCATGGTCGAACCTACCGGTATAGCCCAAACGGTTCATCGGAGACCGGAGCCCCCCCACCACGGCAAGGTGGCAGCACTTTGGGGGGGGGGTTCTGGGATATACAGGGGGTACACGCTACGGTGCGAGCATAGGGCAACCCATGTTAAAGCTAGGGCGTTCGTGATTGGCTAGTGACGCTAGTGACAATGCCATACGTCGCTTCTTATTGGCTCACCTGGACTACATTGGAATGTTATAATCGTATACACGGAAAGAAGCAGAAAGTACTGAGTGCTGCCTGGACAGCACTGGTTGCTGTCCGGCCGGCTACATTTCCCCACGATGCTTTGTTTCGAGCTCGCTTGTGCTTAAACTATTAATTTTAGACTAGGGCTCTCCTGGACAATTTTTGTAGTAAATTTTCTGCTCTACAAAAAAGGTTCAGTGAAGTTTTGCTCTACCTCGCACCGTTTTCGATGTGGAAGCGATAGAATAAAAAACAACGAGTTTTCAGAACAAAAACAAACATGGCGGCGGACGCCAAAGACCTCGTTTTTACGAATATGCAGTCGTATACGATTATAACATTCCAGTGTAGTCCAGGTGAGCCAATAAGAAGCGACGTATGGCATTGTCACTAGCGTCACTTGCCAATCACGAACGCCCTAGCTTTAACATGGGTTGCCCTATGCTTGCACCGCAGCGTGTACACCCTGTATACAGTCAGTCAAGGCAACAATGGGGTGGTATCAAAAAAGTGGCAGGAAGTCGAAAAAGACCTATTGAGACTACTGTATAACTGAGGTGCAACTATATAGAGACATGCCTCGCTCCCTCTCCCGCGATGAAAGTCAGCGGTAGAAATAGTGTGTCCCTGATACACTAAAACTCAGGTATTGCAATAATGCCACGACGCGCCCACTGCAGGCCATCTTGGTTACACGAAAACGCTTCTACGCGCAAACCAAAAGTATTAATAGCCTGGTATTACCCGCGATATCTCCAAGTCCGTCCGTACTTGCCCAACCTGCCTGTCATTTAAACCCTCTCAGCAAGCTACCCCAGGAACCTTGCACGCCACTCCGATCGACCTACCATGGCAGCATGTGTCCACGGACCTCATAGGTCATCGCAAGGATTCACCTGGCTCCTTACGTTCCAAGATCGATTCACCAAATGGTTGGATGTGGATTGCGCTGTGGATGAAGTTAATCGGCGCTATAAGGAGCAGTAGTTACAGACAGTAACGGTGAAACGAGCATTTCACGCATACAAACAAATTGCCATTTAAAGCATTATTTTCTTTACTTGGTTGTATTACATTTTTCACCGTAAAATAGGAGCTATAAGCATTATTTTAAGCTATTACTGAAACTGTCATCTCATTTCTGTCGAAAGATATACTATCTCAAACATTGCACAAAACGGCGTTTTTTCGAAATTTGACCCCGTGTTTCGTGGAACCAAGAGCTAATAAAAATTTGTCATTATCGGATTCGGATTCAGCGACCCCAAATTAACAAAGATTAGCTCATTTCATCTCCGGAACATAAAATTGCTTCAAATTTGTTGACCAGTGTTATTGTTAGATGAGAGAAACATCCGCGTACAGGTTCCTTCCGCGAATTATTCCCAAAACACGAGAGCCTGCAGCGAGCAGATCTGAACGTTACCGACCGTTGCGCCGGTTCTGGTAGTATTTAGCATTTATAATAAAGAATTTTGTCGACCGTAGTATTTAATTATTATATAATATTCGTGAACAAACGGTCACTGTAGCCAAACGTATAGACAATAAGACGTCAACACGTAAACAAGGTAAACATAAACAAAAATAAATAAATACATAATATTTCGGCCATTGATCCTGGCCCTCATCAGAAAAATTGAAAAAATGAAATAAAAAAATAAAAAATTACAGATGGAGGTAAATCCCCTGATCTTGAAGTGGGGCAAAAAGTTTCTAACGCACCCGCCCAACCAACCAAAATGCTGTTTTGTGCGCTTTATAGGTGGAACTGTTGAAATTCATCGTTCTTTATGAATATCTTAGAAACTATTATTATAATGAGAAGAAACGGCCCTCTATTTAAGTAAATGTAACGATTATTTAAATGTTAATGTATGTTCAGTAAAGGGTTATATATTTCTGGTAAAGTAGATTTCTCGAATCTAATGTTTACCGTATTTTTTTTGCTGTTAATGAAAAAATTTTCTATTTCTTTTCTTTTAATTTCATTATTTTCTATTGCTAAAATTTTAACATTATTGTAATCAAAATTGTGATTTGTTTCAATCCTATGTACCGTTAAACCAGTATATGATTTTTCTTCTCCATAAATATTTTTTTGGTGTTCTTTTAATCTAGTTTCCAATTTTCTACCAGTTTGTCCAATATAAACGCGATTACAGCATGCACAAGGTATTTCATATACCACTTTACTGTGTTTTAGTAAAGGAAGTTGATCTTATATGGGAAAACATTTGAAGACTCATAATGGTGTCATTCCTCGAGCTTATGGCCTTCCAAAGGTCCATAAAGAAGGGTTACCTCTTAGACTTATTGTCTCGACCATTAATTCACCTACATATAATTTAGCAAAATTTTTTTCAAACATCTTAGTAAATATTGTTGGTAAAAATCAAACATATGTTAAAAATTGGTTGGTTGGGCGGGTGCGTTAGAAACTTTTTGCCCCACTTCAAGATCAGGGGATTTACCTCCGTCTGTAATTTTTTATTTTTTTATTTCATTTTTTCAATTTTTCTGATGAGGGCCAGGATCAATGGCCGAAATATTATGTATTTATTTATTTTTGTTTATGTTTACCTCGTTTACGTGTTGACGTCTTATTGTCTATACGTTTGGCTACAGTGACCGATTGTTCACGAATATTATATAATAATTAAATACTACGGTCGACAAAATTCTTTATTATAAATTTTACATACGTGTTATTCTAAGGCAGTACGATGTATTTTTCTTTTTTAAATTATATTAAATATAATTTTGGAATGAAACCGTACAGCCTCTTAAAGGAATGGATCTTTTTAGTGGATACGATACCTAAACTTATAAATCAAAAAATTGTTTTATTACGTTGTAGAAGTAGCAGGATCCTACCAAGTCATTTTTTAATTTTAAATACAGTAGAACGTTCTGGTCTTATAAAATGTCCAACAAGTTTACGATTATATGTAATGAATTACAACAAACACTTTTAAATATGGAAATTACTGATATTAATTTTAGAATTAGACAATTAACTGAACAAAGAATAAAACTTATTCATGAAATTGTTTATTTTTGCCTTTTTCAATTTACAATAGATTTTTTTTAACACAAAGTTTGACTTACGATAGACTAAATGAGTTACATGCTAAAAGACTAAGTCTTAAGTTTCAGAAAGTTAAGAACAAACATAACACCATATACAGTACATACAATAATTTTAAACCCCGTTTTAATCATAAATGAGTGAAAAATTATTCTAAAGTATACATTCCAACTGAGGTTTTGGATGTTTTAGCTGTAGGAGATAAATACTCCTTCCCCATTAATAATATGAAACATTTCCCCTTACAAAATTTTATTGCTGGCATTGAAGATGGCTTAACTAAGGTGGACAATGTAGTAAATGAAGAAGATGAAGTTATACTAGACAGAAGTAGTAGAAGAGGGACAGAGCCCACGAAGTTCCCGCCGCCGCCACCAGGCGTCGCCACAGTCGCGGCGCTGTCGCAGCATGCGAGGTGGTAGATTCGTGAACTAATTCGCAGACTGATTCGTGGACAAATTCGTGGTTTGAGTCGCGGACTGACTCGCGGGCCGATTCGCGGATTGATTCGCATTTTTGATTTACTGTTTAGTATGCGGGCATATAATTCAAGACTCTCTCATTGGGAAATCTGACCGTCGCTTATGAGGTCATTAAGATGACGCAAGACTTCGTGTCATACAAATTTTAAAAACCTACAAACAGGGCGTTGACCTCTCCCTTATCATCGACCATCCTCGGGAAAACACATGTGAATTCCAAGCATATTAGATAATATATCGGGACCTATGTCTCTGTAGATTTCCATTAGTCTAAATACCAGCTTGAAGCGTAATCTCGTATATCGATGACCCACTTTTTAAATCTCATACAAATTTTAAAAACCTACAATCGAGGCGTTGACCTCTCCCTTATCATCGACCATCCTTGGGAAAACACATGTGAATTCCAAGCATATTAGATAATATATCGGGACCTATGTCTCTGTAGATTTCCATTAGTCTAAATACCAGCTTGAAGCGTAATCTCGTATATCGACGACCTACTTTTTAAATCTAACACAAATTTTAAAAACCAACAATCAGGGTGTTGACCTCTCCCGTATCATCGACCATCCTTGGGAAAACACATGTGAATTCCATGCATATTAGATAATATATCAACTCATTTTATTGTAACGCATTTTCAAGAAGATGTATTTAATAAATTTTATTTTTCACATTCATATTCATACATTACATAAATTTTTGTTGTTCACAATATTGTTATAAATAAGAATATAAAATAGCTATTAGATAACATTTATATTTTCAATATCGTCAACTAATGCATCGCTTTTAATTTGACAACTGATGCAATCTTTAATCATAGGCGGTTCACCATCTATCATATCATAGCTTGATTCGAAATGTTTATAACATCGACGACATTCACGTATTTCAGGATGCATTTGCATAGCAGGTGGTAAGCAGGTCCATGCTTCTTCAATTTGTCGTTCAGCAAACATGCAGATGAAATCGATCGGTAGACATTCTATATCTTTTGTTTCCATCAATGCGAGACGTTTCACCTCGTAATAAATCCGTAATGAACGTTGAAGAGATGCAGGCTGTTCAAGTAGATTTCCCAATACCCAATTTTTAAGTATTTGCACGTTTTCTTTGGTGCAAGTTCCATTAAGCGAATGATTTTCACACTTCTCCAACAATTCATATTGCTGCTATTGCTTCAGTTTTTTCAGAGATGGGCAGTCCAAAACGTCGAGATCAATAACATTTTCAGCGTTTAATATATCCTCCAACCAACATTTTTTATCGACTCCTTTTACATAAATTTTGTTGGCACATTTAATGATATCCTCCAAAGTCTCGTTTATAGCATCAAAGGGAACGTCGCCAGATTGCCATGGTAAGCCGTGGTCATTATGTATTAACCAGTTATTGACTCTTTTATAGTGTAGAGGTAACCATACCCATTGATATGGCGATTTAAACACACAAGTCTCAATTTCACCGACGAAAATATTCATTATAGACATTTCCTTCGGTATGAAGCGATTACCAGGCTCGCGGAATCCCTGAACGTCTACAATGTATTCCATTTCGTATGATACTGATTCACTAGCAATTAAAGTATGACTATATTTTATTCATTAATTAGCGCATGCGCAATAATGGCTAACCCCCTCTCAAACCAACTTCTTTACATTTCCACTTATGGGATTATATTCTACAATACGATCATGTAAAATTAAACAATAAGCAAAAGTGTTTGCAGGAAAATTTTCTTTTGATTCAAATTCGAGCCGCACATCGACAGGTGAGTGTTTTAAAGCTTCATTCTGCTTAGAGCAATCAATAATGATTAACGGAGCTTTCTCTAAAAATATTGATTTATTCAATATAGGTTTACCATTAACATTTTTATTATAGTAACTGGCTTGAAAATTGATATACATATCGTATAATAAAGAAAATTGATTATTTGCAATAGCAAGGTTTAAATTACCATACGGATAATATTTTGAATTCTGAAATACTTTAACATTACTAATGTTACAGTGATCAAACAGGCTAGCATTTTTCGCCTTGTCATTTTTTCGTGCTGTTTGGAAGCCGATAATAATATATCGTAGCTTTTCTAGTTGTGTCGCTGTTTTCACGGACCACACGTGGGATGATGTTACCGGTAATAGAGGATATTCATAAAGTTCCCATGTACCGAAACTTAAAGATATGCAAGGGTCTTTTTCAATGAAACGTAACAGCTGTATCCTTTCCCTATCAGCCAACGTCACATATGAAACTAACCATTCTATTTTATTCATCTCAATTTTGTAATGTTCTTCTGCATTTTGTATAATTGCATTATCATCATGTTTAGATCTTGTTAAAACAAGTTCGTGCTTCGCGTTTACAATTATCTTACGATAATCTTCCGCAAATCCGAGAATCATACTCAGAGGCATGATCACATCAAAATAACCATTATCATTTGTTATCTTTAGATTTGAACTAGATATCCAACCTGCATTGATTAAAACGGGTTCATCATTTGGTGTGTAAGAAGGATACCCCTTCATCAAGCTAGTAATACCAACATTTCTATTTCGATCAATTTCAACACCATTCAATTCATATCGCGCCTCATCAAATAAATGACAGATTGCGTTAGACGTTAGATTAGTATTATTTGCTTTAGTTCCGTCGGTTTTCGTCAACTTTCCACTAACATGTATCAAACTTTTACACGGTAAAATACATAAATCTTGATTTTGCACAGCAATACGAATTTCATCATTTTTACCAAAAGAGCTTGTATTGTAAGATTGATGTGAATGCAGCTCGTAATGAGCGACAGATTCGTCGAAAACGACTGGGTTTTGAATGCTGAGTATTGGATCCTCCATTACTGCTATTATGATAACGTGCAATAAGTATGCAAATACAACAACGGCAATAACAACTTTTATTATTATTATTCACTTTTTGATATTGTGATGATAATGTAACTTGAGTCCCAAGCTTTTCAGAAATAGAGCGTTCCAACGTGTTAACGTCTTGCGAATTTGACGACGACTGATATGTTTTCTCCATGATGGGTTATTATTATAGTAACTATTAAGGTTCTGACCATTGTACATAATACCCATTGTTACGTAGATTTAAGATGGAGTCGTATTGTAATTGTTTCACCACGAAAATTCACCAATTCGCCGTTCTGATCAACAATACGCAATTGAATATGATCTATTAATCTGACGGCAACAGGTAGGTAAATGACGTGATTCGGCACTTCCACAATCTTATATCCGGGCGCCACAGTAGGAAAAAATTCATGAATCGTATGCGCTCTACTGCTATTAATATAAGCGCCTGTAGTTATATTGCATTCCACGCGAAGTGCATTAACTTTAATTATTGTTACTGGCAAATCTGAAATGTGCAACTTGTTTGCTTCCAAAATTCGTCTATTAAAGCCCAATGTTCGTTCAATCAAATCGATTGGTGTAAAATCAATGTCTCGATTAGATCTGATTTCACTACGTAGTGTATTATTATTCGGTTTTATATCTAGCGTAATATCACTATACTCCGACAGCTTTTTTCTAATATATTCTGCTATATCCTCAATTTCATAGCTACCGATAGGCACAACAATTTCATGGTTACCAATATGAAATTTATTATTAACGTCAACATTTGGGATTGAATTAAACGTTAAAAGTTCTATCAAACCCAATTCATAATTCTTCTGCGGTAAAAGTTCAATAGGTGGAAAGTATTGCGCTTCCAATACTGAAGACTGCCCCGAGAGCGTCAACGTAAAAGAATCATTCATACTGATTGTTCAAATTACACTGATTATTATAATATTTTATGCGATATATTTATACAACTGATGCTTGTTTGGACAAAACAGCTGATTGCATAAAAATTTGAGACATAAATGTCCACAATCAAAAGTGGCATAGTCTTGAAATTTTTCACGGTTATACATAATGCTACCTACACCGAGATATTTTCCCAATTCATCAGGTGGGCTAAGGTTTCCAAAGCTGTCAAAATAAACGACTTTAGAACCACGTTTTCGATATGCTACCCAATGTGTCCCCGGACCGCTTGCATCATCTAAATTTATGACTGCACATTCATTAACTTGGGGATTCTTTGGTAAATTATTACGCATAAAGACAACTCTAAAATTCGGAATTCCAGCTTCTTTCGAATATCTCAATATATCTACATCGGTGAGTGCTCGATGCGGTAGCTTTACAAGTTTTTTCGATTTTTTATACATTTAACACCTGAACCCGTTTTATATGGTTTTAATTTCAAACCTAGACCATTTTTATAAGGTTTAAGATATAACCCTTTACCTATAGCTATTGTCTCCATAGCACGATTATGCCTCTCACTTTCATGTAACTGCTTTTGAGCAGCGTTTGCATCATTAACAGCCTTGGTTATACCCGCTGCGCCACCGGCTAATGCACCTACAGCACTTAATCCAGCAAATATGGGTGCTAGGAAAGGTAAGAATCCTCCAACCTTTGAAGGTATCGATAGCTGTGGAGTTTTTTGAATGAATCGTTTACCACCTGCTTCTTTTACGGCTTTACGTGCCCCTTTCAAAGCGCTCGATATGACACTTTGAACATTATTACTTGGTGACATTGACATTTTAGCAGCCGCAATAATGTTGTTCAATGATGTTGTTTTCTTTTTTGACACTTTTTTCTTCTTCCTTTCCAGTCCCATGCCTAATTTACTTTTTAGTTTCATTGTGTTTGCAACACCCCAAGCTGCCGCCTTTTCTGCAATGCTTGCGTCTTTTGCTAAAACTGGCTTCCAAGCCTGCTCCGCTAATATTCGATCAGCCTCGCTTCTACCGGTGGGATTTTCACGAGTTTTGGAATAAGCAATATCGTGTTCCTTGCAAGCCTTATCTAACGGATTTATCCCAGAGTCCCCTCTTGCTAATCGTTGCTTTAATTTTGTACCAGGTCCGCAGTACTGATAACCGGGTATATGAAGTTCTACCGGTAATTTATTAATTAAAGAATTGACCAATCCTTTCCCACTCTTTATACGTCTTTGCTTCTTGTTTTTACCCACATATGTAATCATTTTAAGATGTGCATCATTCAAGTAACAAACAGTTAATGACTGACATTGCATATAAAGGCGCTACTTATACTTTTATGATCAGTTATTATCAAAATGCGATTTCATAAACAACCAACAAAAATCCCAATCATCAATTTTGATGATTTAACATCGTCTGTACAAAATAATGCAACTAATCATAAACGACATGGGGAGTTGCTGCCAAATAGTATACGTGCACTTTTCTGTGGCCCGTCTAATTGCGGAAAAACAAATACACTACTCAGTCTAATCATCGATCAGAATGGATTAAAGTTTGAAAATATATATGTATATTCGAAATCGTTAAATCAACCGAAAAATCAATTTTTACAAAACTTACTCGACTCTGTGGAGGGTATAGGATACTTTCCTTTTCACGATAATGAACAGTAGTACCACCCGCCGAGGCCAGACCAAACTCTATTATTATATTTGATGATGTTGCGTGCGAGAAGCAAGATAACATTAGATCCTTCTTTTGTATGGGTAGACGTAATTGCGTCGATTGCTTTTATCTCAGTCAAACGTACGCTCGTGTTCCCAAGGATCTTATTCGAGATAACGTAAACTTTTTGATTCTCTTTAGACAGGATGAAATGAATCTTAAGCACGTCTATAATGATCATGTAAATACAGATATGCCATAGAACACTCTTAAAGATATATGCACACAATGTTGGACAGAAAAGCATGGATTTATTGTAATCGATAAAGATAGTGAAATAGAAGAGGGAAGGTATCGAAAAGGTTTTGATTGTTTTATAAGCATAAATGATTTTAAGAAGAAACAAAAAATGTTGTAATAAGTCAGTGCCGAGTGAGACTTGCATGCATTAACATGTCTTCTCCACTTAAACAGCAGCAAGACGTTTTACGTCAAATTGTCAAAGCTAGCGAATCTATTCGCCGAAAACATCGATTATTAAAAATGGGTAAAGAAACGCATGACCTTGCGATAAGTGAAACGCTCAAACCTCTGATAAGTCCATTGGAAAAAATAGCAGACGCTACAACAATGTCAATCAACAAAAATGCGATTGATGATATAAACGTACAGGATAAAGTAGCAGATAGCATAGAAATTAACGATGTTAACGATTTTGATGATGATGATGATATGCTTGATGGATATAATACCCCTTTAGAGCAGACATTTAGCAGTGATATTAAAACACCTACATATCATACTGAAGAAAGGTTATCAAATAAGTTTCTAACTTTACTGGTGAGAAATATTCATGAGAAAAGTGATATTATTGATACAATTTATGGTGTTCGCATAGAAGGTGGTACTACAAGAATCGGTGATTCGACAATAGAATTTAAGAATAAAAATGTCATTGTTAAGGATAATAAATTTGCTATTACTGAAGGTTTGCTAGAGTTATTATTTAAGAAAAAAGCTGATATAGCTATAATCCAACAGTCTGATTTAAACAATTACAAAAGTATACTAACTTTAACTAATGCACATAGGAAAGATTGGAATCAGGAAAAACCTATTCGGTATAATGCTTCCCACAAGTATCGAAACTATATCAAGGAAATGTTCAAAGATGTTCCGAAAAAGGGTGGTAATTTGCCTGAATACATGATTGTTGAACAAAACCACAAAATTGACTACGTGCATTGGGATGATCCAAATGAACTTGTCGATCGTTTGCGCCACCTAATAGCATCGCAAGCTGCTGGTAATTCAAGTCTTTCGAATGAAATTTTATCGATTATTGAAGAGTTTCGCGAAGCTAATATAATCTATTAATTGCGTGATAATTACGTCAGTATCATAATGAGCATCGATGTATTTGGACGTTCGTCTCAACGAGCACGGAAGCAAGTATTTCAAAGTGTCGAAATTGCTACAGACGGTTCTTATGATTTTAAGAAAAGAAAGTTATGTAATATCGGAATTCCGACAGATTCGGATGATGCCATTACTTTGAGAATGTTCCACACATCTATTCGCGATATTAAACAGCAAATAGATGAACTGTGTAAAGGTGTAATTAAAAATAATGAGAAGATTGAATATTTTGAAAAAAGTATAAATAAAATGCAACAAGATATCAATAAAAATTACAATGAAATAGAAAAGAGGCGGATTATATCTTCAGATTTTGGAAATTATACTATTGAATTACATCAGGAAATAACTAAACATAACAATAATTTAAATAAAAATAATTACACTCCTAGCAATCTGACGAATAATACCACTGTCTTAGAGCGGGAAGTAAAGAAAAATAAAGATGATTTGAATAAAAATAATGGTCTGATTGATAGTCTTACGGTAGATATTGCCAATATAGAAGGAGACTTGAAAAAACATACCTATGACATAAGGGAGAGTAGTACTGTAGCTCACGATGCTAAGAAATTAATTTTTCTCCTAGAACAAAATGTCAATAAAAACAGAGAAGCCATAAAGAAGATTAATGGAATAACTGATGTTGTTTACGGGAGAATTAATTAGTTGGTATGAAAAATGTGCATAAATAGACTATCTGCAACAATCCACCCAACAGTTTTAATCAAGACGTTGCCTTATCTATTTAACAACAATGACTTCTAAAGAGAAGAAAGAAGTCGTGAAGGAGCTTCATAAACTAGCAAGAAAAAATTGTACAAGACGGCGAGTAGATATTCGCGGATTAGATGAAACTTGGCAAGCTGATCTTGTAGAAATGATTCCATATGCAGATGAAAATAAGGGTTACAAATACTTGTTAACTGTCATCGATGTATTCCCTCAGTATGCATGGGCCCCCGCAGGGGACTTGTGGAAGAGAGCGGAGCGGGTTATCTTCGTCCACAATTTAATTGTGGAAGAGTGAGGGGTCGAAGTGCCCGAGCTCGAAGAGGAGCAATGCTTTTGAAAGATCCGCTTCTCTTAGCAAGTTTTGAGAATTGACGACCTCACGGACCCGATCGTTCGGCTGGTCTGTGCCGACGAATGCCTGATCGTGAAACGACTCGAGAGACCCACCGTACTGGGGAGCTAGGGTGCGGTGTCAAGCCCCTGCCGGCGGGTTCCACACGGGGGAGTGCTACGGCGTGCCGTGTCCGTGCAGGCAGTAACCGCAGAAAGGGTTGGCCTCTAGCGGGCCGTGGCAACGTTAGAAAGGTTCTCTGAACCAACAGAAGCATCAAGGCAGGCAGCTTGTTGCTAATAAATGTGGTAGCTGACTTGTTGTATATCTTTTTTAAGTGTGCACAACCAGCGGTGCTGGCGCATCACTAAAATTTGGCCCCATTCCCCCATGGGGGGGGGGGGGGGGCCTTAAACCCGAAAGGGAGGCAAGACACCTTAAATAACTACACTCAAGTATGCATGGGCCTGCCCAGTAAAAAGAAAGACTGGCGATGACGTCACAGCTGCCATGAAATCGATATTTAAAATGGGTCGAATTCCAAAGAATCTACATACCGACCATGGAAAAGAATTTTATAATTCAAAATTTTCAAATTTAATGAAAAAACATGACATCAATTTATATTCTACATACAGTAATCTAAAAGAATCAATTTGCGAACGCTTCAATCGTACTTTGAAAAATAAAATGTGGCCACAGTTTAGCCTTCATGGTAATTATCAATGGCTCCATATCTTACCAGACTTGGTTAATGATTATAACAATAGCACACATCGTACTATTAAAATGAAGCCGCAAGATGTGAATAAAGACAATGAAAAAGAACTATTGGAACGTGTGTATAATGTAATTGTGAACGAAAAGATTCATCCAAAGTTTAAAGTAGGTCAACAGGTTCGTATTAGTAAATTCAAACATATATTTGAAAAGGGATATACACCGAATTGGACGACTGAAGTTTTTAAAATGATAAAAGTTAAAAAAACGTATCCAGTAACATAATTACTAGAAGACAAAGCAGGAAACGCAATATCAGGTGGATTCTACGAATTTGAACTGCAACGTACTAAAAATTATCTTTTTGAAAAAATTCTACGTGATAAAGGTTCTAAAGTGTTTGTTAAATGGTTGGGCTTTGAAGATAAGCATAACACCTGGATCGACAAGGAGGATATAATACTTTAAGACTAATATGGTGGACAAATGATGGTTGAATAGATGGAAGCAGGATTTACTTAAGATAAAATTAGATTTTTGTTGCATTCCTTAGCATATTTTCTTGTATATATACGGGTTCCAGCTGAATAGATATTAGTTAAAAGTGAGGAATCACTGAAAATACTAAGATTTTGCTAGACACAAAAATGTACGCCAAATTAAGATTTGTGCTTGCGAATGTGTACGAGTGGATGGGGGAACCCGCAAGTCTACACGAATTCAATGAAACGTGCCACGGAATTCGTCGCGAAATTAATCGACTAAATAGAAGAGCGGACGAGTTGCGACGGCTGTATAATTATTTGCAGAGGAGGGATGGACAACTCCAACAGCTATACGCAGATGTACAAGGGGATACTGCGGATAATGCACTACAAGATCTTCAACGCCAAATAAATGAAGCGGAAGCTGAATGCTACAACTTCAAACAGAAGTTTTATAATTACTATATTAACTATTTCGACATGTCGCAGTTATACGTCGATATTCCCAAAGCATACGACCTGACTATCAATGTCGAAGCCAAATTGAGGAAGCGGTTTTATGAGGGAATTTTGCGACGAGAACGATGTCGTTGGCGCCTGCGCACATTACGTCTGGCGAAAGAAAAGAAAATGAAAAAAATAATTCAAAGGTGAGTTTCTAAATTTCATTTCATTTAATTTATTTATACACAATTTATTTATACATTTATATATTTAGTATTCATTTATATATTTAATTTTTGTTGCAGGTTCCATTCTTCATCAAGATGACTGATGTTGCAGCATACATCTCTGATTTGACCAGTCACCAATTATGGTCATGGACTTTAATGTTGATTCGAGAATGGTCTCCCCCGAAGATGTCACATTGCCGCTGTATGAAATATCCGCTAATCATCCGGATTCGAGTGCATCGGTTTCGCTTCCAGCGGAAAGCTGTAATGATAATAATAGTAATAGATGTAAATTATAATGCATTAATAAAATATAAATTGAACAATATGTAATTAGCAAAACATATTCCTTACCATATATAATACCTTCTATTTTTTAATTCCGTTCGACATCGTCATTGTTAGTGGGTTTCGGTTAAAAATTCGATGTTGTTGAATTTTGTTCCGATGTACTTCATGTGTAGCTGATTATTTTCAACGATGCTTCGGTAACTCTCCATCGCATCTCGGAAAAGTGGTGTGTACCGAGGTGGAAGAAAACAGGAGATTTCGTTGTTCAACTCTACGCTTATTCGTTCTCCAAATTTTGTTGATGCTCTCCTAATTTTTGAAACGACATATACTTTTTCTGGGTCCAGTTCTGACAGTTTCATAGTTGGTAAAAATTTCGTTGTTGAATTTAGTGTTTTTACTAGCGCTGCCGCTGTAGCTGCTGCTGCTGCTGATGATGATGATGATGCCATTTTGTTATATATATAAATTTTCGGTTTGGCTTGCTAGTACTTTAATTTCCGACCTAAGTTTTAAATCGTCTTTTAATATTTGTATATTTTTAAAAAAAATGTAGACTCTATTTTTTAATTCACGAGTTTTAACTTTTAGATCTCTTGAAGACATATATCGAGCCACGTTACTGATGAAAAATACTCGACTGCATCGGCATTTATAGTAGAAACCCCACCACCACCTTATACGAATTAGAAATTGGGAAAGAAAATATTAGACGAATAGAAAAGTACAGTTTCAAAGTTTCGTAATGTAAAGATAATGCTCAATTTAGCTCCAAACGCGTTTGAACTTGAATCGTTTAAATTTGGGGGAAAGTGAAAGCAGGTCAATACGAAACGTGGGTCTCTCAAAATGCATCAATGTCAAGGCACATTTCGAAATACATGTCAATTATAGAAACGCTTAATATCTATCTAAATAAGTAAATAAACTTGAAATATAATATAATATAATATAACTTTATTAAAAACTGTCTGAATGTACATGATATTTTTATACATTCCATAAATTTAAATAGTAATTTCACAATTATAACATTCACATATATTCACATATTTTACAAATTTATTTGATATTGTATATAATTACATATAATACACACATTATTCGTCGATGTCCATAATATCCTTATGTCCCCACGGTAGAGTGTCTGTACTATCAGCCATTAAGTATCGCTTATCATCGTGGGGACTTAGAGCAATTTTTTTCTCACATACGGTGTATACGTTGTGTAATTTTGAACGAATACATCTTTGCTTGCGCGTAACTGTAGACGTATTTTGAAGACAGTTCAGATAGTCGTCGAAAGTGATTCTTTTTCGGACGACGACTTCTTTCACACCTTTCGCTCTCTTCTTCTCACCTTCGCCTAACACACGCAACGCATACATTTTTGACCTGAGTCCGACAAACTCGGTCATTATTTTTCCAATACATTCATCCTTCATTAGCCCTAAAACTTTTTTATTGACTAGCGGCATACCGTACTCATTATTTTTGGAATAATCGCTCGTATCGTACATATTAATATCGCGTTTCATACAATCATATACATCATCACACTTAAATTCATAAATAAGACTATCGGTATCGGTATACAATAGTTTCGCATTTTCATTAAATTTGCCTAAAACATAATCGTAATGGAACTCGTACAATTTTGTTTTAGAAATATCCAATATAGCCATTCCGACGTATATTGGCTTATTAATGGTAACTTCTAATTTTTTCAATTCTATCGCGACCAAGTCTTCATCAAATATCTTTCTGCGATGGAAATTTGGTTTGCGATATTAAAGCTTCCACACCAAACCTTCCTCCCCATGTCGATTTGATACGAACATCAACGCGATTCCGAACATTCTCCATGGTTTTCCCAAATACCGCATTGTTCATCAATTTATACAAATTTTTTTCAAAATCATTTGTCGCAACTGTGCGGAGTTTGGTATTTAAGTCAATGTACGACTTTAACCATGGAGTCTGCTTGAATTTTAGTATCCTATGAATTTTATTTAAAATAATACCGTGGGTGAGCGCTTGCTTTAAATTTCGGTAATGAATGATATACCGTTCCTTGTCATTTAATGTAGCGAGTAATTTCGGATATTTTGAACCGGGCGGAACTGCTCGCTCGGGGCATAGCGGGAGATCTTTCTGCTTATTATGTATTTCTCCAGGATAGGTCAAGTCGACTTCGAGAATATATCCAATTTCCGAGTCATCGGGTACATTTTCGAAATCGACATTGTTGACCCATTCAAATCCTCCAGTAGGTAGAGCTTGACTCATGGCCCATCCATATAAATTATTAATATCAAAGTACATTAAATACTTTGACTCTTTTGATGGGTCATATTGTGGCATATATTTATTATTCGCTTTCGCGTACCTGTTCGAGCACTGCGAAAGACCTCCCCTTATACCGCGTTCAATAAACATTACAATATCGATATCGGTGAGTAATTCCATCTCTACTCGAGTATGCTTGAGAGCGCAGTCCCAAGTATATCCAGGTAGAGTGTAATAATGTGCCGGATCTAACCCGTGTGATTTTAACAGAGTTGTACGAAAATTTTCAAAGATATCCGCAAGTAGAAGGACATCTGTTTTCAAATATAAATCTGAATACTCGCCCAGAGTATTACACTTAAATACGTTCCACACATTCATCGCATGCGCATAATCATTTTCACTGACATCACAATCGTACAGTTGATTAAAAAATTTGTCTCGTGAAGGAAGATATGATTGCTCTAGAACGCTCATTTCGGTTATGTAATCATAAGGGAAAACCCCTTTACGTATTAATAAATTGAATTTTTCCTCATTTGGAAAGTGGGACTTTAAAATTTTTTTTTTTCATTACTTAAATAATATGCCAAGTTTTCGAGGGAGCAATTCAAAAATCTAATTGAATCTAAAAATGTTAATCTAATTTTAGTTCCTTTAACATATTTAATCATGGAAATAAACTTTTCTATATTGCATGGGATAATATGAATATCTCCGTCAAAAGCATTGGCAATGTCGCGAATAATGAAATGAGCATCGTAACCGCTCAAATTGTGGAATATTATTGGAATATTAAAACGATATTTATACTTAAGATTACACAAGTTGTGAGCTGCACCCCGAAATTGACCGGTCAAGTGATCGTGGTCGCGAACTTTGAGGTCCTCATTTGAGAAGGATCCCCGCAGATGTGACACATTGCCGCTGTATAAAATTCCCTCCACTCATTCGGGCTCAAATGCATTGGCTTCGTATCACTTAGGATCTGAAAGCAGACACATAATATTACTTATTTGACTTTATTGTAATTAATTAATTAAATAATAATAAATTTTATATGAATATATTTTGTAATTTTAATTAATTTTACCTGATTAACTTCATCGGCCAACTCCTTCAGCTCGTTGGCAAACCAGGTAGCAGAGTCGGACCCCCGGTGAGAACGGTAACGATACAGCGAGGGGTCGTGTTGACAGTGTACGTAGTAGCCTGCACTGTAAATCTTATGTTGCTCGTAAGCCGTTTTTGGAGGTGCCTCCGTCTCCACTTTTCCCAGCAGGCACTCGGTATCAGCGTAAACAATGAAGGGTACCGGCATGGCTCGACCCAAACTATTAAATTTCATAATGCTTGTTTTGGTTTCGGGGAGTTTTACCGCACAATCATTTTTCTTTCCACATTCTATCTTGTGCATGACAAGATTTTCTTCACTACGGAAATAGTGAAGACACCTCTTGCAAATATGCTTTTTTCCATCACGTTTGCTGCACTGCTCGCCCACTAGTCGTGATAAATTTTTAATCCAGCAGTAATGATGATTGATCCTGTCATCTTCTTCGACTTCGACATCGTCCAAAACAAAAGATGAGGAGGGGCGTGGGGGTTTCCTCCGTTCTTCTTCAGACACGAGGAGAAGGTTAATATGTCGATCCTTCTCATTTGCAGTCAAATGCACAGGTAGCACTTCTTCTTCTTTTTTCTCGGCTACTATAAATACATTGACTGAAATGCCGTTCAAATTTTCAAACCTTGGAATATCCTTTAACGCGACGGGGAAATCAATGCCTTCGAAATTAAGATGCCTTCGATAATGCGGATATGATGATTGTTGATCTGAACTGGTATTTGCGGGGAATAATGACGACATAATCGCCCACGCAAAGCAGTCATTACCCGGAATTTTTACATTAATTACTGCTCTTTTGTTTTTAATCCACTTGGGCAAGTCGATCCATAGGCCGGCACGCATGGGATTATACTTCGCTGTTTGTATAGCCAGCGAATGTATGCATGATAAAGCCCATCCCGAGCCATTCTCCTGAAATTCTTCGAGAGAAGCAAGAATAGGCGCTTGAACTTTTTCGTCGAACCACTCGTTTAAGTCCGTGGTCGCGCATAATTGCCCATATTTGTTGGCAAAATATTTTACATCCTGCAGCTGCCCCGCGGTAAACTCACCCGAAAACACAGTACATACCTTGACACAGTTGTACTCGTTTATTATACCACGCACATATTCAACGACGCTAGGTTTTATCTCAGACATGAATTTTACGGGGTCCGAATGTTTTAAATTAACTACCAGTGCCGTTCTTAACCGATTTTTAAATGCCGATTCGACATTCTTCTGCACAATAAAATTTTCTTCAGGCCTATTATCTTCTTCTCTTTGAGCAAATCGCTCGACAGCTTTCGCACTTAGAGTCGTTATGCGATGCATAATCGCCTCCAGCGATGCCTTCACCCCATTTGGAATATGAGGATTTGATAAAATGTAGGAATTAATGTTTCGAATATTCCCGGTACACTTCTCGATGAAGTCCTGGAATTGACCCGGAGTAGCATCTTCGCCGAGGGTTTCGTAAACCCCCTTCAAGGATTCCTCCCACGATGAAAAAGTTCTCTTGATATCGACCATCTTGAAAAAATGTTACAAGTAGAAGAACGTGTGGAGTGTAGGAGACTATTCCCCGGTAGTCCAAGTATGCTTAATTTATACCTCGAATCATTAAACACACGCATCTCAACTCGTATACCATCTTTGAGGGGCATAGGTCCCGATATATTATCTAATATGCTTGGAATTTACATGTGTTTTCCCAAGGATGGTCGATGACAAGGGAGAAGTCAACGTCCTGATTGTAGGTTTTTAAAATTTGTATGAGATTTAAAAAGATATACGAGATTACGCTTCAAGCTGGTATTTAGACTAATGGAAATCTACAGAGACATAGGTCCCGATATATTATCTAATATGCTTGGAATTCACATGTGTTTTCCCGAGGATGGTCGATGATAAGGGAGAAGTCAACGCCCTGTTTGTAGGTTTTTAAAATTTGTGTGAGATTTAAAAAGTGGGTCGTCGATATACGAGATTACGCTTCAAGCTGGTATTTGGCCTAATGGAAATCTACGCTTTCAATTCATCAAAAAATATATGCAACATCCGAATTAGATTGGTAACGGCATATTGAAAGAGAGATTTCCCAAAAGGGCACATTTAAAAGATCGAAAGATATATGCATAACGCTACAGCATTAATCTTCGAAAACTTAATGGGACCGTCCACGAAGTCTTGCGTCATCTTAATGACCTCATTAGCGACGTCAGATTTCCCAATGAGAGAGACTTGAATTATATGCCCGCATACTAAACAGTAAATAAAAAATGCGAATCAATCCGCGAATCGGCCCGCGAGTCAGTCCGCGACTCAAACCACGAATTAGTCCACGAATCAGTCTGCGAATTAGTTCACGAATCTACCACCTCGCATGCTGCGACAGCGCCGCGACTGTGGCGACGTCTGGTGGCGGCGGCGGGAACTTCGTGGGCTCTGTCCCTCTTCTACTACTGACAGAAAAAATAGTATTAGACAAGATTGTGTCAGTATTTTAAAAGGATTTAATATAAACAAATACAAAAAACATACCTTTACGTTTCCAAAATCTGTTATGGATAATTTTTACAATTTTATTGAAAATAATAATAATCTTATTTTTACAAATGCCGATAGCTGAAGAAATGGCGATAAAAAGGGCAATATCACCGTTATCATGGAAAAAAGTGTATATTTAAGTAAAATGCTCACATTATTAAATGATACTTCTACATATACTATATCAAAATATGAGTACACCCATACTATATCTAAACAAGTTAACTCATTGATCAGTAAATGGGAAAGAGCAGAATATATTAACAAATCTATGGGAAAACATTTGAAGACTCATAATGGTGTCATTCCTCGAGCTTATGGCCTTCCAAAGGTCCATAAAGAAGGGTTACCTCTTAGACTTATTGTCTCGACCATTAATTCACCTACATATAATTTAGCAAAATTTTTTTCAAACATCTTAGTAAATATTGTTGGTAAAAATCAAACACATGTTAAGGACAGCTGGGATTGCAGGAAAAAATTGAAATCTTATAACATACCTTATAATTTTAAAATAATGTCATTAGACGTAGTCTCTTTATTCATGAATGTTTCCGTTGATATTTTAAATATTGTTATTGATAAACATTGGCCGGAAATTTCACCTCTTACAAATATACCGCAAACAGAATTTAAATATGGTCTTCGTTTAGTTTTAAATAATACAATATTTTCTTTCCAAAATAAATTTTATAAACAGATCCATGGTGTACCCATGGGGTCACCACTTTCTCCAGTGGTTGCCAATCTTGAAATGGAATTTCTGGAAAACATCTTAATTAAAAAATTAAATTTCAAACCTGCCTTTTATTTACGTTACGTGGATGATATACTACTTTGTTACCCTAATAATGAAGAAGAACATGTTTTAAACATATTTAACAGTTTAAAAAAAATTAAAGGCTATACTAATAGAATTACCTTTACTTCCGAGATGGAAAATGACAACAAAATCAATTTTTTAAATTTATTTGTCATTAGAAAGGATAATGGTCTGTTAGATACTGACTGGTACCATAAGAATACTTGGTCTGGTCGATACCTTAATTTTTTATCTAACCACCCTTTAAACTATAAGATTAGTGTAGCATGGGGTTTAATTGACAGAGCAATCCAGCTTTCTGAAATACGTTTTAGAAAGAAAAATCTGGCCTTAGTTAAACACATTTTATTTGATAACGGTTTCCCTGCTAAAAAAATATTTATGGAGAAGAAAAATCATATACTGGTTTAACGGTACATAGGATTGAAACAAATCACAATTTTGATTCCAATAATGTTACAATTTTAGCAATAGAAAATAATGAAATTAAAAGATAAGAAATAGAAAATTTTTTCATTAAAAGCAAAAAAAAAATACGGTAAACCTTAGATTCGAGAAATCTACTTTACCAGAAATATATAACCCTTTACTGAACATACATTAACATTTAAATAATCGTTACATTTACTTAAATAGAGGGCCGTTTCTTCTCATTATAATAATAGTTTCTAAGATATTCATAAAGAACGATGAATTTCAACAGTTCCACCTATAAAGCGCACAAAACAGCATTTTGGTTGGTTGGGCGGGTGCGTTAGAAACTTTTTGCCCCACTTCAAGATCAGGGGATTTACCTCCGTCTGTAATTTTTTATTTTTTTATTTCATTTTTTCAATTTTTCTGATGAGGGCCAGGATCAATGGCCGAAATATTATGTATTTATTTATTTTTGTTTATGTTTACCTTGTTTACGTGTTGACGTCTTATTGTCTATACGTTTGGCTACAGTGACCGTTTGTTCACGAATATTATATAATATTTAGCATTTGTTTCACCCAGTACCCGTGCTGGCATCATAAGGTTACCTAGGATTCATTAGTCTTTGACCAACAATCTACTGGCACCGTAAGAACCTAGGGCTTTAGATCACACTTACACCGGGTGCTCCACGGCTGAGCCTGAAAAAGCCGCACCAATCACTCACACTTCAAACCACTTATAAGTGTAGGGAAGTTGTAGAATATAAGGTTTCTTTGTACGTGCTGTTTCTATGAGTCGTTATTTACTCAAAAACCCTTCCATCTATCTTGCCTCTTTGTTGCTGCTATTTCTTTTCTGCTCGTACCAATCCTAGCGTACGGACTGAGTGAGACACGAGCATACTGTGAGGAAAACTCCGTTACAATGTTATCTCCAAAATTCAAAGTGCGAAGCCTACTTTTTATTGCAAATTATTATTTATTACATGAAAATACATTGAAATAGTGTAATCTTAACCCGATATAAGTAATATTCTCATTTTTCATGGCTTTTTCGGCTGTAAAATCTTTTTTTTTGCCATTTTTGTGATATTATCTCCGAAATTCAAGATGCAAGGTGTACTTTTTATTGCAGATTCATATTCAGCACATGAAAATACTTAGAAGTAGTATGGTCTTAATCTGTTAAAAGTCATATACTTGCTCTTTTACGCTGTATCGACATAAAAACGCTATTTTCAACAGTTTTTTTGGGGGTTTTCTCGACAACGAGCGGGGAAAGCACTATTTTTTATTGCGGATTCAAGATATACATCAGACCTATGTGGTCCAGTCCCCGGAATAACCCAGTAGAAAATGCATGCCGAATAAGAAGAATATCAACATACAAGGAATAGAGAACATTTTGGAGAATTTTTTTAGGAAAATGAAGTAAAAATTGAGAAAATATTAGTAAATAATCGGAAAAAAATAATCGAGGAAAGATACACGAAGAAAGATGGAAAAGAAATTTGAAAAGTCACTTAATTTCTTCTTTAGATTTGAAAATTAAGAATGGCACCGCATAAAATTGCCATCAAAGTAGATAAAGAATTGGAAGAAATGAGTAGAAAAGTGGATGGTATAGAAAAAAAGAACACGAACTGTGTGCTGACATTTCAAGAAATACATGTGGCGCTTGACTGTTGTAAGCTTTTACAATATTTTACATCCTTCAAACTACTTATAATTAATATAAAATTAGTACTTTTCGTACCAAGGGCGCTATTTTTCCGCCCGCAGGCGACCCCTCGTGCCCGAGGGTCGCAAGTGGTCGCCTGAGGGTCGGAAAAGTAGTACGTCCGTGGTGCGAACAATATTTTTCGATTCTGGAGGCGTAAAAATGGCTGTTTCTCCCAAAACAAACAGACCAGGGAGTGAAATGATTCTGAAAGTGGGCGTGAAATGGCCATTTTACGCCTCCTGAATCGAAAATTATATTATTTAATTAGGGGAGCTGGTTCAAGTCGAACCCTCGTCCTATGTTGGACCACTTATTGTTTCTCAGAATTCAAAAGACCGCTAAAAGATGAGGGACTTTTTAAATATTGGTCACGTAAACCAATTTTGAAAATGGTTGCACTGTGTTTCTATGATGATAACAAAACGATATATATAGAAAAATTGAGAGGTGACACGAGTTTTTTATTTAATTTACCTTCTAGCGACCAGTGGAATGGAGAATCAGATCTTTAATTGTTTACAATTTACGCGATCGTATTGAAGGAACGGCAGGAGGAGGCCGATAGTGATTCGTCTCACGATTGTTTCGCTGGAGGATTCTTTCCAATATAAATTAATTTTCAAAGTCAGTTTAAACAAAAAATCTAATTTAAAAATAGTACTTTTTAACACTCCGGGCGGAAAGTTTGATTTTACGCATTCGGGCGAAATTTTCGAATACGTGGAATCGAGCTTTCCGCCCCGTCGTCTTAAAAAATATCTTATGTAATACGGGCGAAATATCGATCTCCGACGAGTGTGAAGTTTGTCGCCCGAGCGAAGTTTTCGCCCTTGTTCCATAATATACTATTTCGATACAAGTGCGAAATAGTATATTACGATACAAGTGCGCTAAGTAGGGGATCCCCTACCGCGCACATGTATCGTACTATGCTTTTTTTAACGACGTGCGCTAAGTGCGTACTTTGCGCATGGGTTTTACTTTGCACACTGTTTTCCGTGCGCAGAGTAAATACTTAGCGCACGCTAAGTTACAGTGCGTGAATGTTGTACTTTGCGCACGGAAAACAGTGCGCTAGGTAAGCACTTAGCGCACAGAGTTAAAAAAAAGCTTTTTCTGCGAATGTAAGGGTTGCCCGAGCCGAAAGCGTGGGCGGCAATAACATTCGCATAATGTTTTTTTTTGTACGGTGGGCGTAAAGTTTACGCCTCACGTGCGAACATTATTTTTCGTCATAGCAGGCGGAAAGGCGCGGCCAACTTTGGTGACTCATTGGGTGGAGGGCGGTGGGCGGTGGCGTACGGGCGTGGTAAAGGGGGGGGGGGGTCGGAGGGGCGAAGCCCCCCCGATATATAAATATTTCTGAGTTTAAAGCAATATTTGTCATCAATGATTTAAATTGTGAAACATTGAATAATATAAGCTATTATTTGAAATGTAAATTTGTTAACGGCAATCAATAATTAATGTAATATTACATTCAAATTATCTAAAGAAAGCTATTTTATAATTTATCCGAATTTCAATAATAATCGATCTTTGTTTTCTTCTCTTCTATTATTCTGTGATTTTTTACATAATAGATAACTGCAATGGGTACAAGGTAGGAAGGGGGGAGGTAAACTACGAAATTATTGTTTACAGTGGATGGTAGAGTTTTGTTGCCGAAACGGGAGGTGTATAATATTCGGTTATTGACTTGCTGAAATACGCATTTCTGTCGACTTTGCACTTTAGTAGGCTTCGCCATCCCTCGGGAGATTTATCGCCTACGGACGTAAATTCTTACACCCTATGCTCCACTTCACGTAAAATAGGCGCAAAGTTAAACTTCACCCCCTCCAAAGCGCGGCGTACAAAAGTACGTATTTCCGCCTACTATGACGAAAAAGAATGTTCGTACGTGGGGCATAATACTTTCCGCCCTTAGGCGATCGCCCAGCACCCTCGGGCCGGCTTCGCCGTCCTTCGGGCACGTTGATCGCCGCCGGACTTAAAGTAGCACTTTACGCCCACCGTACGAAAATAACTATTATGCAACAAGTGCGTAAAATACGATTTTACGCATCGAGTGCTGACCGACGCGCATGAGTGCGTGAAACTTACGCACGTGTTTCATACACTTTTTTTTTGTAATAGTGTGCGTAAAATTCGTGCCTGTGAGCTAGTAAACATATTCGTTTTATCATCTTTTTTTCACCGCAATTGGCATAACGGTTTTTAGTCTAGGGGTGCAGCCTTCGGTGGAGGAGCGGGAAGTCAGGGGAGGAAGGGGGGGGGGGACGTAGCCCCCCCCGATTAATATTAAAATAGAAATTGTGATATCGTAATGATCTAGTAGATGTAAAATTTAATACCTTTAACGCAACAGTTCAGGTAATTTATTAAACGTAGTTTTCGATAAAAATGCGAAAAATATTTTTAAAATATTAATCTTATGATTATGATATGGGGAAACTGCGGTTGCAAAAACATGTTACCGCTCCAGGGTTGCCAACAAAAAGAGGGGCTACAATGTTATTTAAATGAGAATGTTCCATAATTATGGTACATGTTGGCAACCCTGTATCGCTCGCTCGGGATGTGGATAATAGAATACTTTTTCCACTCTCTTCGAATTCATATAAAGTTTTAGCCATAATTAGTAGGTGGGAATAGAGTTGACAGAAAAAAGGAAAACTTGAATATCGGACATCATATTATGAAGGACAGACATGGCGGCGAATCTACTACTCTTCCCAGCCCACCGTCTTCAAGCCATTATAATGAAAGATGGAAGATGTGAATAATATATGTGAAAAAATATACAATTTATTATTTATGCATTCACCTTTCCTCTCCTCACAGAAGGATTATTATAGGTGTGGTCAGTTGTTTTTGTAAATATTGATTCAATGCAAGTTTATAATGATATTGCGTAGTATCGTTTTACACAGCGTTTTTATTTTACGCATCATTTTTATTTCACGCATCGTTTTTACACACTGATTTTATTTTACGCATCGTTTTTACACACCGTTTTCATTTTTACGCATCGTTTTTACACACTGTTTTCATTTTACGCATCCCGATGAGTGAAGTGACATTTCAGACACTAAGGTTCGAATTCATAGTCGCGGATAATCCGCCATCGAAAAATCCTGGATTTTTGCCGGGAGTATGTGTTCGGAAAGTACGCAGAAAGTTGTTAAATGATCTCTACTGAAAGCATCCCTATATAATTGTGTCGGGGCAATAGTGACTTATTGTATAGGGTTGCTTTCAGTAGAGAACATTTGATAATTTTCTGCGCACTTTCGGAACGCATATTTCCAGCGAAAAATCCAGGATTTTTCTATGACGGATTTTCCGCGACTATAAATTCGGACCTAAAAACAATACACACTATTTACGCACACTATTACAAAAAATTATTTCTGGTACCATTAGATTCAGGAAAAAAAATATCCTACCTCGTGTTATAGCTCATATACGGGATATTAGATGCACCCTGTATGTATGTATGTATAATTTGATACAAGATCGTGAAAAAAACTGTCTTGGGGAAAATGTGTAATTGATTAGGATTTCAAGGAAAAGAGGGCTTTTGTAATGTTGACATTCTGCATTCGTACAGGTCTAAAATCCTGACTAGGTTCGAGTTGGATCAGCTCTTCCTACTTTATGTCTATTTATTGAACAATAAATTTCAATACCCGTATATTCTTTAGTTCGTCTGGAATTCGTAGATGTTTAAAATTAATATCGTATGGATGGTATTTTATATGCTTCTTTAATAGTCGATCTCTTTTCTTCCAGAGCTCTTGATAACTCATTTTATCTTAAAAGTAGAGTATGTTCTGAAAATAAGTACATCGAAATTAAACCCTTTAACTCAAGTGACTAGTTCTATTCATTTTATTCAAGATGCTGCATAGAACAGAAAATTATCACATTTATATTGAAGTTAGAATAGAAATTACAACGTGCAACTATTAAAAAAATTGGTATTTATGTGGTGTAATCGCGGCGCGATATGCAGCGTGCGAATCTCGATTGGCGTCATCAGATTTTTACCCACCCTCACCTTATACAACCGGAGGCAGTCAATGGGGAACGTTTCTCGAATAACGTTTTCCTTTTAGTGTTAGTTTAAACATACTTAAACTACCCACACATAGAGTGCGGCGCGGGCGTTTCGAGTTATGACCAAAACGCTTAAAAATCAGATTATTGCGAATAACATGAAAATTATTAGATTTATGTAAAATAACGTACAGCACAACATTGTGGGTAATTAAATTAATCAAAATTTACTTTTTTTTTTATTTGACCTCACACGTCCAATATTTGCCGAGACTGAATTTGTTAAAGAAACGCGAAGTTCTGTCTTTCAGGAAAAAGCTATTATGTTCCCATTTTTTGCAATATAAATGTTTCTAATAAATGATACAAATGAATGTTAATGATAATTGGATTATCTTCAATTAAGGCGCCAGCGCGTATCCCCTTATAGCCCGTAAGCTCTCATTTTCACTTTTCATTTCACTCGGCCTGATCAATATTTCTAGAAATATGATAGATAAAATAAACTTTGAGCTGCGAGACATTAAGAAAATAGCATGAAAACAGTCGATTAGCGAGACGTATCAAGTCTTGCCTGCACGTTGCATACGAAACTTTTTGTCATAGTATGCGAAAAATTCGTACTTTACGCACCCGAAAAAGGCGCACGAACTTTACGCATACTATAACAAAAAATAGTGTTCGATACTCGGGTGTAAACATTCGACTTTACGCACCGGTCCTATCTAATCTTATGTTATAATGACGTGCGTAAAGTCGAAATTTACACTCTTGTATCGAAATAGTAGTTTTCGGTCCTAGGCCGTAAAATAAGGGCGGGCGGCTTGAGTACCGAATAGGCGTCCGAGCTACTAGCTAGACGATAACACTATGGTTTTTATTTTTTCTGCATTTTGCTTCTCGCTTTTTGTGATTCGCTGTCAGAATCTCTCTTACTTTATGGCTGTAATATGCGTGCGTTATATACGCTTCAAATACGCATTCGTATGCGACTATCGCGTTCGTCGCTCTACAACGAACGATCATAAACGCATATGCGACGCAGACACGACGGATGCGAAATTTAGACGTTAGAGTGTTTCAAAAATTCTCGAGGTTAAAAAATCGTACGGAACATGAAGTAAATCAATAGTAAAGAAAAAAGAAAATTTTTTTGTCTCTTGGTAAAAATCGATTCAAAGACATTTAGAGGTCGCACAAAGAGCTTGAAATTTTGCATTTGATTAAGACGGGTGTTGGCGTATTCATGCAATCGACAACGAAGATTTCTTTGTTATCTCGCGAAAATACTCGAAAAACAGTATCAGTGGCGCCTTCTTTTGATTCTTGAGCGGTTGCTTCGCTAAATCTATTAATTGTGGCGCCTTCTTTTCGTTAGTTTAAGTTCCGGTGGCGCTGCGTTTTTGGTTCCGTTCTCTCTCTCTTAGCAAGACTCTCGAAGAGTCCACACCAGAGTTACCGATCCGCGGAGAATTCCCATCCCCACCGCGTTCCGGCCACGGAGATTTTCGTCCCCTTCCATGCATCCCGCGGACTTGCCGCGGAGAATCCACATGCAAACGCGGCTCATCCGTGTGATTTCTCCTCCGTGATTGCTTTCTTTATTTTTCTTGTTAATGTTAATTATTTTTTCATTAAACAAATTTCTTCTGCCGATGTTCATATACAACATTACTACATATGTATTTTCGTAATGCTTGATAGCCTAGTGGTTAAAGTGCTGGAATGTTGCGCTGTTTTTTGGTGTTCGCGCCCAGTACGGGACGATTTTTTTTCTTATTTATTTGCATAATAAAGATTGTACATATAAAAATTATTTATCAGCCAATTTAATATATGTTTATGTTTTCTTCATTTATTTTGACAAATGTAACATTAAAGCAAATTAAAAAATACCTTAATTTATTTTCCCCAATATTTATTCGATTGAATATTATTAATTATGGCTTTGAATTATTTTTATAAAACTATATCAGTTTTAACCCTAACTAAAAGAATCATTATTTTAATCATTTATTTTTCAAAAATATTTTTAACTTATTGATATGTCCGAAATTCTTAATTTCGTAATTATTATATCAAAGAAACTTTACTTCTTTTAAGGAGACATCTAAAAGCAATGTATTAAATTTATTCATGCAATCCAATATCAATGGTTAATATATTTTAACCAATTACAGTGTTTTTAATATTGAAAATCTATAAAATGAGATTAAGCCATATACATCGAACCAAAGAATTCTAAATTCAGATTTGAGAAGTTAATTAATAATTCTTTTTATTCAATTTTTATGATTTAAGTTCAATTTATAAATTTTCCATATCAAAAAAATCAAAATTTTATTATTTGTGATTTTAATGCGGAAATTTTCGCTAATCAATAACAATAGATAATGTATTGAATCCAACGAAACTGTTTTTGTAATAATAATAATAATTCTTTTAATTAGGATTGCAACTTAAATATATTTGAATAAAAATGCCATAATTAATAATATTGCATGGAATAAATGTTGTGGGAATCAAAACAGAGTATTTTAGTATTTGCTTTAACATTATATATGCCAAAATAAATTTTAAAAAAGTAATAATAAATTGTCCAATAAACAATTTGATATGCATGATCGTTATTATGAAAATAAAAAAAAAAAAGTCGTCCCATATTGGGCGCGAACGCCAAAAATATTCTTTACTTTCCAACGCTTAGACCACTCGGCTACCAAGCGGTACGGGAGATTTAACAATAATCCTCCTAATAAAGTTTTGCCGGACAGTATACTATATATTAAAAACTATTTCATTAATCAAATTAATCCCAGGTGTTATTAATGTAAACGTTTTTTTCATTGAATATGAAAAATGCATAAATTGAATTAAGGTAGCTAGACCCCAACTGTGCAAGTCAAAAACGATGTAACTATAAAGTGTAAAAACATAACCTCAATACCAATATGTAAAATCTAATTATAAATAAATAATTAGTCTTATGTCATTCAAACATCAAATACATACTACATTAAATTAATGAAAAAATTAACCTAGTGAATAACGTAGTACAGAAATAGTGACAACGTCGCATTTTATCAGCAAAGCGCGATTTAAATACAGGTATGTACATACTCCGCTGTGGGTCGAAACAGAGTTTGTTTTCGTATTTTATTTAATGTGGTCGTATACAGAAAACGAAAATATCTGCATATCTATTACATATTTTATGAATACGCGTATGTGTATTTTATTTATATTACGTTATGTACAGTGGTTTTCATGCTAAACTCATCAATAAAAGTACGTATGTATATTCAAATACTCGCGCGTAAAAACAAAGAATGATCTCATAAATGTGACGTTGTCGTCTATTCTGTATCGTATGACAAATCCCGAGAAATTTCTGAAGTTGGATTTTTTATCAAGTCGAACTTCTTTATTAAACGGTCAATGTTTACGACTTTCAAATATGTGATTCCTCATTACTGCAATTACTTCAGACTAGTTTTTCATCAAGATCTTGACAGTAGGTTTTATGCTATAAGAAAATTTGTATCGAATCGGCATTTTTTCGACAACTTTCATCATGGCTACCATACTGATCTATGTAAAAACATGCGATTTTTGATTGATTATATCGCGGGAACTAAACGGTCAAAATTGTTCAAATTTAACAGACATACGCATTGTTATTCAAATTAGTTTTGCTGAAAGTTTCAAAAACTTCTTGAATAATAGGTGTTTAGGGTCTAGCTACCTTAAAATCATAAAATTCGAATAAAAAGGATTATAATTGAATGTCTCGAAACTATCACTGGTTTATATTGTTTTCAGTTAGTTATTTATTCTTTAAAAATATAATTATATCGTTAATTATGTCGTAAGTTATTGCTAATAGTTAAAACAATACCTTCAAAACTGCTAAACAAAAATGTTTAAAACGTCTGTTTCATGAAATGTGAGATTATATCGGAAAAAACGCGTGTTCTACTATGTTTTGCATTTACTTTTACGCTACATTTTCCTGAATTGCTACTTAAGTTATATTTATATAATTGTATAATTGTTATAAATATAATACGTGTCTCCGGATGTAAACTCGATCCTGAATTTTCTTCTCTCTGATAATTTTGGAATAAATCTAGGCACGACATTCAAAATGAAAAATTCATTATTAAAAATTCAAGCAATATTAATTTGTTAATTTCGAACGATTCGGAACAACAAAAATCGCTGTTCGTTTTCAATTTATGTTTAATAAAATTTTATGGTAATTTACGATATTAAAGTCTGCGCATGCAAATACTTCGAGCATTATCACCAATTATAATGTAATATATCGCATTTGTTTGCATTAATATAAAAGAATAACAGAAATAGAGATTTTGTTTCCATAATTACCCGTATTTACTTTAATATGTACCTGTTACAACAAAACTTATAATAATTGTATTTCACGAACGAATAACGAGTTGTTCTTGTAACGCCTTGATTCTTAACAACACTCATGTTTGATTGTTGATGCAATTGAAATATGTATTTTTTTCATGAATTTTCATAAAAAATTAACTAATGTTTATCTATTGCATCGTAAATATTTATATGGTATGTAAGTAGACAACATACCGACTGAGAGTTTTACGAATCTATTACACTTGTATTTTTTTAATTCAGAACCTTATTATTTTTCATTTAAAATGTCGTGCCTACATTTATTCCAAAATTATCAGAGAGAAGAAAATTCAGGATCGAGTTTACATCCGGAGACACGTATTATATTTATAACAATTATACAATTATATAAATATAACTTAAATAGCAATTCAGGAAAATGTAGCGTAAAAGTAAATGCAAAACATAGTAGAACGCGCGTTTTTTCCGATATAATATCACATTTCATGAAATAAACGTTTTAAACATTTTTGTTTAGCAGTTTTGAAGGTATTGTTTTAACTATTAGCAATAACTTACAACATAATTAACGATATAATTATATTTTTAAAGATTAAATAACTAACTGAAAACAATATAAACCAGTGATAGTTTCGAGACATTCATTTATAATTCTTTTTATTCGAATTTTATGATTTTAATTCAATTTATGGATTTTTCATATTCAATGAAAAAAACGTTTACATTAATAACGCCTGGGATTAATTTGATTAATGAAATAGTTATTTTCGTACGGTGGGCGTAAAGTAGCACTTTACGCCCGCAGGCAATTCTCATGCCCGAGGGACGGCGAAGCCGGCCCGGGGGTATAGAGTATTGCCGGAGGGTGTAAAGTCTTACGCCCAACGTGCGAACATTATTTTTCGTCACATGTAGGCGAAAAGATGCTTCCATATTAGGAAAAACATAAGACAACAGTAGAAGAGCGGAAGGGCAGGAGTAAGTGGGGGGGGGGGGGCGAAGCCGATACTCGAATATACATGCTTAAAAGTGTAGAAAAATATTTATTAATTAGTGATTCTTGATTTTAATTGAAACTGTAGCGTGTAAAACTTGTAAACTTGTAGTTTTGTAAGCTTTAATAAATAATTTTCAACTCGTGATTTTAATTGAATTTTAAACGTTATTATTATGTTTAATGACAACAAAATTTTAGATTAAAATAGAAAAAAATGTTTAAACTAGAATAGAATTTAATCTATAATACTAAATTTGAACCAGATTATATAATAAATAATTTCTTATTGTATTACAAATACATTGTATTTTTTTATATTAATAATTAATTAATTCAATTATTGAAGTGAAGATTGAACGTAAATGTTTTCGATGTGTCGTTATTATTAATGGTTGCATTGTTGACATTTTCACTGTTGTTTGCTTGCATTGTTTTTTTTTTAATTACACGGTGTTTTTATGTAGAAGTTATATATAATAAAAATATTAATAAGGGTTCGGCTTTGTCCTACAAAGTTGGTTGCTGTTGATTTTCCTCGACGTTTCGAACGACTTTCGTTCATTTTCAAGAGGTTACTGTGGAGCATCCTGTTGTGTTGCCGCCTTTTATATGTTTCCTGTTTTCCTATGGTGTGGAGGTTCCTGACCGTTTCATTTGTGAACAAACCTGTTGTGCAGAAGATTTTAAGGTTATGATTGCTTACACCCAGTGGCGTGTGAATCTCCGGCCAGGCACGGGACGGGCCCCTGGTAGTTCCTGGTCAGGGCCTGCTTGTCCTCGACGTTACATTACCTGAACAGGAACTGGTAAGGATAACTGTCAAAATTTCTACCAGGGCCCGTACCGCTTGGTAGCCGAGTGGTCTAAGCGTTGGAAAGTAAAGAATATTTTTGGCGTTCGCGCCCAATATGGGACGACTTTCTTTTTTTTTTTATTTTCATAATAACGATCATGCATATCAAATTGTTTATTGGACAATTTATTATTACTTTTTTAAAATTTATTTTGGCATATATAATGTTAAAGCAAATACTAAAATACTCTGGTTTGATTCCCACAAAATTTATTCCATGCAATATTATTAATTATGGCATTTTTATTCAAATATATTTAAGTTGCAATCCTAATTAAAAGAATTATTATTATTATTATTACAAAAACAGTTTCGTTGGATTCAATACATTATCTATTGTTATTGATTAGCGAAAATTTCCGCATTAAAATCACAAATAATAAAATTTTGATTTTTTTGATATGGAAAATTTATAAATTGAACTTAAATCATAAAAATTGAATAAAAAGAATTATTAATTAACTTCTGAAATCTGAATTTAGAATTCTTTGGTTCGATGTATATGGCATAATCTCATTTTATAGATTTTCAATATTAAAAACACTGTAATTGGTTAGAATATATTAACCATTGATATTGGATTGCATGAATAAATTTAATACATTGCTTTTAGATGTCTCCTTAAAAGAAGTAAAGTTTCTTTGATATAATAATTACGAAATTAAGAATTTCGGACATATCAATAAGTTAAAAATATTTTTGAAAAATAAATTATTAAAATAATGATTCTTTTAGTTAGGGTTAAAACTGATATAGTTTTATAAAAATAATTCAAAGCCATAATTAATAATATTCAATCGAATAAATATTGGGGAAAATAAATTAAGGTATTTTTTAATTTGCTTTAATGTTACATTTGTCAAAATAAATGAAGAAAACATAAACATATATTAAATTGGCTGATAAATAATTTTTATATGCACAATCTTTATTATGCAAATAAATAAGAAAAAAAATCGTCCCGTACTGGGCGCGAACACCAAAAAACAGCGCAACATTCCAGCACTTTAACCACTAGGCTATCAAGCATTACGAAAATACATATGTAGTAATGTTGTATATGAACATCGGCAGAAGACATTTGTTTAATGAGAAAATAATTAACATTAACAAGAAAAATAAAGAAAGCAATCACTATGCAATATTGAAAATTATATAATTTTATCGCAAATATATAAATGCTGCAGTATTTTACTCTTACGTAATATAACAATAATTCAGAAATAATTAATTTATTCAATACTTATTTTTCAAATTGAATAAAAAATTATTTAGGATAGTTGAAACTTGGCTAGCATATTTGAGAATTTCGACAGTATCAAACGCATTGTTGACAGCGTTGACAAACTTTCACGACAAGATTGGGGTAGAGCAGCGTCTAGAATTGAGTATGTTCAAAAAGTGTGGACTCAGTGCATGGCGTTTAACTTAAAATTGATCAGTTACTATGAGCTTAAACAGTGCAAGGTGCATAAATATTTCAGTGTATGTACGTACAATACTGTGGAATTAATAGTTTTCGATGTACTTGGTGATTTGCGAGTGATCGCATCTGGTTCGGAAGCTGCACCTGTCATTACTCCGCGACCATTTTGTCAATAGCCCGAGACGGAAACCTCAGCCTCATCTTCACAGCATCGTCTTGCGCCGATGCATCGGCGGATACCGCAAGTACCTCCTATGTCTCTTCCGCGATTTTCTGGGGATTATAGGGAATGGGAATCATTTAGTGATTATTTTACTTCGATTTTCATAAATGAACCGTCCTTCGATAATTTACAAAGAATTCATTATTTGAAGTCCTGCCTCACCGGAGAGGCCTTTCAATTAGTAAAAAATGTAACGACTACCGTGAATAACTTCGAAACCGCATGAAGCTTCTTAAAGCTCGATACTCTAATGAACGTCGACTTGTAAATTTGCATTTAGCGTCACTTTTTGCGTTAAAGTCAATTACACGCGACAATTCGCCTTCCGATTTGCAAAATCTTCTCGATAATGCGAAACAGCCGATTGAAGTAAATCCGACTATTGTCCGACCAAGAACCGCTAGGTCGGTTTTCGACTCCTTTCCGACTATAAACCGAACGTGAACCGACCGTTAGTTTTGAATGAGCTTTCGGTCGGTCAGCAGCCTTTCCGACCATAAACCGACCGCAAACCGACCACTAGTTCTGAATAGGCTTTCGGTCGGCCTCAAGGATTTCCGACTATAAACCGACCGTTAGTTTTGAAAGCTCTTTCGATCGGTCTCCAGGAGTTCCGACTGTAAACCGACCGAGAACCGACCGTTAATTATTAATTATTATATTATTATTTGTATATTGTGGTATCTAAACACGAGTGAACAGCAAGGTCACATAACAAATAATAGTTATTTATTTACATTTCTCGATTCAATATTAAATAATCTTATTTTGAGTAACATTCCGCATCGTAACCTACACCTTCTACGCACACACTCGACATATCACAACTGTTAGTTCGTAATGACTTTACTGCAGTATTGCACAAATTGCACGGTATTCCAATAGCTCCATTAATCGGTTTCAACTATATTCGATAAACGGGAAATGATTAATACATCACGGCGTGCGTTAATCACAATTGCTGGCATCATGTGACGGCAATCGACGTTGCCAATAAATCCTATATCTGAGGTACTAACGACCTTTTCGATATGTCCTGCGAATTTACCCATGCTTTTCAGTCTTTTTATGATTAAACCACATACTGCAGATCCGTCTTCGTCTTGAAAATGAACAAAATTTTGTATTTCACCGTATTCTTCGAGAATAGAATTGTATATATACTTATTGCAATACCTGGTTGCTTTTTCATACTGAGAACAAGTATATTCAACGCCCCATGTAATTGCACATTTGTAAATCTTCATACTATTTGGGAAATTGTAATGTGCACTAAATTTCAGTTCGATTTATTAGCCGGTTCTCAACAAAATTCAGTAATGAAAATTGACGAGAAGTCTCCGCTGAATTGGTAGAACTATATTGCTTCTTTTTACCAGAATTTGTAATGGAGAGAACCATTTCTTTCATATGGACGTTTATTTTGGCATCATTCACCATGCTTTCTAGGTATTTACAAACAAAAAATCGAGTCATTATTTTGTAAACATCGACTATTAGCGCTCGTAACATTGTCAATAATTTTTTTATTCCACGATTCAAATGGAACCGCACTATGTGTCCATGCCGGCCCCCAATTTTTTACAGAATCCGTCACGTGATTTAATAGGTGGATATTGTACCTCATAAATTTGGTTTTAAAAGTATTTTGAAACATTTTGATGTACTCTTTAAGCAGGACCTCAGCTGTTCCCAGGTCAGCAGCGCTGATGCTGTCACTGTTTAACAACCACGCCGCATGGGATAGCAGTGCCAAGTGTTGAAGGTCGCCAGGGCGTACGATGCCATCTAAGCAGGGTATCGCGTACCACAGGAGCCAGTTTCGCTATTCACTTACCTTCCACTGACCCATTTCCTCGATTGGTCTTGGCTTTCGTGATATTTGCGACGGTGGTCGAATTTTCATCAGGTTCGTTTATTTCCCTGATGTTTTGGGGTGACCCAGCCGACCATGGTTTTGTTCGGTTCTTACCCAATATCAGTGTCGTATGCAATTTCGCAACGCCTAAGTACAAATTATGCATACTGTCGACAACGGCTCCTTTTCCTAAGTCGAAATTATTTAATAGTGCGATAGCAGCATAGCCTTTTACGCCATGAATTTCTTTTTTTGTATCGTGTGCATTTTTCATGTCTCTTCTAATTTCTGCATTTGTACATTTACCTTTTTTTTCTTCTACAGGATATACCCGCTGTACCCCACGGCATTTCAAGCGTTGTCCTTTGTGGTAACAAAAAGTACATCCGTATAACCCATTAAATAGTTTCATATTTAGTATTCCGGGCCGCGCGACAGAATCCGCAATGCAGATCAACGTAACAAACTTACTATTCACCGTGTCATTAGATAATATGGTTAGTCCATGTTAATCCATCTTCATGAAGGTTTTGCAACTCTAGCATAGACCGTTTTAAAAATAAATTTAAGTCTGGGTGTGTGGTGCTTACCCACACACCCGCAAGTATTACGTGTTTCTTTCGTGCACTAGGAGGGAACTCATTTATTGCTAGCATAATTGGCCACGCGCTGGCATTCGACGATTTAGCTACTTCCAACCGTCAGTAAAAAAAGAAAATGAAAAATTATATTTTTCGCTCAAGATCTTGCCAGGTTGACACAGCTTTTTATACTCGGCACCATCATAAATATCTTCCATATGGTTTTCGTTTTTCTTCTGCCGATAAAATCGGTAGCCAAGTGACTTGACATTTGATGGATCGGACAGTAATTTTCCTAGCTGCGGGATTATTTTTATAGTAAGAAAATATAAAAATATAAAAATATAAAATATAAAAAAATATAAAAATATAAAAAAGAGCTGCGAGACATTAAGAAAATAGCATGAAAACAGTCGATTAGCGAGACGTATCAAGTCTTGCCTGCACGTTGCATACGATACGATGCTAAAAACAAAGTGGCAAGTACACATGACAAAAGGAAAATGATAAAACCATTAATTGACTCAATTCACGAAACTGTATCAGTCTCTTGTGGTTCTAATTTTGATTCAAAATTTGAAACCTTGAAAATTTTAGATACAGCATGGAAGTATGATGAATTAGTTTCCGTAATCTCACACGATAAACTAATCAATGTTGCACAACAAGTCTCCCAATCAGATTTTGATAAATTGAATAAAGAATTAACTGACAAAGACTATAATCAACCAACAACAAATATTGAACCGATTATTACTAACGTTTTGACAGGAACTATGGTTTTTTCTCCTGATGAGATTGACATTAGTAAAATAAAAATATGTCCTGTTAGGAGGATACGGGGACGTCCAAAAGGGAGTTTAAAGACAAATCCAATTGGAATAAATAAGAGCAAAAAACCTACTCCATTTATAAATAAAAAATATAAGGATACCCAAATGCTTAATTGGTTGTTGGTTGATAAAGTTTTAAGAAATGAAGTATTACATGGAAATTATTTATTACAATCACACGATCTAATAGATTTAAAAGATTTAAATCCTGTTTTTACAGATGGTCTAGTTGAACCCCATTTGAAAATATTAATCAAATATATGGAACCTGAAGCATACGTTAGTTTTAAAAAGTTGATTGACGAAATGCAATGTACAGATATAATATACACGTGTTCAATTTGTGATTCTATAATAAAAGATGGGGAACAAGACAGCATAAATTGTGATTCGTGTTTATCGTGGTTTCATTTTACATGTGCAAAAATAAAAAAATCACGTCAGGTGTGGTTTTGCTCTAGTTGTTTCAGTGAGCGTTAACTATTCATTCATATTTTCGATTGTCATAAGAGTTTCTTGCTGCTGCCAAATGTAAGGTTAACCTAAAATGGCGACCGTGCTCACCAAATAATTGTTTATAATTTTTTTAGAAGTTTTAAGGGTGCTCAGAGATTAATCTTGACATTGATTTATTATTTAATTAATTGCACATCGTACAGTGCACTAACTCGAGAAAAATAAAGATTCCCTACAATCCCGATATTGAGATCTCCATAAAAGTAAACAACTAATATTTGAAGTCGTATTTTTAACATCTTACAGCTCGAAATCAATACGAAAAGTAATATAAAATGGCTTAAAATGAAGATCCTGATATCAGGATTGTGGAGAAACTCGATTTTCTCTAATTAATGCTATACATAACGGTCACCAAATTCCGTATTTTCCCATAGAGTTCCGTTAAAATTTCAGAGCACTCTTAAGAAATAGTAAATTTAAGATTTTATAACTTAATTTAGTTATTAAGATGTATTATAGGTTTATGGTTATTTGTAGATGTGCGTGTATTTGTACCTTTTGGTGTAACAGATCTGATAAAGAACCGTGATTCGTTGCAGTTTGTGGCATATACACTTAAGGCTTATTTAATCACAAAGATTCATAAAATGTTTTTGTATTTTATTAAAACAGTATTAATTAGATATAAGTAAGATCTGTGATACAATTAGTAATACCAATTAACTGTCTGTGATTTAAACTAGATCTTCGATATATATGTATATGTAATGTAATTCTTTAATAATGATTTATGTTATATACTATTTGGCTGTTATATAATTTAGCACTTGAACTAAATGAGTGATACAGATTAATACAGAAAACTACTTAATCATAAAGTTGTTATTATAATTGTATTTCCAACATAAATGATGTATCTAATGTTATGAGATTTAAATTAATATCTATGATTGGAAAATAAAAATGTATATAATTTAATATATGATTTATGATACCACGAGTACTTATAATAAAAAGTGTTATTATTTTTTTTTCATTTTCAGTGCTCCCATAAGAGTTGATATGAAAATTTGCACCATATGTGAATTTAACCAGTACAACTTATAGCGATTCAGTGCAAATGTTTATAGAGGCTCTTATGAGAACAAATGTGCTATTTCTTTCATTATTTATTTTCCTACACCCTTAATCCTTGCTTTGAAATTCAGCTATTAGCAATATAAGATATACCAGCTGATTTTTTTAAGGGTCTTTATTGAATATGGTAATTATTTTATCACTTAATGATGAAAAAATTTCTACTCGAGTATGTTCTTCGACATTCATACCAAAACGACTTAGTTTGGACAACTATATTCAGTTTTTCATGCAGAAGCGTTAACAAAATGGTTTAAGAATATCTTTTTTTTTTACTTAGGATGCAGGTAATGTCTGGAGAAAGATGACGATGATGAGTTTACTGCAGAGTTATTGGAGTCATACAGGAAAGACTATGTTCCTAATGTCAATGACAATGCTGTATTTTATTTTATTTATTTTATTTTCTACGGCCTAAAGGTCTTTTACAAATTTAGAATAAAAATTAAAATAATGTATTAAGAACTAGCAGTTCATTTGTAGAAGTCGAAAATTAAAACGAACTAGTACAAGCATAAAAAATTACTAAATGCAGACACCAGATTTGTATTATAATTTATAACTCAAAGTGGGAATCTTGTTCTTCATTCAAATTACGATCTCTGAGTTATATATTATCTGTGTGTGTGTGTGTGTGGGGGGGGGGGGGTTTAAACATATGCATAGAGGTTGGTTCCACACCCGACCCGAGAGCGGTTGTTTCCAATCCCATATAAGTCGGGAGTGGAATATAGAATGGTGTTTGACGTGGGTTCTAGTGAAGGTTGGGTTAGGATAGTTTTACGGGGGGGCGGACCCCCCCCCCCAGTTTAGGCATTGCAATTGAGGCATTCCGAGTATAACTCAATATAAACTAAACACACAGATAGGTTGTTTCCAGATGTATATATATAACACAAAGCATTTGATCTGATGAAAATTTTTATATGTTTTATGACAGGTTATAGATAAAAATTTAAATTATAAGATTGCATGTTATATAAAATTAAAATATTCTGAAGTATTATTTAACCACAAAGTATTAAATGTACTGACAAAAAGAATTTTCTACTTTTAGTTTGTGCTCTAATACCTACTTTCCTATTTCTTCCATCCTTGAGAAGTGCAATTGATAATATATTAGGTGAATTCTTTAATGCCGAACATAGAAAATTATATTTAATCATCGTAATTAATGAATTAATGCCCTATATATTTATAAATGTAAATTTAAATATTAGTTTCAATGTTTATGTGGTACAGGTTAAATGTCGTTGAGATACACACTTACAAAATGTAAATAGATATTTATGAAACTAATTTTATAGAATAATCTGTCAAATATTGATTGAAATTAATTGTAATATTTTGTGGTGAAATGTTTTCAATATCAAATATAAGCCTTTCTAGAGGCAAATAGCTCTTCCAGGAGAACTCTATCTTACTCAAAAAAAGTTACAAAACCTTGGTGCTGTTAAACTGACATAAAAGCAAGTTCTTCTACAAACCTCGATCGACATACTTTTCTATAGTAAAAAAAGGTATCAGGACACGGTTACTTTATTAAAATCATATATTTTTTAATTTTATTTCTTTTAAAATTTTTCAAATTCTTAAATACCTCGAGAACGGTAAAAGATATGCGATATCTGATAAAATGTTATGGGTATGGAAAGAATACGAAAGAATCAGCCATATTGCTTTACCACCCCTCCGCGAAAGCCAATGAAATTCGTTCGTGCCACGTACGTGGTAAGTGCGGCGTATTCCATGCGTGGATATAGACCCAGCCTAATTTCAAAGTACACATATTTAATTCTTTTAATTCTTTTCATTTCACAATAAATCGTAATTTGACAACCATCAGAAATTACACTGGGAAGAAGTTCCTGGTATTATATACATAATATAATGACTTGATTAATTAATAAATAATAATATAAGTAATTGACAATTGTTGTACGTAATATTTTTGTGTAAAGTTCCTGAAATTTTAATTACTTATCATTTTAGTGAATATGTTTATAATGTTTTTAAATCGGCAAAATTCCACAACAGAAAAAGAGAAAAAGTTAATTTACTCACAGAGAAATTTCGAAGTATGTAAAAATTTAGATTTATTTATAAGATCATCATCAGCCTGCAGCTGCAGCGACTGGTACAAATCCAGCAGAAGTGTCGTCAAGTGCTTCGAGTGTCCATTAATTATAAAAAGGAGTTTTGTAAAACCAATAACGTCTTTGTCCAGACAATAAAGTCTCGCGTTAATTATACCTGTCTTTATGAAAAAATAGTATTTTAAGCATGGTAAAAAAGGGAATTTTTCTGTTTGCATAAACTTTCCAAATGTGTGTTAGATAAATCTGTATATGACAATCTAAAGATATGTAAGAAACGTTATTGAAAGATGGATTCTAACTTTTCACTAAAATACCATCAACTCTTCGAGAAAATATAATTGTAACATATTCTTGATTATTGAGTAGAAAGAGTAACTAATTTCAATCTATTTCTAAAAATTTTTCTCTCCTAAATTGCTTTTTTAGAAATGTATTGGTTCGCAGATCTTAACTAACGTAACTATGGTTACATAGGTCATCTAAGCTCAGCTGGAAGCAACAGAAAAGTATGTTAAAAAGATATGACATTTTAGCTTTGAGTGGTTGTCCTCATGTTTCCATAGTTACGTTACTTGCGGTTTAAGGTGGAAAAATACAGTCGAGCCAGACACTGAGCTCACCTGAGAATTTCGCCAACATGCTGCCGCTATATCCCCTCTCTCGACCGTCCCCACCGCGCTTAGCCCCACCATTACCTTCGGCCGGTTCGTGTACCGTCGGAGAAAGGCTGCGTTCGAGAGTGGGGATATAGCGGCAGCATGCTGGCGAAATTCTCAGGTGAGCTCAGTGTCTGGCTCGACTGTATGTGGAATTAGATTAAATTACTTTTCTCGATTACTTCCATTTTTGCTTGGACGGATTGTGCTGGAAATACAAAATCTGCTGAGAAATCTGGAGAAATACATTTTTAAAAAAGCAGTTTAAGAAGGAAAAGTATATGGAATTAGATTAAAAATAATTATTCTTTCTAAGTGTGAAAGAGGAAGGGAAAGAATGAAAATGAAAGGTAAGAATTCATTTTTTAATAACGTCTCATACATGTCTTTATATTTTCACATCCAGATTTATTTAACACATGTTTGGAAAGTTTACGCATACACAAAAATTCCATTTTTTATCACCCTTAAAATACTAATTTTTTCATAACAAATATAATTAACAGCAGTCTTTTTGGCTGGACTTTTCATTATTAATGTACACTTGAAGCATTCTTCATCACTTCTGCTAGAGTCGTAGCAGTCGCTGTAGCTGTAGAATGACGATGATGATCCTACAGACAAAAATTCTAATTTTTACTCAGTTCAAAATCTGTCTGCGAGTAAATTTGTTTTATTTTCTCTTTTTCTTTCTTACGGCCAAGAAGCGTTCTTTCCAATAATGAAAGGCAACATTTTTTAAAATAATTAAATAAAATTGTTGAAGGGGAAGAGTATACCTTTTATAAAAATGGTGGTATATTTGATTTTATTTAACATAAATGCGTAATTTTTTAACCTAAAAATTGCCAACAAATGAGTCCCAAAATTGCATCAGTGTGGTGGCCTTAAGGAAGGGATGTGGCATGTTTCGTACCTGTTTTAAAAAATTATAGCACTTTGCTATAAATTTCGCTTCGGTCGAAAACAACCCATGAGTCAGAATCGTCAGAATTAAGGCAAAAATCGAAAAAATTTTTGCGTCTATCTAAACAGAATTTTAAACAACTTTTCAGGTAATTCTTCTTTATAGAAATATCTGTTAACTTACTATCTACGAGTGAGTGATTGTGGATAAATTCTGCCACCAGGAAGTATTTAAAAATAAATGCAGAAGTTTCGATTAAAATGGCAGGTTAGAGAACATAAACCTGTCATATCTCTAACCTTCAATTCAATTCACGATTTCTGGATTTATTTTTAAATACTTGGTAGTGACAGAATTTACCTATAATTATTAACTTGGTGTCAAGTAAGTTAACAAATATTTTTGTAAAAAAGAATTACCTGAAAAGTTGTTTGAAATTCTTAAATGTTGGTGCAGTTTTCTTGCTCTTTGCTAGCCTTCGGTACGTTCAAGGGCCCTTAAATTAGACTTTTTTGAACATACGAATGGATGCCTATGTAAACAAACTTGACCTTTTTCAACTTCTATAGGTACACGAATGATATAAGTTTGACTTTTTGAACCTACCAATGTATCCCAAAAGAAACAAATTTGACTTTTTTTAAATTCCAAGAGGTACACGAAGGATGTAAATTTGACTTTTTTATCTTATGAAGGGGAATCAAAAGAACAAAGTTATAGCGTTTTTCACTGGCCGCACTAGTCCAGAAAAATGTGCACTGAGTGTATCTCTGCTCTTAACAGTTATGAGACAAACATACATTCAGTGCACATTTTCCCGCTCTAGTGCGGCCAGTGAAAAATGCTATTAGGCTTTTTGATCGTACCAAGGGAAGCCGACATAACCCGATTTCACTATTTTCAACTTCCGAGGGATAGAAAAGGTAAGTATATTTGACTTTCTTGATGTCATGAGGGGATGTCAAAAGAACCGAGTGAAGAGGGCACATTCTGAAATGTATCACACTACAATGCACTTCAAACCACACTAGTGCACGTTCATTTACCTGGCAAAATCGGCATTCGATTTTCTCCCATATGCAGGAATGTGAATCACATTACTCCACGATGAATTTGGTTTGGGTGGAATGAAGCCATGCACAATATCCCTGAATTGCATTGCATCCTAGTCTTTGTCTTCCTGGTTGCTCCTGGTCTGCTTCATGGGTGCTGAAAACAGAAAGCATTCACCAAGAATCATTTCTTAAATTAATAATATTATTAAATTAAATGAATTACATACTAACCTGACGTAAATGCTGAAATCATCCTCTAGGAAAACTCCTAGTTAATCCATGATGCCGTTCCCGATACCTGCTTCATTTCTTTTTTCCGAAAAACGTCGGAGAAACCATCCGCTAGGGCAAAGGACCCCGCACACTTTAGCTTGATTTGCGGGCCCGGTTAAATTTCCTGAAACTTCGCTAAGTTGTAGTCCAGAACAGGCCGAACAAAAGTTCTATATGGTAAAAGCCCCAAAAATCAATAGTTTTCGAGATAAAGTACTATACGATATAGTCCGGGCGTACGATATAGGCCCCCGGATCCGAGACCTTCGCATTTATTTTTTATATGCGACAACAATATTCATAGGTTTTTTTGGTCGCTGATTACGAATGTGATATCAGATTTTAAAAATTCAAAATGGCGGACCCCAAAAACCCCAGAATAATGAGTTTCAAGCGATTTCGTTTAATTTTTCAAAACTCGTCCGCCATATTGGATCCGCCATTTTGAATTTTTAAAATCTGTTATCACATTCGTAATCAGCGACCAAAAAAACCTATGCATATTGTTGTTGCATATAAAAAATAAATGCGAAAGTCTCGGATCCGGGGGCCTATATCGTACGCCCGTACTATATCGTATAGTACTTTATCTCGAAAACTATTGATTTTTGGGGCTTTTACCATATAGAACTTTTGTTCGGGCTATTCTGGACTACAACTTAGCGAAGTTTCAGGAAATTTAACCGGGCCCGCAAATCAAGCTAAAGTGTGCGGGGTCCTTTCCACCTCCGATTGGCTCATATTGTTCCGATTTCTCAGATTGCAACATACAGTATACACCTCATGACTATTTCTAATGTGGATATTACCAAAGAATATAGACGCATATAGAAGTGCGGAGCAGTGTTCACAGATTTAGTATGCATCTCGGGCACGCGCAGTACGAAGTTGCGCTGATTGGCCGCCCGACTCCCCGCGGAAGCCCGGGAATTCAAACGGTACGTTGGCGGATGAGTTTCAATGCAAAATCATCAATTTTGACATGAAAATGCGTTTGAAAAATTCGTTTTTTTGACCAAGTCGGTGCAAGACATGTTTCTTTCTGAAATAAAAATTGGTTCTCCGAAAAAATTGTATAACATTTTTCTTAATTAATTTTAAAATTAAAAAAATTAGAGTAAACATAAAAACACATTATCTAAATAATTACGCATAGATTTTAAAAAAATGCCATTTTTTCGAAAAAACAATATAAATTTTTGTATGTGTCAACCAAATTTAAAAAATTTTTTAAATGCTTGTAGGTTTAACTAATATTTTATCAAGACTGGTTTCATCCAGGTTTGGTTATTTTAGGTTAGATGCTTGTATGTTTAACTAATATTTTATCAAGACTACCTTCCTCCAGGTTTGGTTAGTTTAGGTTAGATGCTTGCAGGTTTAACTAATATTTTATGAAGACTGCCTTCCTCCAGGTTTGGCTATTTTAGGTTAAATGCTTGTAGGTTTATATTTCATTTATTTTGTTTATATTATTTATTTTAATTATTTTATTTATTTTAGGATTTTTAATTTATAATAATTTTGTTAGATAAAAATTCGGATTAAATATTACATTTCCAATAAAAATCAGAAAGACGCCACATTTTTGGTAAAAACCAGGTAACTTATATTGTAAAAAACAAATAAAGTAAATACAATAAACAAAATAAATGAAATATATAAAATAATTGAAATAAAAAAAATATACAAAATAAAGAAAATAAATAAAATGAATAAAACAAATAAAATGAACAAAGAAAGATAAAATAAATAAAATAAAAAAAAAAATTACCGGGCGCGGACGCGAACCCCCAACCTTTGCATCGCCTGTCAAAGACCGTAACAACTGAGCCAACAAGATTGACACGGAAACCGTGGAATGTATGTCGCATTTGATCATCGGACAACCGGATAAATTTTTCTATACTATTATTAATCGATTACAGTAATTTACTTTCAAAATACTTTTCAAGAGTCATTTTTACCATATTAGGATAAAGAGTAATATTACAATTACATAATGTGCCGTATTCTTTTAGTAAGATTATTTTCAATAAAATTCATTACAGCATACACGGGAATCATTTATTTATAAATCTTGGAGTGTATTTTTGAATTTTTATTGCTTGAAATTACGTATCGCATAAAATTTTAATAAAAAAACAGGAATTTTTATACTGTCATGCTTATAAAAAGAATATTTGTTGCAATTTCCTAATTTTGTCTTCAGTATTTCAGAAAGAAACATGTCTTGCACCGACTTGGTCAAAACACCGAATTTTTCAAATGCATTTTCATGTCAAAATTGATGATTTTGCATTGAAACTCATCCGCCAACGTGCCGTTTGAATTCCCGCGGTTCCGCGTGGAGTCGGGCGGCCAATCAGCGCAACTTCGTACTGCGCGTGTCCGAGATGCATACTAAATCTGTGAACACTGACAGTGCGGAGCATATACATAGGGCGGATGGGACGAATATTGGGAGCATAAAAAGAGAGGACCTGACCTGTTTCCTAAACAGAGTGACAAGAATAGCCGGTACGATACCATGCAAACTAAACTGACATCCTTTAACATGGGATCAGCGCCTCTATATGCGTCTATACTCTTTAATATTGCAGACAGGGGGTACACATATACATACATACATACTTATGGTTATCGGCAGAGGATATACATATTACAGCCGACTTGGGGCTCCTTCACATGGAGCGGTTTCGAGCCGCGGATCGCGGTTCGCGGAAGGACGGCGAATAGATCACGAAAGATCGGCGATTTTTGGCAATACGTTCCGCTGAATTTCAATTCCCGGGTTCACATGGAGCGGATTTTAGGCGAAACACGCCGCGTATAACCAATCACAAAGCAGCTTTCATGTGGCGCGCGCCATTTTTAAACTCGAGCTCGTGATTAGTGCTAAGCACAACACGACACCTCGACCCCGAAACTTAAACGTCTAAAGTCTTGAGGTTTCATTGTGCGTTAGTTTAGAGGTTTGGAGGTTTCGTTGTGTATTAATTCAGAGGTTGGGAGCAACCTCTGAAACCTCTAAACCAACGCGTTTTTCAGTATTTTTAATAATCGGCTTTCTCAATCCAGTGTCCACCGACTCCAAAAACTGATCAAATATAAGTTTGGCCACGCCAAACAATATGTTTGGTTCAATTCTGAAATCCGTCTTTCAGTTTGCGTCTTAAAAGCTTACAAAATACTGCACATTAGATTAATTTCAGGTTTATTCGTCTTTTAATGTATTACCGTTGATTTTACGAAGAAAATGCATAGAACCTTTTTTATAGAGAATTTTATGCTCTATCTTTTTTATTTAAAACATTTTTTCGTACGATATGTATTTTCAAGAAAAAAATTCAAAGAACTCGTTTTTTATACCCCAGAAGTTTGAAACAATTCACAAGTGAATCGGTTCAAATTCCGTATTCCGCCTGTCAAAAAAAAGTTACAAATTACTTTGTAAGGGTTAAGCATGAATTAATAATAAAATAGCAACCCACTAAGTTGTAAGAATAAAAATATAATCCATACAAGCTACATATCCCGATTTATGCCTAATAGAATGCTAAAAGTAATAGTCGCAACACAAAAAAAGAGACCATAACCAGCAAATGTCACTCTAACATATCATGCTACAGCTTCGTCATCGGCAGAAAGTAATTTTTAATAAATAAAAAAATAGCGTTATTGTCAGCGGCAATTTTTACATATATAATTCCGGAGGGTTTCTGGAATCTGATAACATTTCAATCATCCGGCCAAATTGAGGGGAACGATTTGAATCGGTCGCTTTTATGCCGGCAAACGTAAGTGCCAGGGCACTGATATGGGAAAGAAAAATTATTGTTCAAAAAAAAAGTAGCGTTATTGTCAGCAGCAATTTTTACATATATCATTCCGGAGGGTTTCTCGAATCTGATAACATTTCAATCTTCCGGACAAATTGAGGGGAACGATTTGAATCGGTCGCTTTTATGCCGGAAAACGTAAGTGCAACGGCACTGATATGGGAAAGAAAATCATTGTTTAACAAAAAGTAGCGTTATTGTCAGCAGAAATTTTTACATATATCTTTCCGGGGGGTTTCTGGAATCTGAAAACATTTCAATCATCCGGCCAAATTGAGGGGAACGATTTAAATCGGTCGCTTCTATGCCGGAAAACGTAAGTGCCAGGGCACTGATATGGGAAAGAAAAATCATTGTTTAAAAAAAAAGTAGCCTTATTGTCAGCAGAAATTTTTACATATATCATTCCGGGGGGTTTCTGGAATCTGATAACATTTCAATCATCCGGGCAAATTGAGGGGACCGATTAGAATCGGTCGCTTTTATGCCGGAAAACGTAAGTGCAACGGCACTGATATGGGAAAGAAAATCATTGTTTAAAAAAAAAGTAGCGTTATTGTAAGCAGAAATTTTTACATATATCATTCCGGGGGGTTTCTGGAATTTGATAACATTTCAATCATCCGGCCAAATTGAGGGGAACGATTTGACTCGGTCGCTTTTATGCCGGAAAACGTAAGTGCTAGGGCACTGATATGGGAAAGAAAAATTATTGTTTAAAAAAAAAGTAGCGTTATTGTCAGCAGCAATTTTTACATATATCATTCCGGAGGGTTTCTCGAATCTGATAACATTTCAATCTTCCGGACAAATTGAGGGGAACGATTTGAATCGGTCGCTTTTATGCCGGAAAACGTAAGTGCAACGGCACTGATATGGGAAAGAAAATCATTGCTTACAAAAAAAGTAGCGTTATTGTCAGCTGCAATTTTTACATATATGATTCCGGAGGGTTTCTCGAATCTGATAACATTTCAATCTTCTGACCAAATTGTTTAAAAAAAAAGTAGCGTTATTGTCAGCAGCAATTTTTACATATATCATTCCGGAGGGTTTCTCGAATCTGATAACATTTCAATCTTCTGACCAAATTGAGGGGAACGATTTGAATCGGTCGCTTTTATGCCAGAAAACGTAAGTGCAACGGCACTGATATGGGAAAGAAAATCATTGTTTACAAAAAAAGTAGCGTTATTGTCAGCAGAAATTTTTACATATATCATTCCGGGGGGTTTCTGGAATCTGATAACATTTCAATCATCCGGCCAAATTGAGGGGAACGATTTGAATCGGTCGCTTTTATGCCGGAAAACGTAAGTGCCAGGGCACTGATATGGGAAAGAAAAATTATTGTTTAAAAAAAAAGTAGCGTTATTGTCAGCAGCAATTTTTACATATATCATTCCGGAGGGTTTCTCGAATCTGATAACATTTGAATCATCCGGCCAAATTGAGGGGAACGATTTGAATCGGTCGCTTTTATGCCGGCAAACGTAAGTGCCAGGGCACTGATATGGGAAAGAAAAATTATTGTTCAAAAAAAAAGTAGCGTTATTGTCAGCAGCAATTTTTACATATATCATTCCGGAGGGTTTCTCGAATCTGATAACATTTGAATCTTCCGGACAAATTGAGGGGAACGACTTGAATCGGTTACTTTTGTGCAAAAAATTATGAAAACCCGGCCTCGAATGTCGGGAAGAAATTCGTTGTTTAAAAAAAAAGTAGCGTTATTGTCAGCAGCAATTTTTACATATATGATTCCGGAGGGTTTCTCGAATCTGATAACATTTCAATCTTCTGACCAAATTGTTTAAAAAAAAAAGTAGCGTTATTGTCAGCTGCAATTTCTACATATATAATTCCGGAGGGTTTCTGGAATCTTATAACATTTCCATCATCCGGCCAAATTGAGGGAAACGATTTGAATCGGTCGCTTTTATGCCGGAAAACGTAAGTGCAAGGGCACTGATATGGGAAAGAAATTCATTGTTAAAAAAAAAGTAGCGTTATTGTCAGCAGCAATTTTTACATATATCATTGCGGAGGGTTTCTGGAATTTGATAACATTTCAATCATCCGGCCAAATTGAGGGGAACGATTTGACTCGGTCGCTTTTATGCCGGAAAACGTAAGTGCTAGGGCACTGATATGGGAAAGAAAAATTATTGTTTAAAAAAAAAGTAGCGTTATTGTCAGCAGCAATTTTTACATATATCATTCCGGAGGGTTTCTCGAATCTGATAACATTTCAATCTTCTGACCAAATTGTTTAAAAAAAAAAGTAGCGTTATTGTCAGCAGCAATTTTTACGTATATCATTCCGGAGGGCTTCTCGAATCGGATAACGTTTCAATCTTCTGACCAAATGGAGGGGATCGATTTGAATCGGTCGCTTTTATGCCAGAAAACGTAAGTGCAACGGCACTGATATGGGAAAGAAAATCATTGCTTACAAAAAAAGTAGCGTTATTGTCAGCTGCAATTTTTACATATATCATTCCGGAGGGTTTCTCGAATCTGATAACATTTCAATCTTCCGGACAAATTGAGGGGAACGACTTGAATCGGTCGCTTTTATGCCGGAAAACCTAAGTACCAGGGCACTGATATGGGAAAGAAAAGTTATTGTTAAAAAAAAAGTAGCGTTATTGTCAGCAGCAATTTTTACATATATCATTCCGGAGGGTTTCTCGAATCTGATAACATTTGAATCATCCGTCCAAATTGAGGGGAACGATTTGAATCGGTCGCTTTTATGCCGGCAAACGTAAGTGCCAGGGCACTGATATGGGAAAGAAAAATTATTGTTAAAACAAAAAGTAGCGTTATTGTCAGCAGCAATTTTTACATATATCATTCCGGAGGGTTTCTCGAATCTGATAACATTTGAATCTTCCGGACAAATTCAGGGGAACGACTTGAATCGGTTACTTTTGTGCAAAAAATTATGAAAACCCGGCCTCGAATGTCGGGAAGAAATTCGTTGTTTAAAAAAAAAGTAGCGTTATTGTCAGCAACAATTTTTACATATATCATTCCGGAGTGTTTCTCGAATCTGATAACATTTCAATCTTCTGACCAAATTGTTTAAAAAAAAAGTAGCGTTATTGTCAGCAGCAATTTTTACATATATCATTCCGGAGGGTTTCTGGAATCTGATAACATATCAATCATCCGGCCAAATTGAGGGGAACGATTTGAATCGGTCGCTTTTATGCCGGAAAACGTAAGTGCCAGGGCACTGATATGGGAAGGAAAATCATTGTTTAAAAAAAAAGTAGCGTTATTGTCAGCAGCAATTTTTACATATATCATTCCGGAGGGTTTCTCGAATCTGATAACATTTCAATCTTCCGGACAAATTGAGGGGAACGATTTGAATCGGTCGCTTTTATGCCGGAAAACGTAAGTGCAACGGCACTGATATGGGAAAGAAAATCATTGTTTAAAAAAAAAGTAGCGTTATTGTCAGCAGCAATTTTTACATATATGATTCCGGAGGGTTTCTCGAATCTGATAACATTTCAATCTTCTGACCAAATTGAGGGGAACGACTTGAATCGGTCGCTTTTATGCCGGAAAACGTAAGTGCAACGGCACTGATATGGGAAAGAAAATCATTGTTTAAAAAAAAAGTAGCGTTATTGTCAGCAGCAATTTTTACATATATCATTCCGGAGGGTTTCTCGAATCGGATAACATTTCAATCTGCTGACCAAATTGAGGGGAGCGATTTGAATCGGTCGCTTTTATGCCAGAAAACGTAAGTGCAACGGCACTGATATGGGAAAGAAAATCATTGCTTACAAAAAAAGTAGCGTTATTGTCAGCTGCAATTTTTACATATATCATTCCGGAGGGTTTCTCGAATCTGATAACATTTCAATCTTCCGGACAAATTGAGGGGAACGACTTGAATCGGTTACTTTTGTGCAAAAAATTACGAAAACCCGGCTTCGAATGTCGGGAAGAAATTCGTTGTTTAAAAAAAAAGTAGCGTTATTATCAGCAACAATTTTTACATATATCATTCCGGAGTGTTTCTCGAATCTGATAACATTTCAATCTTCCGAACAAATTGAGGGGAAAGATTTAAATCGGTCGCTTTTATACCGGAAAACGTAAGTGCAACGGCACTGATATGGGAAAGAAAATCATTGTTTAAAAAAAAAGTAGCGTTATTGTCAGCAGAAATTTTTACATATATCATTCCGGGGGGTTTCTCGAATCGGAAAAACATTTCAATCTTCTGACCAAATTGAGGGGAACGATTTGAATCGGTCGCTTTTATGCCAGAAGACGTAAGTGCCAGGGCACTGATATGGGAAAGAAAATCATTGTTTAAAAAAAAAGTAGCGTTATTGTCAGCAGCAATTTTTACATATATCATTCCGGAGGGTTTCTCGAATCTGATAACATTGCAATCTTCCGGACAAATTGAGGGGAACGATTTGAATCGGTCGCTTTTATGCCGGAAAACGTAAGTGCAACGGCACTGATATGGGAAAGAAAATCATTGTTTAAAAAAAAAGTAGCGTTATTGTCAGCAGCAATTTTTACATATATCATTCCGGAGGGTTTCTCGAATCTGATAACATTTGAATCTTCCGGACAAATTCAGGGGAACGACTTGAATCGGTTACTTTTGTGCAAAAAATTATGAAAACCCGGCCTCGTATGTCGGGAAGAAATTCGTTGTTTAAAAAAAAAGTAGCGTTATTGTCAGTAGCAATTTTTACATATATGATTCCGGAGGGTTTCTCGAATCTGATAACATTTCAATCTTCTGACCAAATTGTTTAAAAAAAAAGTAGCGTTATTGTCAGCAGCAATTTTTACATATATCATTCCGGAGGGTTTCTCGAATCTGATAACATTTCAATCTTCTGACCAAATTGTTTAAAAAAAAGTAGCGTTATTGTCAGCAGCAATTTTTACATATATCATTCCGGGGGGTTTCTCGAATCTGATAACATTTCAATCATTCGGCCAAATTGAGGGGGACAATTTAAATCGGTCGCTTTAATGCCGGAAAACGTAAGTGCAACGGCACTGATATGGGAAAGAAAATCATTGTTTAAAAAAAAAGTAGCGTTATTGTCAGCAGCAATTTTTACATATATCATTCCGGAGGGTTTCTCGAATCTGATAACATTTCAATCTTCTGACCAAATTGAGGGGAACGATTTGAATCGGTCGCTTTTATGCCGGAAAACGTAAGTGCCAGGGCACTGATATGGGAAAGAAAAATTATTGTTCAAAAAAAAAGTAGCGTTATTGTCAGCAGCAATTTTTACATATATCATTCCGGAGGGTTTCTCGAATCGGATAACATTTCAATCTTCTGACCAAATTGAGGGGAGCGATTTGAATCGGTCGCTTTTATGCCGGAAAACGTAAGTGCAACGGCACTGATATGGGAAAGAAAATCATTGTTTAAAAAAAAAGTAGCGTTATTGTCAGCAGCAATTTTTACATATATCATTCCGGAGGGTTTCTCGAATCTGATAACATTTGAATCTTCCGGACAAATTCAGGGGAACGACTTGAATCGGTTACTTTTGTGCAAAAAATTATGAAAACCCGGCCTCGAATGTCGGGAAGAAATTCGTTGTTTAAAAAAAAAGTAGCGTTATTGTCAGCAGCAATTTTTACATATATGATTCCGGAGGGTTTCTCGAATCTGATAACATTTCAATCTTCTGACCAAATTGTTTAAAAAAAAAGTAGCGTTATTGTCAGCAGCAATTTTTACATATATCATTCCGGAGGGTTTCTCGAATCTGATAACAATTCAATCTTCTGACCAAATTGTTCAAAAAAAAAGTAGCGTTATTGTCAGCAGCAATTTTTACATATATCATTCCGGTCGGTTTCTCGAATCTGATAACATTTCAATCTTCCGGACAAATTGAGGGGAACGATTTGAATCGGTCGCTTTTATGCCGGAAAACGTAAGTGCAACGGCACTGATATGGGAAAGAAAATCATTGTTTAAAAAAAAAGTAGCGTTATTGTCAGCAGCAATTTTTACATATAGCATTCCGGAGGGTTTCTCGAATCTGATAACATTTCAATCTTCTGACCAAATTGTTTAAAAAAAAAGTAGCGTTATTGTCAGCAGCAATTTTTACATATATCATTCCGGAGGGTTTCTCGAATCGGATAACGTTTCAATCTTCTGACCAAATTGAGGGGAGCGATTTGAATCGGTCGCTTTTATGCCAGAAAACGTAAGTGCAACGGCACTGATATGGGAAAGAAAATCATTGCTTACAAAAAAAGTAGCGTTATTGTCAGCTGCAATTTTTACATATATCATTCCGGAGGGTTTCTCGAATCTGATAACATTTCAATCTTCCGAACAAATTGAGGGGAAAGATTTAAATCGGTCGCTTTTATGCCGGAAAACGTAAGTGCAACGGCACTGATATGGGAAAGAAAATCATTGTTTAAAAAAAAAGTAGCGTTATTGTCAGCAGCAATTTTTACATATATGATTCCGGAGGGTTTCTCGAATCTGATAACATTTCAATCTTCTGACCAAATTGTTTAAAAAAAAAGTAGCGTTATTGTCAGCAGCAATTTTTACATATATCATTCCGGAGGGTTTCTCGAATCTGATAAAATTTCAATCTTCTGACCAAATTGTTTAAAAAAAAAGTAGCGTTTTTGTCAGCTGCAATTTTTACATATATCATTCCGGGGGGTTTCTGGAATCTGATAACATTTCAATCATCCGGCCAAATTGAGGGGAACGATTTGAATCGGTCGCTTTTATGCCGGAAAACGTAAGTGCCAGGGCACTGATATGGGAAAGAAAAATTGTTGTTCAAAAAAAAGTAGCGTTATTGTCAGCAGCAATTTTTACATATATCATTCCGGAGAGTTTCTCGAATCTGATAACATTGCAATCTTCCGGACAAATTGAGGGGAACGATTTGAATCGGTCGCTTTTATGCCGGCAAACGTAAGTGCCAGGGCACTGATATGGGAAAGAAAAATTATTGTTCAAAAAAAAAGTAGCGTTATTGTCAGCAGCAATTTTTACATATATCATTCCGGAGGGTTTCTCGAATCTGATAACATTGCAATCTTCCGGACAAATTGAGGGGAACGATTTGAATCGGTCGCTTTTATGCCGGAAAACGTAAGTGCAACGGCACTGATATGGGAAAGAAAATCATTGTTTAAAAAAAAAGTAGCGTTATTGTCAGCAGCAATTTTTACATATATCATTCCGGAGGGTTTCTCGAATCTGATAACATTTCAATCTTCCGAACAAATTGAGGGGAAAGATTTAAATCGGTCGCTTTTATGCCGGAAAACGTAAGTGCAACGGCACTGATATGGGAAAGAAAATCATTGTTTAAAAAAAAAGTAGCGTTATTGTCAGCAGCAATTTTTACATATATCATTCCGGAGGGTTTCTCGAATCTGATAACATTTGAATCTTTCGGACAAATTGAGGGGAACGACTTGAATCGGTTACTTTTGTGCAAAAAATTATGAAAACCCGGCCTCGAATGTCGGGAAGAAATTCGTTGTTTAAAAAAAAAGTAGCGTTATTGTCAGCAGCAATTTTTACATATATGATTCCGGAATGTTTCTCGAATCTGATAACATTTCAATCTTCTGACCAAATTGTTTAAAAAAAAAGTAGCGTTATTGTCAGGAGCAATTTTTACATATATCATTCCGGAGGGTTTCTCGAATCTGATAACAATTCAATCTTCTGACCAAATTGTTTAAAAAAAAAGTAGCGTTATTGTCAGCTGCAATTTTTACATATATCATTCCGGGGTGTTTCTCGAATCTGATAACATTTCAATCTTCCGAACAAATTGAGGGGAAAGATTTAAATCGGTCGCTTTTATACCGGAAAACGTAAGTGCAATGGCACTGATATGGGAAAGAAAATCATTGTTTACAAAAAAAGTAGCGTTATTGTCAGCTGCAATTTTTATATATATCATTCCGGAGGGTTTCACGAATCAGATAACATTTCCATCCTCCGGACAAATTGAGGGGAACGATTTGAATCGGTCGCTTTTATGTCGGAAAACGTAAGTGCCAGGGCACTGATATGGGAAAGAAAAATTATTGTTCAAAAAAAAAGTAGCGTTATTGTCAGCAGCAATTTTTACATATATCATTCCGGAGGGTTTCTGGAATCTGATAACATATCAATCATCCGAACAAATTGAGGGGAACGATTTGAATCGGTCGCTTTTATGCCGGAAAACGTAAGTGCAAGGGCACTGATATGGGAAAGAAATTCATTGTTTAAAAAAAAAGTAGCGTTATTGTCAGCTCCAATTTTTACATATATCATTCCGGAGGGTTTCTCGAATCTGATAACATTTCAATCTTCTGACCAAATTGTTTAAAAAAAAAGTAGCGTTATTGTCAGCAGCAATTTTTACATATATGATTCCGGAATGTTTCTCGAATCTGATAACATTTCAATCTTCTGACCAAATTGTTTAAAAAAAAAGTAGCGTTATTGTCAGGAGCAATTTTTACATATATCATTCCGGAGGGTTTCTCGAATCGGATAACATTTCAATCTTCTGACCAAATTGAGGGGAGCGATTTGAATCGGTCGCTTTTATGCCAGAAAACGTAAGTGCAACGGCACTGATATGGGAAATAAAATCATTGTTTACAAAAAAAGTAGCGTTATTGTCAGCAGAAATTTTTACATATATCATTCCGGGGGGTTTCTGGAATTTGATAACATTTCAATCATCCGGCCAAATTGAGGGGAACGATTTGACTCGGTTACTTTTGTGTAAAAAATTATGAAAACCCGGCCTCGAATGTCGGGAAGAAATTCGTTGTTTAAAAAAAAAGTAGCGTTATTGTCAGCAGCAATTTTTACATATATGATTCCGGAGGGTTTCTCGAATCTGATAACATTTCAATCTTCTGACCAAATTGTTTAAAAAAAAAGTAGCGTTATTGTCAGCAGCAATTTTTACATATATCATTCCGGAGGGTTTCTCGAATCTGATAAAATTTCAATCTTCTGACCAAATTGTGTAAAAAAAAAGTAGCGTTATTGTCATCAACAATTTTTACATGTATCATTCCGGAGTGTTTCTCGAATCTGATAACATTTCAATCTTCCGAACAAATTGAGGGGAAAGATTTAAATCGGTCGCTTTTATACCGGAAAACGTAAGTGCAATGGCACTGATATGGGAAAGAAAATCATTGTTTAAAAAAAAAGTAGCGTTATTGTAAGCAGAAATTTTTACATATATCATTCCGGGGGGTTTCTGGAATCTGATAACATTTCAATCATCCGGCCAAATTGAGGGGAACGATTTGAATCGGTCGCTTTTATGCCGGAAAACGTAAGTGCCAGGGCACTGATATGGGAAAGAAAAGTTATTGTTAAAAAAAAAGTAGCCTTATTGTCAGCAGCAATTTTTACATATATCATTCCGGAGGGTTTCTCGAATCTGATAACATTTCAATCTTCCGGACAAATTGAGGGGAACGATTTGAATCGGTCGCTTTTATGCCGGAAAACGTAAGTGCAACGGCACTGATATGGGAAAGAAAATCATTGTTTAAAAAAAAAGTAGCGTTATTGTCAGCAGCAATTTTTACATATATCATTCCGGAGGGTTTCTCGAATCGGATAACATTTCAATCTTCTGACCAAATTGAGGGGAGCGATTTGAATGGGTCGCTTTTATGCCAGAAAACGTAAGTGCAACGGCACTGATATGGGAAAGAAATTCATTGCTTACAAAAAAAGTAGCGTTATTGTCAGCTGCAATTTTTACATATATCATTCCGGGGGGTTTCTGGAATTTGATAACATTTCAATCATCCGGCCAAATTGAGGGGAACGATTTGACTCGGTTACTTTTGTGCAAAAAATTATGAAAACCCGGCCTCGAATGTCGGGAAGAAATTCGTTGTTTAAAAAAAAAGTAGCGTTATTGTCAGCAGCAATTTTTACATATATGATTCCGGAGGGTTTCTCGAATCTGATAACATTTCAATCTTCTGACCAAATTGTTTAAAAAAAAAGTAGCGTTATTGTCAGCAGCAATTTTTACATATATCATTCCGGAGGGTTTCTCGAATCTGATAAAATTTCAATCTTCTGACCAAATTGTGTAAAAAAAAAGTAGCGTTATTGTCATCAACAATTTTTACATGTATCATTCCGGGGTGTTTCTCGAATCTGATAACATTTCAATCTTCCGAACAAATTGAGGGGAAAGATTTAAATCGGTCGCTTTTATACCGGAAAACGTAAGTGCAATGGCACTGATATGGGAAAGAAAATCATTGTTTAAAAAAAAAGTAGCGTTATTGTAAGCAGAAATTTTTACATATATCATTCCGGGGGGTTTCTGGAATTTGATAACATTTCAATCATCCGGCCAAATTGAGGGGAACGATTTGACTCGGTCGCTTTTATGCCGGAAAACGTAAGTGCTAGGGCACTGATATGGGAAAGAAAAATTATTGTTTAAAAAAAAAGTAGCGTTATTGTCAGCAGCAATTTTTACATATATCATTCCGGAGGGTTTCTCGAATCTGATAACATTTCAATCTTCCGGACAAATTGAGGGGAACGATTTGAATCGGTCGCTTTTATGCCGGAAAACGTAAGTGCAACGGCACTGATATGGGAAAGAAAATCATTGTTTAAAAAAAAAGTAGCGTTATTGTCAGCAGCAATTTTTACATATGTCATTCCGGAGGGTTTCTCGAATCGGATAACATTTCAATCTGCTGACCAAATTGAGGGGAGCGATTTGAATCGGTCGCTTTTATGCCAGAAAACGTAAGTGCAACGGCACTGATATGGGAAAGAAAATCATTGCTTACAAAAAAAGTAGCGTTATTGTCAGCTGCAATTTTTACATATATCATTCCGGAAGGTTTGTCGAATCTGATAACATTTCAATCTTCCGGACAAATTGAGGGGAACGACTTGAATCAGTTACTTTTGTGCAAAAAATTATGAAAACCCGGCCTCGAATGTCGGGAAGAAATTCGTTGTTTAAAAAAAAAGTAGCGTTATTGTCAGCAGCAATTTTTACATATATGATTCCGGAGGCTTTCTCGAATCTGATAACATTTCAATCTTCTGACCAAATTGAGGGGAACGACTTGAATCGGTCGCTTTTATGCCGGAAAACGTATGTGCCAGGGCGCTGATATGGGAAAGAAAATCATTGTTTAAGAAAAAGTAGCGTTATGGTCAGCTGCAATTTTTACATATATCATTCCGGAGGGTTTCTGGAATCTGATAACATTTCAATCATCCGGCCAAATTGAGGGGAACGATTTGAATCGGTCGCTTTTATGCCGGAAAACGTAAGTGCCAGAGCACTGATATGGGAAAGAAAAATTATTGTTCAAAAAAAAAGTAGCGTTATTGTCAGCAGTAATTTTTACATTTATCATTCCCGGGGGTTTCTCGAATCTGATAACATTTCAATCATCCGGCCAAATTGAGGGGAACGATTTGAATCGGTCGCTTTTTTGCCGGAAAACGTAAGTGCCAGGGCACTGATATGGGAAAGAAAATCATTGTTTAAAAAAAAAGTAGCGTTATTGTCACCAGCAATTTTTACATATATCATTCCGGAGGGTTTCTCGAATCGGATAACATTTCAATCTGCTGACCAAAGTGTGGGGAACGATTTGAATCGGTCGCTTTTATGCCAGAAAACGTAAGTGCAACGGCACTGATATGGGAAAGAAAATCATTGTTTAAAAAAAAAGTAGCGTTATTGTCAGCAGCAATTTTTACATATATCATTCCGGAGGGTTTCTCGAATCGGATAACATTTCAATCTGCTGACCAAAGTGAGGGGAACGATTTGAATCGGTCGCTTTTATGCCAGAAAACGTAAGTGCAACGGCACTGATATGGGAAAGAAAATCATTGTTTAAAAAAAAAGTAGCGTTATTGTCAGCAGAAATTTTTACATATATCATTCCGGGGGGTTTCTGGAATCTGATAACATTTCAATCAGTTGGCCAAATTGAGGGGAACGATTTGAATCGGTCGCTTTTATGCCGGAAAACGTAAGTGCCAGGGCACTGATATGGGAAAGAAAAATTATTGTTCAAAAAAAAAGTAGCGTTATTGTCAGCAGCAATTTTTACATTTATCATTCCGGAGGGTTTCTCGAATCGGATAAGATTTCAATCTTCCGGACAAATTGAGGAGAACGATTGGAATCGGTCGCTGTTATGCCGGAAAACGTAAGTGCAACGGCACTGAAATGGGAAAGAAAATCATTGTTTAAAAAAAAATCAGCGTTATTGTCAGCAGAAATTTTTACATATATCATTCCGGGGGGTTTCTCGAATCTGATAAGATTACAATCATCCGGCCAAATTGAGGGGAACGATTTGAATCGGTCGCTTTTATGCCGGAAAACGTAAGTGCAACGGCACTGATATGGGAAAGAAAATCATTGTTTAAAAAAAAAGTAGCGTTATTGTCAGCAGCAATTTTTACATATATCATTCCGGAGGGTTTCTCGAATCTGATAACATTTCAATCTTCCGGACAAATTGAGGGGAACGACTTGAATCGGTTACTTTTGTGCAAAAAATTATGAAAACCCGGCCTCGAATGTCGGGAAGAAATTCGTTGTTTAAAAAAAAAGTAGCGTTATTGTCAGCAGCAATTTTTACATATATGATTCCGGAGGGTTTCTCGAATCTGATAACATTTCAATCTTCTGACCAAATTGTTTAAAAAAAAAGTAGCGTTATTGTCAGCAGCAATTTTTACATATATCATTCCGGAGGGTTTCTCGAATCTGATAACAATTCAATCTTCTGACCAAATTGTTTAAAAAAAAAGTAGCGTTATTGTCAGCTGCAATTTTTACATATATCATTCCGGGGGGTTTCTGGAATCTGATAACATTTCAATCATCCGGCCAAATTGAGGGGAACGATTTGAATCGGTCGCTTTTATGCCGGAAAACGTAAGTGCCAGGGCACTGATATGGGAAAGAGAATCACTGTTTAAAAAAAAGTAGCGTTATTGTCAGCCGCAATTTTTACATATATCATTCCGGAGGGTTTCTCGAATCGGATAACATTTCTATCTTCTGACCAAATTGAGGCGAACGATTTGAATCGGTCGCTTTTATACCAGAAAACGTAAGTGCAACGGCACTGATATGGGAAAGAAAATCATTGTTTAAAAAAAAAGTATCGTTATCGTCAGCAGTAATTTTTACATATATCATTCCGGAGGGTTTCTCGAATCTGATAATATTTCAATCTTCCGAACAAATTGAGGGGAACGATTTGAATCGGTCGGTTTTATGCCGGAAAACGTAAGTGCAACGGCACTGATATGGGAAAGAAAAATCATTGTTTCAAAAAAAAGTAACGTTATTGTTAGCAGCAATTTTTACATATATCATTCCGGAGTGTTTCTTGAATCTGATAACATTTCAATCTTCCGAACAAATTGAGGGGAACGATTTGAATCGGTCGCTTTTATGCCGGAAAACGTAAGTGCCAGGGCACTGATATGGGACAGAAAATCATTGTTTATAAAAAAAAGTAGCGTTATTGTCAGCAGAAATTTTTACATATATCATTCCGGGGTGTTTCTTGAATCGGAAAAACATTTCAACCTTCTGACCAAATTGAGGGGAACGATTTGAATCGGTCGCTTTTATGCCGGAAAACGTAAGTGCCAGGGCACTGATATGGGAAGGAAAATCATTGTTTAAAAAAAAAGTAGCGTTATTGTCAGCTGCAATTTTTATATATATCATTCCGGAGGGTTTCTCGAATCGGATAACATTTCAATCTTCTGACCAAATTGAGGGGAGCGATTTGAATCGGTCGCTTTTATGCCAGAAAACGTAAGTGCAACGGCACTGATATGGGAAAGAAAATCATTGTTTAAAAAAAAGTAGCGTTATTGTCAGCTGCAATTTTTACATATATCATTCCGGAGGGTTTCTCGAATCTGATAACATTTCAATCATCCGGCCAAATTGAGGGGAACGATTTGAATCGGTCGCTTTTATGCCGGAAAACGTAAGTGCCAGGGCACTGATATGGGAAAGAAAATCATTGTTTAAAAAAAAAGTAGCGTTATTGTCAGCAGCAATTTTTACATATATCATTCCGGAGGGTTTCTCGAATCTGATAACATTTCAATCTTCTGACCAAATTGAGGGGAACGACTTGAATCGGTCGCTTTTATGCCGGAAAACGTAAGTGCAACGGCACTGATATGGGAAAGAAAATCATTGTTTAAAAAAAAAGTAGCGTTATTGTCAGCAGCACTTTTTACATATATCATTCCGGAGGGTTTCTCGAATCGGATAACATTTCAATCTTCTGACCAAATTGAGGGGAACGATTTGAATCGGTCGCTTTTATGCCGGAAAACGTAAGTGCAACGGCACTGATATGGGAAAGAAAATCATTGTTTAAAAAAAAAGTAGCGTTATTGTCAGCAGCAATTTTTACATATATCATTCCGGAGGGTTTCTCGAATCTGATAACATTTCAATCTTCCGGACAAATTGAGGGGAACGATTTGAATCGGTCGCTTTTATGCCGGAAAACGTAAGTGCAACGGCACTGATATGGGAAAGAAAATCATTGTTTAAAAAAAAAGTAGCGTTATTGTCAGCAGCAATTTTTACATATATCATTCCGGAGGGTTTCTCGAATCTGATAACATTTCAATCTTCCGGACAAATTGAGGGGAACGATTTGAATCGGTCGCTTTTATGCCGGAAAACGTAAGTGCAACGGCACTGATATGGGAAAGAAAATCATTGTTTAAAAAAAAAGTAGCGTTATTGTCAGCAGCAATTTTTACATATATCATTCCGGAGGGTTTCTCGAATCTGATAACATTTCAATCATCCGGCCAAATTGAGGGGAACGATTTGAATCGGTCGCTTTTATGCCGGAAAACGTAAGTGCAACGGCACTGATATGGGAAAGAAAATCATTGTTTAAAAAAAAAGTAGCGTTATTGTCAGCAGCAATTTTTACATATATCATTCCGGGGGGTTTCTGGAATCTGATAACATTTCAATCATCCGGCCAAATTGAGGGGAACGATTTGAATCGGTCGCTTTTATGCCGGAAAACGTAAGTGCAACGGCACTGATATGGGAAAGAAAATCATTGTTTAAAAAAAAAGTAGCGTTATTGTCAGCTGCAATTTTTAGATATATCATTCCGGAGGGTTTCTCGAATCGGATAACATTTCAATCTGCTGACCAAAGTGAGGGGAACGACTTGAATCGGTCGCTTTTATGCCAGAAAACGTAAGTGCAACGGCACTGATATGGGAAAGAAAATCATTGTTTACAAAAAAAGTAGCGTTATTGTCAGCAGAAATTTTTACATATATCATTCCGGGGGGTTTCTGGAATCTGATAACATTTCAATCATCCGGCCAAATTGAGGGGAACGATTTGAATCGGTCGCTTTTATGCCGGAAAACGTAAGTGCAACGGCACTGATATGGGAAAGAAAATCATTGTTTAAAAAAAAAGTAGCGTTATTGTCAGCAGCAATTTTTACATATATCATTCCGGAGGGTTTCTCGAATCGGATAACATTTCAATCTGCTGACCAAATTGAGGGGAAAGATTTAAATCGGTCGCTTTTATGCCGGAAAACGTAAGTGCAACGGCACTGATATGGGAAAGAAAATCATTGTTTAAAAAAAAAGTAGCGTTATTGTCAGCAGCAATTTTTACATATATCATTCCGGAGGGTTTCTCGAATCTGATAACATTGCAATCTTCCGGACAAATTGAGGGGAACGATTTGAATCGGTCGCTTTTATGCCGGAAAACGTAAGTGCAACGGCACTGATATGGGAAACAAAATCATTGTTTAAAAAAAAAGTAGCGTTATTGTCAGCAGCAATTTTTACATATAGCATTCCGGAGGGTTTCTCGAATCTGATAACATTTCAATCTTCTGACCAAATTGTTTAAAAAAAAAGTAGCGTTATTGTCAGCAGCAATTTTTACATATATCATTCCGGAGGGTTTCTCGAATCGGATAACGTTTCAATCTTCTGACCAAATGGAGGGGAGCGATTTGAATCGGTCGCTTTTATGCCAGAAAACGTAAGTGCAACGGCACTGATATGGGAAAGAAAATCATTGCTTACAAAAAAAGTAGCGTTATTGTCAGCTGCAATTTTTACATATATCATTCCGGAAGGTTTGTCGAATCTGATAACATTTCAATCTTCCGGACAAATTGAGGGGAACGATTTGAATCGGTCGCTTTTATGCCGGAAAACGTAAGTGCAACGGCACTGATATGGGAAAGAAAATCATTGTTTAAAAAAAAAGTAGCGTTATTGTCAGCAGCAATTTTTACATATATCATTCCGGAGGGTTTCTCGAATCTGATAACATTTCAATCTTCCGAACAAATTGAGGGGAACGATTTGAATCGGTCGCTTTTATGCCGGAAAACGTAAGTGCAACGGCACTGATATGGGAAAGAAAATCATTGTTTAAAAAAAAAGTAGCGTTATTGTCAGCAGCAATTTTTACATATATCATTCCGGAGGGTTTCTCGAATCTGATAACATTTCAATCTTCCGAACAAATTGAGGGGAAAGATTTAAATCGGTCGCTTTTATGCCGGAAAACGTAAGTGCAACGGCACTGATATGGGAAAGAAAATCATTGTTTAAAAAAAAAGTAGCGTTATTGTCAGCAGCAATTTTTACATATATCATTCCGGAGGGTTTCTCGAATCTGATAACATTTCAATCATCCGGCCAAATTGAGGGGAACGACTTGAATCGGTTACTTTTGTGCAAAAAATTATGAAAACCCGGCCTCGAATGTCGGGAAGAAATTCGTTGTTTAAAAAAAAAGTAGCGTTATTGTCAGCAGCAATTTTTACATATATGATTCCGGAATGTTTCTCGAATCTGATAACATTTCAATCTTCTGACCAAATTGTTTAAAAAAAAAGTAGCGTTATTGTCAGGAGCAATTTTTACATATATCATTCCGGAGGGTTTCTCGAATCTGATAACAATTCAATCTTCTGACCAAATTGTTTAAAAAAAAAGTAGCGTTATTGTCAGCTGCAATTTTTACATATATCATTCCGGGGGGTTTCTGGAATCTGATAACATTTCAATCTTCTGACCAAATTGAGGGGAGCGATTTGAATCGGTCGCTTTTATGCCAGAAAACGTAAGTGCAACGGCACTGATATGGGAAACAAAATCATTGTTTAAAAAAAAAGTAGCGTTATTGTCAGCAGCAATTTTTACATATAGCATTCCGGAGGGTTTCTCGAATCTGATAACATTTCAATCTTCTGACCAAATTGTTTAAAAAAAAAGTAGCGTTATTGTCAGCAGCAATTTTTACATATATCATTCCGGAGGGTTTCTCGAATCGGATAACATTTCAATCTGCTGACCAAATTGAGGGGAGCGATTTGAATCGGTCGCTTTTATGCCAGAAAACGTAAGTGCAACGGCACTGATATGGGAAAGAAAATCATTGCTTACAAAAAAAGTAGCGTTATTGTCAGCTGCAATTTTTACATATATCATTCCGGAGGGTTTCTCGAATCTGATAACATTTCAATCTTCCGAACAAATTGAGGGGAAAGATTTAAATCGGTCGCTTTTATGCCGGAAAACGTAAGTGCAACGGCACTGATATGGGAAAGAAAATCATTGTTTAAAAAAAAAGTAGCGTTATTGTCAGCAGAAATTTTTACATATATCATTCCGGAGGGTTTCTCGAATCTGATAACATTTCAATCTTCCGAACAAATTGAGGGGAACGATTTGAATCGGTCGCTTTTATGCCGGAAAACGTAAGTGCAACGGCACTGATATGGGAAAGAAAATCATTGTTTAAAAAAAAAGTAGCGTTATTGTCAGCAGCAATTTTTACATATATCATTCCGGAGGGTTTCTCGAATCTGATAACATTTCAATCTTCCGAACAAATTGAGGGGAAAGATTTAAATCGGTCGCTTTTATACCGGAAAACGTAAGTGCAACGGCACTGATATGGGAAAGAAAATCATTGTTTAAAAAAAAAGTAGCGTTATTGTCAGCAGCAATTTTTACATATATCATTCCGGAGGGTTTCTCGAATCTGATAACATTTCAATCTTCCGAACAAATTGAGGGGAAAGATTTAAATCGGTCGCTTTTATACCGGAAAACGTAAGTGCAACGGCACTGATATGGGAAAGAAAATCATTGTTTAAAAAAAAAGTAGCGTTATTGTCAGCAGCAATTTTTACATATATCATTCCGGAGGGTTTCTCGAATCTGATAACATTTCAATCTTCTGACCAAATTGTTTAAAAAAAAAGTAGCGTTATTGTCAGCAGCAATTTTTACATATATCATTCCGGAGGGTTTCTCGAATCTGATAACATTTCAATCTTCCGAACAAATTGAGGGGAAAGATTTAAATCGGTCGCTTTTATGCCGGAAAACGTAAGTGCAATGGCACTGATATGGGAAAGAAAATCATTGTTTAAAAAAAAAGTAGCGTTATTGTCAGCAGCAATTTTTACATATATCATTCCGGAGGGTTTCTCGAATCTGATAACATTTGAATCATCCGTCCAAATTGAGGGGAACGATTTGAATCGGTCGCTTTTATGCCGGCAAACGTAAGTGCCAGGGCACTGATATGGGAAAGAAAATCATTGTTTAAAAAAAAAGTAGCGTTATTGTCAGCAGCAATTTTTACATATAGCATTCCGGAGGGTTTCTCGAATCTAATAACATTTCAATCTTCTGACCAAATTAAGGGGAACGACTTGAATCGGTTGCTTTTTTGCCAGAAAATGCAAATGCCAGGGCACTGATATGGGAAAGAAAATCATTGTTTAAAAAAAAAGTAGCGTTATTGTCACCAGCAATTTTTAGATATATCATTCCGGAGGGTTTCTCGAATCGGATAACATTTCAATCTGCTGACCAAAGTGAGGGGAACGATTTGAATCGGTCGCTTTTATGCCGGAAAACGTAAGTGCAAGGGCACTGATATGGGAAAGAAATTCATTGTTAAAAAAAAAGTAGCGTTATTGTCAGCAGCAATTTTTACATATATCATTGCGGAGGGTTTCTAGAATCGGATAACATTTCAATCTTCCGGACAAATTGAGGGGAACGATTTTAATCGGTCGCTTTTATGCCGGAAAACGTAAGTGCAACGGCACTGATATGGGAAAGAAAATCATTGCTTACAAAAAAGTAGCGTTATTGTCAGCTGCAATTTTTACATATATCATTCCGGAGGGTTTCTCGAATCTGATAACATTTCTATCTTCTGACCAAATTGAGGCGAACGATTTGAATCGGTCGCTTTTATGCCGGAAAACGTAAGTGCAACGGCACTGATATGGGAAAGAAAATCATTGTTTAAAAAAAAAGTAGCGTTATTGTCAGCAGAAATTTTTACATATATCATTCCGGGGGGTTTCTGGAATCTGATAACATTTCAATCATCCGGCCAAATTGAGGGGAACGATTTGAATCGGTCGCTTTTATGCCAGAAAACGTAAGTGCAACGGCACTGATATGGGAAAGAAAATCATTGTTTACAAAAAAAGTAGCGTTATTGTCAGCAGAAATTTTTACATATATCATTCCGGAGGGTTTCTCGAATCTGATAACATTTCAATCATCCGGGCAAATTGAGGGGACCGATTAGAATCGGTCGCTTTTATGCCGGAAAACGTAAGTGCAACGGCACTGATATGGGAAAGAAAATCATTGTTTACAAAAAAAGTAGCGTTATTGTCAGCAGCAATTTTTACATATATCATTCCGGAGGGTTTCTCGAATCTGATAACATTTCAATCTTCCGAACAAATTGAGGGGAAAGATTTAAATCGGTCGCTTTTATGCCGGAAAACGTAAGTGCCAGGGCACTGATATGGGAAAGAAAATCATTGTTTAAAAAAAAAGTAGCGTTATTGTCAGCAGCAATTTTTACATATATCATTCCGGAGGGTTTCTCGAATCTGATAACATTTCAATCTTCCGAACAAATTGAGGGGAAAGATTTAAATCGGTCGCTTTTATGCCGGAAAACGTAAGTGCAACGGCACTGATATGGGAAAGAAAATCATTGTTTAAAAAAAAAGTAGCGTTATTGTCAGCAGCAATTTTTACATATATCATTCCGGAGGGTTTCTCGAATCTGATAACATTTCAATCTTCCGGACAAATTGAGGGGAACGATTTGAATCGGTCGCTTTTATGCCGGAAAACGTAAGTGCCAGGGCACTGATATGGGAAAGAAAAGTTATTGTTAAAAAAAAAGTAGCCTTATTGTCAGCAGCAATTTTTACATATATCATTCCGGAGGGTTTCTCGAATCTGATAACATTTCAATCTTCTGACCAAATTGTTTAAAAAAAAGTAGCGTTATTGTCAGCAGCAATTTTTACGAAAACCGGAGGGTTTCTCGGCACTGATGGGAAATAAATCATTGTTAAAAAAAAAGTAGCGTTATTGTCAGCAGCAATTTTTACATATATCATTCCGGTCGGTTTCTCGAATCTGATAACATTTCAATCTTCCGGCCAAATTGAGGGGAACGATTTGAATCGGTCGCTTTTATGCCGGAAAACGTAAGTGCAACGGCACTGATATGGGAAAGAAAATCATTGTTTAAAAAAAAAGTAGCGTTATTGTCAGCAGCAATTTTTACATATATCATTCCGGAGGGTTTCTCGAATCTGATAACATTTCAATCTTCTGACCAAATTGTTTAAAAAAAAAGTAGCGTTATTGTCAGCAGCAATTTTTACATATATCATTCCGGAGGGTTTCTCGAATCGGATAACATTTCAATCTGCTGACCAAATTGAGGGGAGCGATTTGAATCGGTCGCTTTTATGCCAGAAAACGTAAGTGCAACGGCACTGATATGGGAAAGAAAATCATTGCTTACAAAAAAAGTAGCGTTATTGTCAGCTGCAATTTTTACATATATCATTCCGGAGGGTTTCTCGAATCTGATAACATTTCAATCTTCCGAACAAATTGAGGGGAAAGATTTAAATCGGTCGCTTTTATGCCGGAAAACGTAAGTGCAACGGCACTGATATGGGAAAGAAAATCATTGTTTAAAAAAAAAGTAGCGTTATTGTCAGCAGAAATTTTTACATATATCATTTCGGGGGGTTTTTGGAATCTGATAACATTTCAATCTTCCGAACAAATTGAGGGGAACGATTTGAATCGGTCGCTTTTATGCCGGAAAACGTAAGTGCAACGGCACTGATATGGGAAAGAAAATCATTGTTTAAAAAAAAAGTAGCGTTATTGTCAGCAGCAATTTTTACATATATCATTCCGGAGGGTTTCTCGAATCTGATAACATTTCAATCTTCTGACCAAATTGTTTAAAAAAAAAGTAGCGTTATTGTCAGCAGCAATTTTTACATATATCATTCCGGAGGGTTTCTCGAATCTGATAACATTTCAATCTTCTGACCAAATTGCTTAAAAAAAAGTAGCGTTATTGTCAGCAGCAATTTTTACATATATCATTCCGGAGGGTTTCTCGAATCGGATAACATTTCAATCTTCTGACCAAATTGAGGGGAGCGATTTGAATGGGTCGCTTTTATGCCAGAAAACGTAAGTGCAACGGCACTGATATGGGAAAGAAATTCATTGCTTACAAAAAAAGTAGCGTTATTGTCAGCAGAAATTTTTACATATATCATTCCGGAGGGTTTCTCGAATCTGATAACATTGCAATCTTCCGGACAAATTGAGGGGAACGATTTGAATCGGTCGCTTTTATGCCGGAAAACGTAAGTGCAACGGCACTGATATGGGAAAGAAAATCATTGTTTAAAAAAAAAGTAGCGTTATTGTCAGCAGCAATTTTTACATATATCATTCCGGAGGGTTTCTCGAATCTGATAACATTTCAATCTTCCGAACAAATTGAGGGGAAAGATTTAAATCGGTCGCTTTTATGCCGGAAAACGTAAGTGCAATGGCACTGATATGGGAAAGAAAATCATTGTTTAAAAAAAAAGTAGCGTTATTGTCAGCAGCAATTTTTACATATATCATTCCGGAGGGTTTCTCGAATCTGATAACATTTCAATCTTCCGAACAAATTGAGGGGAAAGATTTAAATCGGTCGCTTTTATGCCGGAAAACGTAAGTGCAACGGCACTGATATGGGAAAGAAAATCATTGTTTAAAAAAAAAGTAGCGTTATTGTCAGCAGCAATTTTTACATATATCATTCCGGAGGGTTTCTCGAATCTGATAACATTTGAATCTTTCGGACAAATTGAGGGGAACGACTTGAATCGGTTACTTTTGTGCAAAAAATTATGAAAACCCGGCCTCGAATGTCGGGAAGAAATTCGTTGTTTAAAAAAAAAGTAGCGTTATTGTCAGCAGCAATTTTTACATATATGATTCCGGAGGGTTTCTCGAATCTGATAACATTTCAATCTTCTGACCAAATTGTTTAAAAAAAAAGTAGCGTTATTGTCAGCAGCAATTTTTACATATATCATTCCGGAGGGTTTCTCGAATCTGATAACAATTCAATCTTCTGACCAAATTGTTCAAAAAAAAGGTAGCGTTATTGTCAGCAGCAATTTTTACATATATGATTCCGGTCGGTTTCTCGAATCTGATAACATTTCAATCTTCCGGACAAATTGAGGGGAACGATTTGAATCGGTCGCTTTTATGCCGGAAAACGTAAGTGCAACGGCACTGATATGGGAAAGAAAATCATTGTTTAAAAAAAAAGTAGCGTTATTGTCAGCAGCAATTTTTACATATAGCATTCCGGAGGGTTTCTCGAATCTGATAACATTTCAATCTTCTGACCAAATTGTTTAAAAAAAAAGTAGCGTTATTGTCAGCAGCAATTTTTACATATATCATTCCGGAGGGTTTCTCGAATCGGATAACATTTCAATCTGCTGACCAAATTGAGGGGAGCGATTTGAATCGGTCGCTTTTATGCCAGAAAACGTAAGTGCAACGGCACTGATATGGGAAAGAAAATCATTGCTTACAAAAAAAGTAGCGTTATTGTCAGCTGCAATTTTTACATATATCATTCCGGAGGGTTTCTCGAATCTGATAACATTTCAATCTTCCGAACAAATTGAGGGGAAAGATTTAAATCGGTCGCTTTTATGCCGGAAAACGTAAGTGCAACGGCACTGATATGGGAAAGAAAATCATTGTTTAAAAAAAAAGTAGCGTTATTGTCAGCAGAAATTTTTACATATATCATTTCGGGGGGTTTTTGGAATCTGATAACATTTCAATCATCCGGCCAAATTGAGGGGAACGACTTGAATCGGTTACTTTTGTGCAAAAAATTATGAAAACCCGGCCTCGAATGTCGGGAAGAAATTCGTTGTTTAAAAAAAAAGTAGCGTTATTGTCAGCAGCAATTTTTACATATATGATTCCGGAATGTTTCTCGAATCTGATAACATTTCAATCTTCTGACCAAATTGTTTAAAAAAAAAGTAGCGTTATTGTCAGGAGCAATTTTTACATATATCATTCCGGAGGGTTTCTCGAATCTGATAACATTTCAATCTTCCGGACAAATTGAGGGGAACGATTTGAATCGGTCGCTTTTATGCCGGAAAACGTAAGTGCAACGGCACTGATATGGGAAAGAAAATCATTGTTTAAAAAAAAAGTAGCGTTATTGTCAGCAGCAATTTTTACATATATCATTCCGGAGGGTTTCTCGAATCTGATAACATTTCAATCTTCTGACCAAATTGTTTAAAAAAAAAGTAGCGTTATTGTCAGCAGCAATTTTTACATATATCATTCCGGAGGGTTTCTCGAATCGGATAACATTTCAATCTTCTGACCAAATTGAGGGGAACGATTTGAATCGGTCGCTTTTATGCCAGAAAACGTAAGTGCAACGGCACTGATATGGGAAAGAAAATCATTGTTTAAAAAAAAAGTAGCGTTATTGTCAGCAGCAATTTTTACATATATCATTCCGGAGGGTTTCTCGAATCTGATAACATTTCAATCTTCCGAACAAATTGAGGGGAAAGATTTAAATCGGTCGCTTTTATGCCGGAAAACGTAAGTGCAACGGCACTGATATGGGAAAGAAAATCATTGTTTAAAAAAAAAGTAGCGTTATTGTCAGCAGCAATTTTTACATATATCATTCCGGAGGGTTTCTCGAATCTGATAACATTTCAATCTTCCGGACAAATTGAGGGGAACGACTTGAATCGGTTACTTTTGTGCAAAAAATTATGAAAACCCGGCCTCGAATGTCGGGAAGAAATTCGTTGTTTAAAAAAAAAGTAGCGTTATTGTCAGCAGCAATTTTTACATATATGATTCCGGAGGGTTTCTCGAATCTGATAACATTTCAATCTTCTGACCAAATTGTTTAAAAAAAAAGTAGCGTTATTGTCAGCAGCAATTTTTACATATATCATTCCGGAGGGTTTGTCGAATCTGATGACATTTCAATCTTCCGGACAAATTGAGGGGAACGACTTGAATCGGTCGCTTTTATGCCAGAAAACGTAAGTGCAACGGCACGGATATGGGAAAGAAAATCATTGCTTACAAAAAAAGTAGCGTTATTGTCAGCTGCAATTTTTACATATATGATTCCGGAGGGTTTCTCGAATCTGATAACATTTCAATCTTCTGACCAAATTGAGGGGAACGATTTGACTCGGTTACTTTTGTGTAAAAAATTATGAAAACCCGGCCTCGAATGTCGGGAAGAAATTCGTTGTTTAAAAAAAAAGTAGCGTTATTGTCAGCAGCAATTTTTACATATATGATTCCGGAGGGTTTCTCGAATCTGATAACATTTCAATCTTCTGACCAAATTGTTTAAAAAAAAAGTAGCGTTATTGTCAGCAGCAATTTTTACATATATGATTCCGGAATGTTTCTCGAATCTGATAACATTTCAATCTTCTGACCAAATTGTTTAAAAAAAAAGTAGCGTTATTGTCAGGAGCAATTTTTACATATATCATTCCGGAGGGTTTCTCGAATCGGATAACATTTCAATCTTCTGACCAAATTGAGGGGAGCGATTTGAATCGGTCGCTTTTATGCCAGAAAACGTAAGTGCAACGGCACTGATATGGGAAATAAAATCATTGTTTACAAAAAAAGTAGCGTTATTGTCAGCAGAAATTTTTACATATATCATTCCGGAGGGTTTCTCGAATCTGATAACATTGCAATCTTCCGGACAAATTGAGGGGAACGATTTGAATCGGTCGCTTTTATGCCGGAAAACGTAAGTGCAACGGCACTGATATGGGAAAGAAAATCATTGTTTAAAAAAAAAGTAGCGTTATTGTCAGCAGCAATTTTTACATATATCATTCCGGAGGGTTTCTCGAATCTGATAACATTTCAATCTTCCGAACAAATTTCTGGGAAAGATTTGAGTCGGTCGCTTTTATGCCGGGGAACGTAAGTGCCAGGGCACTGATATGGGAAAGAAAATCATTGTTTAAAAAAAAAGTAGCGTTATTGTCAGCAGCAATTTTTACATATATCATTCCGGAGGGTTTCTGGAATCTGATAACATTTCAATCATCCGGCCAAATTGAGGGGAACGATTTTAATCGGTCGCTTTTATGCCGGAAAACGTAAGTGCAACGGCACTGATATGGGAAAGAAAATCATTGCTTACAAAAAAAGTAGCGTTATTGTCAGCTGCAATTTTTACATATATCATTCCGGAGGGTTTCTCGAATCTGATAACATTTCAATCTTCCGGACATATTGAGGGGAACGTCTTGAATCGGTTACTTTTGTGCAAAAAATTACGAAAACCCGGCTTCGAATGTCGGGAAGAAATTCGTTGTTTAAAAAAAAAGTAGCGTTATTGTCAGCAACAATTTTCACATATATCATTCCGGAGTGTTTCTCGAATCTGATAACATTTCAATCTTCTGACCAAATTGTTTAAAAAAAAAGTAGCGTTATTGTCAGCAGCAATTTTTACATATATCATTCCGGAGGGTTTCTCGAATCTGATAAGAATTCAATCCCAAATTGTTTAATAAAAAAAGTAGCGTTATCGTCAGCAGCAATTTTTACAATATAATTCCGGAGGGTTTCTAGAATCTGATAACATTTCCATCATCCGGCCAAATTGAGGGGAACTATTTGAATCGGTCGCTTTTATGCCGGAAAACGTAAGTGCCGGGCCACTGATATGGGAATGAAAATCATTGTTTAAAAAAAAGTAGCGTTATTGTCAGCAGCAATGTTTACATATATCATTCCGAAGGGTTTCTGGAATCTGATAACATTTCAATCATCCGGCCAAATTGAGGGAAACGATTTGAATCGGTTACTTTTTTGCAAAAAATTACGAAAACCCGGCCTCGCATGTCGGGAAGAAATTCGTTATTTAAAAAAAAAGTAGCGTAATTATTGTCAGCAGCAATTTTTACAGATATCACTCCGGATGGTTTCCGGAATCTGATAACATTTCAATCATCCGGCCAAATTGAGGGGAGCGATTTGAATCGGTTGCTTTTATGCCGGAAAACCTAAGTGCCAGTGCACTGATATGGGAAAGAAAATCATTGTTTAAAAAAAAAGTAGCGTTATTGTCAGCAGCAATTTTTACATGTATCATTCAGGAGGGTTTCTCGAATCTGATAACATTTCAATCTTCCGGCCAAATTGAGGGGAACGATATGAATCGGTCGCTTTTATGCCGGAAAACCTAAGTGCCAGTGCACTGATATGGGAAAGAAAATCATTGGTTAAAAAAAAAGTAGCGTTAATGTCAGCAGCAATTTTTACATATATCATTCCGGAGGGTTTCTGGAATCTGATAACATTTCAATCTTCCGGCCATATTGCGGGGAACCATTTGAATCGGTCGCTTATATGCCAGAAAACGTAAGTGCAAGCGCACTGATATGGGAAAGAAAATCATTGTTTAAAAAAAAAGTAGCGTTATTGTCAGCAGCAATTTTTACATATATCATTCCGGAGGGTTTCTCGAATCTGATAACATTTCCAGCCTTAGGACAAATTGAGGGGAACGACTTGAATCGGTTACTTTTATGCCGGCAAACGTAAGTGCCCGGGCACTGATATGGGAAAGAAAATCATTGTTTAAAAAAAAAGTAGCGTTATTGTCAGCAGAAATTTTTACATATATCATTCCGGAGGGTTTCTCGAATCTGATAACATTTGAATCTTCCGGAAAAATTGAGGGGAACGACTTGAATCGGTTACTTTTGTGCAAAAAATTACGAAAACCCGGCTTCGAATGTCGGGAAGAAATTCGTTGTTTAAAATAAAAGTAGCGTTATTATAAGCAGCAATTTTTACATATATCATTCCGGAGTGTTTCTTGAATCTGATAACATTTCAATCTTCCGAACAAATTGAGGGGAACGATTTGAATCGGTCGCTTTTATGCCGGAAAACGTAAGTGCAACGGCACTGATATGGGAAAGAAAATCATTGTTTATAAAAAAAAGTAGCGTTATTGTCAGCAGAAATTTTTACATATATCATTCCGGGGGGTTTCTCGAATCGGAAAAACATTTCAATCTTCTGACCAAATTGAGGGGAACGATTTGAATCGGTCGCTTTTATGCCAGAAGACGTAAGTGCCAGGGCACTGATATGGGAAAGAAAATCATTGTTTAAAAAAAAAGTAGCGTTATTGTCAGCTGCAATTTTTACATATATCATTCCGGAGGGTTTCTCGAATCTGATAACATTTCCAGCCTTCGGACAAATTGAGGGGAACGACTTGAATCGGTTACTTTTGTGCAAAAAATTACGAAAACCCGGCCTCGAATGTCGGGAAGAAATTCGTTGTTTAAAAAAAAAGTAGCGTTATTGTCAGCAGCAATTTTTACATATATCATTCCGGAGGGTTTCTCGAATCTGATAACATTTGAATCTTCCGGACAAATTGAGGGGAACGATTTGAATCGGTCGCTTTTATGTCGGAAAACGTAAGTGCCAGGGCACTGATATGGGAAAGAAAAATTATTGTTCAAAAAAAAAGTAGCGTTATTGTCAGCAGCAATTTTTACATATATCATTCCGGAGGGTTTCTCGAATCGGATAACATTTCAATCTTCTGACCAAATTGAGGGGAGCGATTCGAATCGGTCGCTTTTATGCCAGAAAACGTATGTGCCAGGGCGCTGATATGGGAAAGAAAGTCATTGTTTCAAAAAAAAGTAGCGTTATTGTCAGCAGCAATTTTTACATATATCATTCCGGAGGGTTTCTCGAATCTGATAACATTTCAATCATCCGGCCAAATTGAGGGGAACGATTTGAATCGGTCGCTTTTATGCCGGAAAACGTAAGTGCCAGGGCACTGATATGGGAAAGAAAATCATTGTTTAAAAAAAAAGTAGCGTTATTGTCAGCAGCAATTTTTACATATATCATTCCGGAGGGTTTCTCGAATCGGATAACATTTCAATCTTCTGACCAAATTGAGGGGAACGATTTGAATCGGTCGCTTTTATGCCGGAAAACGTAAGTGCCAGGGCACTGATATGGGAAAGAAAAATTATTGTTTAAAAAAAAAGTAGCGTTATTGTCAGCAGCAATTTTTACATATATCATTCCGGAGTGTTTCTCGAATCTGATAACATTTCAATCTTCCAAACAAATTGAGGGGAACGATTTGAATAGGTCGCTTTTATGCCGGAAAACGTAAGTCCCAGGGCACTGATATGGGACAGAAAAATTATTGTTTAAAAAAAAAGTAGCGTTATTGTCAGCTCCAATTTTTACATATATCATTCCGGAGGGTTTCTCGAATCTGATAACATTTCCATCCTCCGGACAAATTGATGGGAACGACTTGAATCGGTTACTTTTGTGCAAAAAATTTCGAAAACCCGGCCTCGAATGTCGGGAAGAAATTCGTTGTTTAAAAAAAAAGTAGCGTTATTGTCAGCAGCAATTTTTACATATATCATTCCGGAGGGTTGCTCGAATCTGATAACATTTCAATCTTCCGAACAAATTAAGGGGAACGATTTGAATCGGTCGCTTTTATGCCGGAAAACGTAAGTGCAACGGCACTGAAATGGGAAAGAAAATCATTGTTTAAAAAAAAAGTAGCGTTATTGTCAGCAGAAATTTTTACATATATCATTCCGGGGGGTTTCTGGAATCTGATAACATTTCAATCATCCGGCCAAATTGAGGGGAACGATTTGAATCGGTCGCTTTTATGCCGGCAAACGTAAGTGCCAGGGCACTGATATGGGAAAGAAAAATTATTGTTCAAAAAAAAAGTAGCGTTATTGTCAGCAGCAATTTTTACATATATCATTCCGGAGGGTTTCTGGAATCTTATAACATTTCAATCATCCGGCCAAATTGAGGGAAACGATTTGGATCAGTCGCTTTTATGCCGGAAAACGTAAGTGCCAGGGCACTGATATGGGGAAGAAAATCATTGTTTAAAAAAAAGTAGCGTTATTGTCAGCAGCAATTTTTACATATAGCATTCCGGAGGGTTTCTCGAATCTGATAACATTTGAATCTTCCGGACAAATTGAGGGGAACGACTTGAATCGGTTACTTTTGTGCAAAAAATTACGAAAACCCGGCTTCGAATGTCGGGAAGAAATTCGTTGTTTAAAATAAAAGTAGCGTTATTGTCAGCAGCAATTTTTACATATATCATTCCGGAGTGTTTCTCGAATCTGATAACATTTCAATCTTCTGACCAAATTGAGGGGAACGATTTGAATCGGTCGCTTTTATGCCAGAAGACGTAAGTGCCAGGGCACTGATATGGGAAAGAAAATCATTGTTTAAAAAAAAAGTAGCGTTATTGTCAGCAGCAATTTTTACATATATCATTCCGGAGGGTTTCTGGAATCTGATAACATTTCAATCATCCGGCCAAATTGAGGGGAACGATTTGAATCGGTCGCTTTTATGCCGGAAAACGTAAGTGCCAGGGCACTGATATGGGAAAGAAAATCATTGTTTAAAAAAAAAGTAGCGTTATTGTCAGCAGAAATTTTTACATATATCATTCCGGGGGGTTTCTGGAATCTGATAACATTTCAATCATCCGGCCAAATTGAGGGGAACGATTTGAATCGGTCGCTTTTATGCCGGAAAACGTAAGTGCCAGGGCACTGATATGGGAAGGAAAATCATTGTTTAAAAAAAAAGTAGCGTTATTGTCAGCTGCAATTTTTACATATATCATTCCGGAGGGTTTCTCGAATCTGATAACATTTCCATCCTCTGGACAAATTAAGGGGAACGATTTGAATCGGTCGCTTTTATGCAAAAAATTGTAAGAACCCGGCCACGAATATGGGAAAGAAAATCATTGTTTAAAAAAAAAGTAGCGTTATTGTCAGCAGCTATTTTTACATATATCATTCCGGAGGGTTTCTCGAATCTGATAACATTTGAATCTTCCGGACAAATTGAGGGGAACGACTTGAATCGGTTACTTTTGTGCAAAAAATTACGAAAACCCGGCCTCGAATGTCGGGAAGAAATTCGTTGTTTAAAATAAAAGTAGCGTTATTGTCAGCAGCAATTTTTACATATATCATTCCGGAGGGTTTCTCGAATCTGATAACATTTCTATCTTCTGACCAAATTGAGGCGAACGATTTGAATCGGTCGCTTTTATACCAGAAAACGTAAGTGCAACGGCACTGATATGGGAAAGAAAATCATTGTTTAAAAAAAAAGTATCGTTATCGTCAGCAGTAATTTTTACATATATCATTCCGGAGGGTTTCTCGAATCTGATAAGATTTCAATCATCCGGCCAAATTGAGGGGAACGATTTGAATCGATCGCTTTTATGCCGGAAAACGTAAGTGCCAGGGCACTGATATGGGAAGGAAAATCATTGTTTAAAAAAAAAGTAGCGTTATTGTCAGCTGCAATTTTTACATATATCATTCCGGAGGGTTTCTCGAATCTGATAACATTTCCATCCTCCGGACAAATTAAGGGGAACGATTTGAATCGGTCGCTTTTATGCCGGAAAACGTAAGTGCAACGGCACTGATATGGGAAAGAAAATCATTGTTTAAAAAAAAAGTAGCGTTATTGTCAGCAGAAATTTTTACATATATCATTCCGGGGGGTTTCTGGAATCTGATAACATTTCAATCTTCCGGACAAATTGAGGGGAACGACTTGAATCGGTTACTTTTGTGCAAAAAATTACGAAAACCCGGCTTCGAATGTCGGGAAGAAATTCGTTGTTTAAAAAAAAAGTAGCGTTATTGTCAGCAGCAATTTTTACATATATCATTCCGGAGGGTTTCTCGAATCGGATAACATTTCAATCTTCTGACCAAATTGAGGGGAGCGATTCGAATCGGTCGCTTTTATGCCAGAAAACGTATGTGCCAGGGCGCTGATATGGGAAAGAAAGTCATTGTTTCAAAAAAAAGTAGCGTTATTGTCAGCTGCAATTTTTACATATATCATTCCGGAGGGTTTCTCGAATCTGATAACATTTCCAGCCTCCGGACAAATTGAGGGGAACGACTTGAAACGGTTACTTTTGTGCAAAAAATTACGAAAACCCGGCCTCGAATGTCGGGAAGAAATTCGATGTTTAAAAAAAAAGTAGCGTTATTGTCAGCAGCAATGTTGACATATATCAATCCGGAGGGTTTGTGGAATCTGATAACATTTCAATCATACGGCCAAATTGAGGGGAACGATTTGAATCGGTCGCTTTTTTGCCGGAAAACGTAAGTGCCAGGGCACTGATATGGGAAAGAAAATCATTGTTTTACAAAAAAGTAGCGTTATTGTCAGCAGCAATTTTTACATATATCATTCCGGAGGGTTTCCCGAATCGGATAACATTTCAATCTTCCGGACAAATTGAGGGGAACGATTGGAATCGGTCGGTGTTATGCCGGAAAACGTAAGTGCAACGGCACTGAAATGGGAAAGAAAATCATTGTTTAAAAAAAAAGTAGCGTTATTGTCAGCAGAAATTTTTACATATATCATTCCGGGGGGTTTCTGGAATCTGATAACATTTCAATCATCCGGCCAAATTGAGGGGAACGATTTGAATCGGTCGCTTTTATGCCGGCAAACGTAAGTGCCAGGGCGCTGATATGGGAAAGAAAATCATTGATTCAAAAAAAAGTAGCGTTTTTGTCAGCTGCAATTTTTACATATATCATTCCGGAGGGTTTCTCGAATCTGATAACATTTCCAGCCTCCGGACAAATTGAGGGGAACGACTTGAAACGGTTACTTTTGTGCAAAAAATTACGAAAACCCGGCCTCGAATGTCGGGAAGAAATTCGTTGTTTAAAAAAAAAGTAGCGTTATTGTCAGCAGCAATTTTTACATATATCATTCCGGAGGGTTTCTCGAATCTGATAACGTTGCAATCTTCCGGACAAATTGAGGGGAACGATTTGAATCGGTCGCTTTTATGCCGGAAAACGTAAGTGCCAGGGCACTGATATGGGAAAGAAAAATATTGTTTAAAAAAAAGTAGCGTTATTGTCAGCAGCAATTTTTACATATATCATTCCGGAGGGTTTCTCGAATCTGATAACATTGCAATCTTCCGGACAAATTGAGGGGAACGATTTGAATCGGTCGCTTTTATGCCGGAAAACGTAAGTGCAACGGCACTGATATGGGAAAGAAAATCATTGTTTAAAAAAAAAGTAGCGTTATTGTCAGCAGCAATGTTGACATATATCAATCCGGAGGGTTTGTGGAATCTGATAACATTTCAATCATACGGCCAAATTGAGGGGAACGATTTGAATCGGTCGCTTTTTTGCCGGAAAACGTAAGTGCCAGGGCACTGATATGGGAAAGAAAATCATTGTTTAAAAAAAAAGTAGCGTTATTGTCAGCAGCAATTTTTACATATATCATTCCGGAGGGTTTCTCGAATCGGATAACATTTCAATCTGCTGACCAAAGTGTGGGGAACGATTTGAATCGGTCGCTTTTATGCCGGAAAACGTAAGTGCCAGAGCACTGATATGGGAAAGAAAATTATTGTTTAAAAAAAAAGTAGCGTTATTATCAGCAGCAATTTTTACATATATCATTCCGGAGGGTTTCTCGAATCTGATAACATTTCAATCATCCGGCCAAATTGAGGGGAACGACTTGAATCGGTTACTTTTATGCCGGCAAACGTAAGTGCCCGGGCACTGATATGGGAAAGAAAATCATTGTTTAAAAAAAAAGTAGCGTTATTGTCAGCAGAAATTTTTACATATATCATTCCGGTGGGTTTCTGGAATCTGATAACATTTCCAGCCTTAGGACAAATTGAGGGGAACGACTTGAATCGGTAACTTTTGTGCAAAAAATTACGAAAACCCGGCCTCGAATGTCGGGAAGAAATTCGTTGTTTAAAATAAAAGTAGCGTTATTGTCAGCAGCAATTTTTACATATATCATTCCGGAGTGTTTCTCGAATCTGATAACATTTCAATCTTCCGAACAAATTGAGGGGAACGATTTGAATAGGTCGCTTTTATGCCGGAAAACGTAAGTGCAACGGCACTGATATGGGAAAGAAAATCATTGTTTAAAAAAAAAGTAGCGTTATTGTCAGCAGAAATTTTTACATATATCATTCCGGGGGGTTTCTGGAATCTGATAACATTTCAATCATCCGGCCAAATTGAGGGGAACGATTTGAATCGGTCGCTTTTATGCCGGAAAACGTAAGTGCCAGGGCACTGATATGGGAAAGAAAATCATTTTTAAACAAAAAAGTAGCGTTATTGTCAGCAGCAATTTTTACATTTATCATTCCGGAGGGTTTCTCGAATCGGATAAGATTTCAATCTTCCGGACAAATTGAGGAGAACGATTGGAATCGGTCGCTGTTATGCCGGAAAACGTAAGTGCAACGGCACTGAAATGGGAAAGAAAATCATTGTTTAAAAAAAAATCAGCGTTATTGTCAGCAGCAATTTTTACATATATCATTCCGGAGGGTTTCTCGAATCTGATAACATTTCAATCTTCCGGACAAATTGAGGGGAACGACTTGAATCGGTTACTTTTGTGCAAAAAATTACGAAAACCCGGCCTCGAATGTCGGGAAGAAATTCGTTGTTTAAAAAAAAAGTAGCGTTATTGTCAGCAGCAATTTTTACATATATCATTCCGGAGGGTTTCTCGAATCTGATAACATTTCAATCTTCCGGACAAATTGAGGGGAACGATTTGAATCGGTCGCTTTTATGCCGGAAAACGTAAGTGCAACGGCACTGATATGGGAAAGAAAATCATTGTTTAAAAAAAAAGTAGCGTTATTGTCAGCAGCAATTTTTACATATATCATTCCGGAGGGTTTCTCGAATCTGATAACATTTCAATCATCCGGCCAAATTGAGGGGAACGATTTGAATCGGTCGCTTTTATGCCGGAAAACGTAAGTGCCAGGGCACTGATATGGGAAAGAAAATCATTGTTTAAAAAAAAAGTAGCGTTATTGTCAGCAGCAATTTTTACATATATCATTCCGGAGGGTTTCTCGAATCTGATAACATTTTAATCTTCCGGCCAAATTGAGGGGAACGATTTGAATCGGTCGATTTTATGCCGGAAAACGTAAGTGCCAGGGCACTGATATGGGAAAGAAAATCATTGTTTAAAAAAAAAGTAGCGTTATTGTCAGCAGCAATTTTGACATATATCATTCCGGATGGTTTCTCGAATCGGATAACATTTCAATCTTCCGGACAAATTGAAGGGAACGATTTGATTCGGTCGCTTTTATGCCGGAAAACGTAAGTGCCAGGGCACTGATATGGGAAAGAAAAATCATTGTTTAAAAAAAAAGTAGCGTTATTGTCAGCAGCTATTTTTACATATATCATTCCGGAGGGTTTCTCGAATCTGATAACATTTGAATCTTCCGGACAAATTGAGGGGAACGACTTGAATCGGTTACTTTTGTGCAAAAAATTACGAAAACCCGGCCTCGAATGTCGGGAAGAAATTCGTTGTTTAAAATAAAAGTAGCGTTATTGTCAGCAGCAATTTTTACATATATCATTCCGGAGTGTTTCTCGAATCTGATAACATTTCAATCTTCCGAACAAATTGAGGGGAACGATTTGAATCGGTCGCTTTTATGCCGGAAAACGTAAGTGCAACGGCACTGATATGGGAAAGAAAATCATTGTTTAAAAACAAATTAGCGTTATTGTCAGCAGAAATTTTTACATATATCATTCCGGGGGGTTTCTGGAATCTGATAACATTTCAATCATCCGGCCAAATTGAGGGGAACGATTTGAATCGGTCGCTTTTATGCCGGCAAACGTAAGTGCTAGGGCACTGATTTGGGAAAGAAAAATCATTGTTTCAAAAAAAAGTAGCGTTATTGTCAGCTGCAATTTTTACATATATCAATCCGGAGGGTTTCTCGAATCTGATAACATTTCAATCTTCCGAACAAATTGAGGGGAACGATTTGAATAGGTCGCTTTTATGTCGGAAAACGTAAGTGCAACGGCACTGATATGGGAAAGAAAATCATTGTTTAAAAAAAAAGTAGCGTTATTGTCAGCAGAAATTTTTACATATATCATTCCGGGGGTTTCTGGAATCTGATAACATTTCAATCTTCCGGACAAATTGAGGGGAACGACTTGAATCGGTTACTTTTGTGAAAAAAATTACGAAAACCCGGCTTCGAATGTCGGGAAGAAATTCGTTGTTTAAAATAAAAGTAGCGTTATTATAAGCAGCAATTTTTACATATATCATTCCGGAGTGTTTCTTGAATCTGATAACATTTCAATATTCCGAACAAATTGAGGGGAACGATTTGAATCGGTCGCTTTTATGCCGGAAAACGTAAGTGCAACGGCACTGATATGGGAAAGAAAATCATTGTTTAAAAAAAAAGTAGCGTTATTGTCAGCTGCAATTTTTACATATATCATTCCGGAGGGTTTCTCGAATCTGATAACATTTCAATCATCCGGCCAAATTGAGGGGAACGATTTGAATCGGTCGCTTTCATGCCGGAAAACGTAAGTGCCAGGGCACTGATATGGGAAAGAAAATCATTGTTTAAAAACAAATTAGCGGTATTGTCAGCTGCAATTTTTACATATATCATTCCGGAGGGTTTCTCGAATCTGATAACATTTCCAGCCTCCGGACAAATTGAGGGGAACGGCTTGAATCGGTTACTTTCATGCCGGAAAACGTAAGTGCCAGGGCACTGATATGGGAAAGAAAATCATTGTTTAAAAAAAAGTAGCGTTATTGTCAGCAGCAATTTTTACATATATCATTCCGGAGGGTTTCTCGAATCTGATAACATTTCAATCTTCCGGACAAATTGAGGGGAACGATTTGAATCGGTCGCTTTTATGCCGGAAAACGTAAGTGCCAGGGCACTGATATGGGAAAGAAAAATTATTGTTAAAAAAAAAAGTAGCGTTATTGTCAGCAGCAATTTTTACATATATCATTCCGGAGTGTTTCTTGAATCTGATAACATTTCAATCTTCCGAACAAATTGAGGGGAACGATTTGAATCGGTCGCTTTTATGCCGGAAAACGTAAGTGCAACGGCACTGATATGGGAAAGAAAATCATTGTTTATAAAAAAAGTAGCGTTATTGTCAGCAGAAATTTTTACATATATCATTCCGGGGGGTTTCTGGAATCTGATAACATTTCAATCTTCCGGACAAATTGAGGGGAACGACTTGAATCGGTTACTTTTGTGCAAAAAATTACGAAAACCCGGCCTCGAATGTCGGGAAGAAATTCGTTGTTTCAAATAAAAGTAGCGTTATTGTCAGCAGCAATTTTTACATATATCATTCCGGAGTGTTTCTCGAATCTGATAACATTTCAATCTTCCGAACAAATTGAGGGGAACGATTTGAATCGGTCGCTTTTATGCCGGCAAACGTAAGTGCTAGGGCACTGATATGGGAAAGAAAAATCATTGTTTCAAAAAAAAGTAGCGTTATTGTCAGCTGCAATTTTTACATATATCATTCCGGAGGGTTTCTCGAATCTGATAACATTTCCAGCCTTCGGACAAATTGAGGGGAACGACTTGAATCGGTTACTTTTGTGCAAAAAATTACGAAAACCCGGCCTCGAATGTCGGGAAGAAATTCGTTGTTTAAAAAAAAAGTAGCGTTATTGTCAGCAGCAATTTTTACATATATAATTCCGGAGGGTTTCTGGAATCTTATAACATTTCAATCATGCGGCCAAATTGAGGGAAACGATTTGAATCGGTCGCTTTTATGCCGGCAAACGTAAGTGCCAGGGCACTGATATGGGGAAGAAAATCATTGTTTAAAAAAAAGTAGCGTTATTGTCAGCAGCAATTTTTACATATATCATTACGGAGTGTTTCTCGAATCTGATAACATTTCAATCTTCCGAACAAATTGAGGGGAACGATTTGAACAGGTCGCTTTTATGCCGGAAAACGTAAGTGCAACGGCACTGATATGGGAAAGAAAATCATTGTTTAAAAAAAAAAGTAACGTTATTGTCAGCAGAAATTTTTACATATATCATTTCGGAGGGTTTCTGGAATCTGATAACATTTCAATCTTCTGACCAAATTGAGGGAACGATTTGAATCGGTCGCTTTTATGCCAGATGACGTATGTGTCAGGGCACTGATATGGGAAAGAAAATCATTGTTAAAAAAAAAAGTAGCGTTATTGTCAGCAGCAATTTTTACATATATCATTCCGGAGGGTTTCTCGAATCGGATAACAATTAGATCTTCCGGACAAATTGAGGGGAACGATTTGAATCGGTCGCTTTTATGCCGGAAAACGTAAGTGCCAGGGCACTGATATGGGAAAGAAAATCATTGTTTAAAAAAAATAGCGTTATAGTCAGCTACAATTTTTACATATATCATTCCGGAGGGTTTCTCGAATCTGATAACATTTCCAGCCTTAGGACAAATTGAGGGGAACGACTTGAATCGGTTACTTTTGTGCAAAAAATTACGAAAACCCGGCCTCGAATGTCGGGAAGAAATTCGTTGTTTAAAAAAAAAGTAGCGTTATTGTCAGCAGCAATTTTTACATATATCATTCCGGAGGGTTTCTCGAATCTGATAACATTTCAATCTTCCGAACAAATTGAGGGGAACGATTTGAATCGGTCGCTTTTATGCCGGAAAACGTAAGTGCAACGGCACTGATATGGGAAAGAAAATCATTGTTTAAAAAAAAAGTAGCGTTATTGTCAGCAGAAATTTTTACATATATCATTCCGGGGGGTTTCTGGAATTTGATAACATTTCAATCATCCGGCCAAATTGAGGGGGACAATTTAAATCGGTCGCTTTAATGCCGGAAAACGTAAGTGCAACGGCACTGATATGGGAAAGAAAATCATTGCTTACAAAAAAAGTAGCGTTATTGTCAGCAGCAATTTTTACATATATCATTCCGGAGTGTTTCTCGAATCTGATAACATTTCAATCATCCGGCCAAATTGAGGGGAACGATTTGAATCGGTCGCTTTTATGCCGGAAAACGTAAGTGCTAGGGCACTGATATGGGAAAGAAAAATCATTGTTTCAAAAAAAAGTAGCGTTATTGTCAGCTGCAATTTTTACATATATCATTCCGGAGGGTTTCTCGAATCTGATAACATTTCCAGCCTTAGGACAAATTGAGGGGAACGACTTGAATCGGTTACTTTTATGCCGGCAAACGTAAGTGCCCGGGCACTGATATGGGAAAGAAAATCATTGTTTATAAAAAAAAGTAGCGTTATTGTCAGCAGAAATTTTTACATATATCATTCCGGGGGGTTTCTGGAATCTGATAACATTTCAATCATCCGGCCAAATTGAGGGGAACGATTTGAATCGGTCGCTTTTATGCCGGAAAACGTAAGTGCCAGGGCACTGATATGGGAAAGAAAAATTATTGTTAAAAAAAAAAGTAGCGTTATTGTCAGCAGCAATTTTTACATATATCATTCCGGAGTGTTTCTTGAATCTGATAACATTTCAATCTTCCGAACAAATTGAGGGGAACGATTTGAATCGGTCGCTTTTATGCCGGAAAACGTAAGTGCAACGGCACTGATATGGGAAAGAAAATCATTGTTTATAAAAAAAGTAGCGTTATTGTCAGCAGAAATTTTTACATATATCATTCCGGGGGGTTTCTGGAATCTGATAACATTTCAATCTTCCGGACAAATTGAGGGGAACGACTTGAATCGGTTACTTTTGTGCAAAAAATTACGAAAACCCGGCCTCGAATGTCGGGAAGAAATTCGTTGTTTAAAAAAAAAGTAGCGTTATTGTCAGCAGCTATTTTTACATATATAATTCCGGAGGGTTTCTGGAATCTTATAACATTTCAATCATGCGGCCAAATTGAGGGAAACGATTTGAATCGGTCGCTTTTATGCCGGCAAACGTAAGTGCTAGGGCACTGATATGGGAAAGAAAAATCATTGTTTAAAAAAAAAGTAGCGTTATTGTCAGCAGCAATTTTTACATATATCATTCCGGAGGGTTTCTCGAATCTGATAACATTTGAATCTTCCGGACAAATTGAGGGGAACGACTTGAATCGGTTACTTTTGTGCAAAAAATTATGAAAACCCGGACTCGAATGTCGGGAAGAAATTCGTTGTTTAAAAAAAAAGTAGCGTTATTGTCAGCGGCAATTTTTACATATATAATTCCGGAGGGTTTCTGGAATCTTATAACATTTCAATCATGCGGCCAAATTGAGGGAAACGATTTGAATCGGTCGCTTTTATGCCGGCAAACGTAAGTGCCAGGGCACTGATATGGGGAAGAAAATCATTGTTTAAAAAAAAGTAGCGTTATTGTCAGCAGCAATTTTTACATATATCATTACGGAGTGTTTCTCGAATCTGATAACATTTCAATCTTCCGAACAAATTGAGGGGAACGATTTGAACAGGTCGCTTTTATGCCGGAAAACGTAAGTGCAACGGCACTGATATGGGAAAGAAAATCATTGTTTAAAAAAAAAGTAGCGTTATTGTCAGCAGAAATTTTTACATATATCATTTCGGAGGGTTTCTGGAATCTGATAACATTTCAATCTTCTGGACAAATTCAGGGGAACGACTTGAATCGGTCGCTTTTATGCCAGAAGACGTATGTGCCAGCGCACTGATATGGGAAAGAAAATCATTGTTAAAAAAAAAAGTAGCGTTATTGTCAGCAGCAATTTTTACATATATCATTCCGGAGGGTTTCTCGAATCGGATAACAATTAGATCTTCCGGACAAATTGAGGGGAACGATTTGAATCGGTCGCTTTTATGCCGGAAAACGTAAGTGCCAGGGCACTGATATGGGAAAGAAAATCATTGTTTAAAAAAAAATAGCGTTATAGTCAGCTACAATTTTTACATATATCATTCCGGAGGGTTTCTCGAATGTGATAACATTTCCAGCCTTAGGACAAATTGAGGGGAACGACTTGAATCGGTTACTTTTGTGCAAAAAATTACGAAAACCCGGCCTCGAATGTCGGGAAGAAATTCGTTGTTTAAAGAAAAAGTAGCGTTATTGTCAGCAGCAATTTTTACATATATCATTCCGGAGTGTTTCTCGAATCTGATAACATTTCAATCTTCCAAACAAATTGAGGGGAACGATTTGAATAGGTCGCTTTTATGCCGGAAAACGTAAGTGCAACGGCACTGATATGGGAAAGAAAATCATTGTTTAAAAAAAAAGTAGCGTTATTGTCAGCAGAAATTTTTACATATATCATTCCGGGGGGTTTCTGGAATCTGATAACATTTCAATCATCCGGCCAAATTGAGGGGAACGATTTGAATCGGTCGCTTTTATGCTGGAAAACGTAAGTGCCAGGGCACTGATATGGGAAAGAAAAATTATTGTTCAAAAAAAAAGTAGCGTTATTGTCAGCAGCAATTTTTACATATATCATTCCGGAGGGTTTCTGGAATCTGATAACATATCAATCATCCGGCCAAATTGAGGGGAACGATTTGAATCGGTCGCTTTTATGCCGGAAAACGTAAGTGCCAGGGCACTGATATGGGAAGGAAAATCATTGTTTAAAAAAAAAGTAGCGTTATTGTCAGCTGCAATTTTTATATATATCATTCCGGAGGGTTTCTCGAATCTGATAACATTTCAATCTTCCGGACAAATTGAGGGGAACGACTTGAATCGGTTACTTTTGTGCAAAAAATTACGAAAACCCGGCCTCGAATGTCGGGAAGAAATTCGTTGTTTAAAAAAAAAGTAGCGTTATTGTCAGCAGCTATTTTTACATATATCATTCCGGAGGGTTTCTCGAATCTGATAACATTTGAATCTTCCGGACAAATTGAGGGGAACGACTTGAATCGGTTACTTTTGTGCAAGAAAACGTAAGTGCAAGGGCACTGATATGGGAAAGAAAATCATTGTTTAAAAAAAAAGTAGCGTTATTGTCAGCAGAAATTTTTACATATATCATTCCAGGGGGTTTCTGGAATTTGATAACATTTCCAGCATTAGGACAAATTGAGGGGAACGATTTGAATCGGTCGCTTTTATGCAAAAAATACGAAAACCCGGCACTGATATGGGGAAGAAATTCATTGTTTAAAAAAAAAGTAGCGTTATTGTCAGCAGCAATTTTTACATATATCATTCCGGGGGGTTTCTCGAATCTGATAACATTTCAATCTTCCGAACAAATTGAGGGGAACGATTTGAATAGGTCGCTTTTATGCCGGAAAACGTAAGTGCAACGGCACTGATATGGGAAAGAAAATCATTGTTTAAAAAAAAAGTAGCGTTATTGTCAGCAGAAATTTTTACATATATAATTCCGGAGGGTTTCTGGAATCTTATAACATTTCAATCATCCGGCCAAATTGAGGGGAACGATTTGAAGCGGTCGCTTTTATGCCGGCAAACGTAAGTGCTAGGGCACTGATATGGGAAAGAAAAATCATTGTTTCAAAAAAAAGTAACGTTATTGTTAGCAGCAATTTTTACATATATCATTCCGGAGTGTTTCTTGAATCTTATAACATTTCAATCATCCGGCCAAATTGAGGGGAACGATTTGAATCGGTCGCTTTTATGCCGGCAAACGTAAGTGCCCGGGCACTGATATGGGAAAGAAAATCATTGTTTAAAAAAAAGTAGCGTTATTGTCAGCAGAAATTTTTACATATATCATTCCGGGGGGTTTCTGGAATCTGATAACATTTCAATCTTCCGGACAAATTGAGGGGAACGACTTGAATCGGTTACTTTTGTGCAAAAAATTACGAAAACCCGGCCTCGAATGTCGGGAAGAAATTCGTTGTTTAAAATAAAAGTAGCGTTATTGTCAGCAGCAATTTTTACATATATCATTCCGGAGTGTTTCTCGAATCTGATAACATTTCAATCTTCCGAACAAATTGAGGGGAACGATTTGAATAGGTCGCTTTTATGCCGGAAAACGTAAGTGCAACGGCACTGATATGGGAAAGAAAATCATTGTTTAAAAACAAATTAGCGTTATTGTCAGCAGAAATTTTTACATATATCATTCCGGGGGGTTTCTGGAATCTGATAACATTTCAATCATCCGGCCAAATTGAGGGGAACGATTTGGATCGGTCGCTTTTATGCCGGAAAACGTAAGTGCCAGGGCACTGATATGGGACAGAAAAATTATTGTTTAAAAAAAAAGTAGCGTTATTGTCAGCGGCAATTTTTACATATATAATTCCGGAGGGTTTCTGGAATCTTATAACATTTCAATCATCCGGCCAAATTGAGGGGAACGATTTGAATCGGTCGCTTTTATGCCGGCAAACGTAAGTGCTAGGGCACTGATATGGGAAAGAAAAATCATTGTTTCAAAAAAAAGTAACGTTATTGTCAGCTGCAATTTTTACATATATCATTCCGGAGGGTTTCTGAAATCTGATAACATTTCAATCTTCCGGACAAATTGAGGGGAAGGAGATGAATCGATTGCTATTGTGTAAAAAATTACGAAAACCCAGCCTCGAATGTCGGGAAGAAATTCGTTGTTTAAAAAAAAGTAGCGTTATTATCAGCAACAATTTTTATATATATCATTCAGGAGGGTATCTCGAATCTGATAACATTTTAATCTTCCGGTCAATTTGAGGGGAACGATTTGAAGCGGTCGCTTTTATGCCAGAAAACGTAAGTGCCAGGGCACTGATATGGGAAAGAAAATCATTGTTTAAAAAAAAAGTAGCGTTATTGTCAGCAGCAATTTTTACATATATCATTCCGGAGGGTTTCTGGAATCTGATAACATTTCAATCTTCCGGTCAAATTGAGGGGAACGATTTGAATCGGTCGCTTTTATGCCAGAAAACGTAAGTACAAGGGCACTGATATGGGAAAGTAAATCATTGTTTAAAAAAAAGTAGCGTTATTGTCAGCAGCAATTTTTACATATATCATTCCGGAGGGTTTCTCGAATTGGATAACAATTAGATCTTCCGGACAAATTGAGGGGAACGATTTGAATAGGTCGCTTTTATGCCGGAAAACGTAAGTGCCAGTGCACTGATATGGGACAGAAAAATTATTGTTTAAAAAAAAAGTAGCGTTATTGTCAGCGGCAATTTTTACATATATAATTCCGGAGGGTTTCTGGAATCTTATAACATTTTAATCATCCGGCCAAATTGAGGGGAACGATTTGAATCGGTCGCTTTTATGCCGGCAAACGTAAGTGCTAGGGCACTGATATGGGAAAGAAAAATCATTGTTTCAAAAAAAAGTAGCGTTATTGTCAGCTGCAATTTTTAATATATCATTCCGGAGGCTTTTATAGATTCGAATAAAGCCTCCGGAATGATATACGAAAAATTGTGCTCGATCATGTTTTTTTAAAACAACGGATTTTTCTTTCCCATACCTGGCTTTACGGACCGATTCAAATCGTTCCCCTCAATTTGTCCGGATGATTGAAATGTTATCAGATTCGAGAAAGCCTCCGGAATTATATATGTAAAAATTGCTGCTGACAATAACGCTACTTTTTTTTTAAACAATGATTTTCTTTCCCATATCAGTGCCCTGGCACTTACGTTTTCTGACATAAAAGCGACCGATTCAAATCGTTCCCCTCAAATTGACGGGAAGATTAAAATGTTATCAGATTCGAGAAAGCCTCCGGAATGATATATGTAAAAATTGCTGCTGACAATAACGCTACTTTTTTTTTAAACAATGATTTTCTTTCCCATATCAGTGCCCTGGCACTTACGTTTTCTGGCATAAAAGCGACCGATTCAAATTGTTCCCCTCAATTTGTCCGGATGATTGAAATGTTATCAGATTCGAGAAAGCCTCCGGAATTATATATGTAAAAATTGCTGCTGACAATAATGCTACTTTTTTTTTAAAGAATGATTTTCTTTCCCATATCAGTGCCCTGGCACTTACGTTTTCCGGCATAAAAGCGACCGATTCAAATCGTTCCCCTCAATTTGACCGGAAGATTGATATGTTATTAGATTCGATAAAGCCTCACGAATGATATATGTAAAAATTGCTGGTCACAATAACGCTATTTTTTTTTTAAACAATGATTTTCTTTCCCCTATCAATGCCCTGGCACTTGCTCTCTTGCATAAAAGCGACCGAATCAAATCGTTCCTCTCAATTTGACCGGAAGATTGAAATGTTATCAGATTCTAGAAAGCCTCCGGAATGATTTGTGTAAGAAGTGCTGCTGACAATAACGCTACTTTTTTTTTAAACAATGATTTTCTTTCCCATATCAGTGCCCTGGCACTTACGTTTTCTGGCATAAAAGCGACCGATTCAAATCGTTCCCGTCAAATTGACCGGAAGATTGAAATGTTATTAGATTCGAGATACCCTACTGAATGATGTATGTAAAAATTGCTGCTGACAATAACGCTACTTTTTTTTTAAACAATGATTTTTTCCCATATCAGTGCCCATGCACTTACGTTTTCTGGCATAAAAGCGACCGATTCAAATCGTTTCCCTCAATTTGGCCGGAGGATTGAAATGTTATCTGATTCGAGAAAGCTTCCGGAATGATGTATGTAAAAATTGCCGCTGACAATAACGCTACTTTTTTTTTAAACTACGATTTTCTTTCCCATATCAGTGCCCTGGCACTTACGTTTTCTGGCATAAAAGCGACCGATTCAAATTGTTCCCCTCAATTTGTCCGGATGATTGAAATGTTATCAGATTCGAGAAAGCCTCCGGAATTATATATGTAAAAATTGCTGCTGACAGTAACGCTACTTTTTTTTTAAACAATGATTTTCTTTCCCATATCAGTGCCCTGGCATTTACGTTTTCCGGCATAAAAGCGACCGATTCAAATCGTTCCCCTCAATTTGGCCGGATGATTGAAATGTTATCAGATTCCAGAAACCCTTCGGAATGATATATGTAAAAATTGTTACTGACAATAACGCTACTTTTTTTTAAACAACGAATTTCTTCCCGACATTCGAGGCCGGGTTTTCGTAATTTTTTACACAATAGCAATCGATTCATGTCCTTCCCCTCAATTTGTCCGGAAGATTGAAATGTTATCAGATTTCAGAGACCCTCCGGAATGATGTATGTAAAAATTGCTGCTGACAATAACGCTACTTTTTTTTTAAACAATGATTTTTTCCCATATCAGTGCCCATGCACTTACGTTTTCTGGCATAAAAGCGGCCGATTCAAATCGTTCCCCTCAATTTGACCGGAAGATTGAAATGTTATTAGATTCGAGAAAGCCTCCGGAATGATTTATGTAAAAAGTGCTGCTCACAATAACGTTACTTTTTTTTTAAACAATGATTTTTTCCCATATCAGTGCCCATGCACTTACGTTTTCCGGCATAAAAGCGACCGATTCAAATCGTTCCCCTCAATTTGGCCGGATGATTGAAATGTTATCAGATTCCAGAAACCCTTCGGAATGATATATGTAACAATTGCTGGTGACAATAACGCTACTTTTTTTTTAAACAATGATTTTCTTTCCCCTATCAATGCCCTGGCACTTGCTCTCTGGCATAAAAGCGACCGAATCAAATCGTTCCTCTCAATTTGACCGGAAGATTGAAATGTTATCAGATTCGAGAAAGCCTCCGGAATTATATATGTAAAAATTGCTGCTGACAATAACGCTACTTTTTTTTTAAACAATGATTTTCTTTCCCATATCAGTGCCCTGGCACTTACGTTTTCTGGCATAAAAGCGACCGATTCAAATCGTTCCCGTCAAATTGACCGGAAGATTGAAATGTTATCAGATTCGAGATACCCTCCTGAATGATGTATGTAAAAATTGCTGCTGACAATAACGCTACTTTTTTTTTAAACAATGATTTTTTCCCATATCAGTGCCCATGCACTTACGTTTTCTGGCATGAAAGCGACCGATTCAAATCGTTTCCCTCAATTTGGCCGGAAGATTGAAATGTTATCTGATTCGAGAAAGCTTCCGGAATGATGTATGTAAAAATTGCTGCTGACAATAACGCTACTTTTTTTTTAAACAATGATTTTCTTTCCCATATCAGTGCCCTGGCACTTACGTTTTCTGGCATAAAAGCGACCGATTCAAATCGTTCCCCTCAAATTGACCGGAAGATTGAAATGTTATCAGATTCGAGAAAGCCTCCGGAATGATATATGTAAAAATTGCTGCTGACAATAACGCTACTTTTTTTTTAAACAATGATTTTCTTTCCCATATCAGTGCCCTGGCACTTACGTTTTCCGGCATAAAAGCGACCGATTCAAATCGTTCCCCTCAATTTGACCGGAAGATTGACATGTTATTAGATTCGATAAAGCCTCCCGAATGATATATGTAAAAATTGCTGCTGACAATAACGCCACTTTTTTTTAAACAATGATTTTCATTCCCATATCAGTGCCCTGGCACTTACGTTTTCTGGCATAAAAGCGACCGATTCAAATTGTTCCCCTCAATTTGACCGGAAGATTGAAATGTTATCAGATTCGAGAAAGCCTCCGGAATTATATATGTGAAAATTGCTGCTGACAATAACGCTACTTTTTTTTTAAACAATGATTTTTTCCCATATCAGTGCCCTTGCACTTACGTTTTCTGGCATAAAAGCGATCGATTCAAATCGTTCCCCTCAAATTGACCGGAATATTGAAATGTTATCAGATTCAAGAAAGCCTCCGGAATGATTTATGTAAAAATTGCTGCTGACAATAACGCTACTTCTTTTTTAAACAATGATTTTCTTTCCCATATCAGTGCCCTGGCACTTACGTTTTCTGGCATAAAAGCGACCGATTCAAATCGTTCCCCTCAATTTGACCGGAAGATTGAAATGTTATCAGATTCGATAAAGCCTCCGGAATGATATATGTAAAAATTGCTCCTGACAATAACGCTACTTTTTTTTTAACCAATGATTTTCTTTCCCATATCAGTACCCTGGCATTTACGTTTTCCGGCATAAAAGCGACCGATTCAAATCGTTCCCCTCAATTTGACCGGAAGATTGAAATGTTATCAGATTCCAGAAACCCTTCGGAATGATATATGTAAAAATTGCTGCTGACAATAACGCTACTTTTTTTTTAAACAATGATTTTCTTTCCCATATCAGTGCCCTGGCACTTACGTTTTCTGGCATAAAAGCGACCGATTCAAATCGTTCCCGTCAAATTGACCGGAAGATTGAAATGTTATCAGATTTCAGAAACCCTCCGGAATGATATATGTAACAATTGCTGGTGACAATAACGCTACTTTTTTTTTAAACAATGATTTTCTTTCCCATATCAATGCCCTGGCACTTGCTCTCTGGCATAAAAGCGACCGATTCAAATCGTTCCCCTCAATTTGACCGGAAGATTGAAAAGTTATCAGATTCGATAAAGCCTCCGGAATGATATATGTAAAAATTGCTGCTTACAATAACGCTACTCCTTTTTTAACCAATGATTTTCTTTCCCATATCAATGCCCTGGCACTTGCTTTCTGGCATAAAAGCGACCGATTCAAATCGTTCCCCTCAATTTGACCGGAAGATTGAAATGTTATCTGATTCGAGAAAGCCTCCGGGATGATATATGTAAAAATTGCTGCTGACAATAACGTTACTTTTTTTTTAAACAATGATTTTCTTTCCCATATCAGTGCCCTGGCATTTACGTTTTCCGGCATAAAAGCGACCGATTCAAATCGTTCCCCTCAATCTTGCCGGATGATTGAAATGTTATCAGATTCCAGAAACCCTCCGGAATGATATATGTAAAAATTGCTGCTTACAATAACGCTACTATTTTTTAAACAATGATTTTCTTTCCCATATCAGTGCCCATGCACTTACGTTTTCTGGCATAAAAGCGACCGATTCAAATCGTTTCCCTCAATTTGGCCGGAAGATTGAAATGTTATCTGATTCAAGAAAGCCTCCGGAATGATTTATGTAAAAATTGCTGCTGACAATAACGCTACTTCTTTTATAAACAATGATTTTCTTTCCCATATCAGTGCCCTTGTACTTACGTTTTCTGGCATAAAAGCGACCGATTCAAATCGTTCCCCTCAATTTGGCCGGAAGATTGAAATGTCATCTAATTCGAGAAAGCTTCCGGAAAGATATATGTAAAAATTGCTGCTGACAATAACGCAACTTTTTTTTTTATAGTGATTTTCTTTCCCATATCAGTGCCCTTGCACGTTTTCTGGCATAAAAGCGACCGATTCAAATCGTTCCCCTCAATCTGGCGGGATGATTGAAATGTTACCAGATTTCAAAAACCCTCCGGAATGATATATGTAAAAATTGCTGCTGACAATAACGCTACTTTTTTTTTAAACAATGATTTTCTTTCCCATATCAGTGCCCTGGCACTTACGTTTTCTGGCATAAAAGCGACCGCTTCAAATCGTTCCCCTGAAATTGACCGGAAGATTAAAATGTTATCAGATTAGAGATACCCTCCTGAATGATATATGTAAAAATTGCTTCTGACAATAACGCTACTTTTTTTTAAAACAATCATTTTTTCCCATATTAGTTCCCTGGCATTTACGTTTTCCGGCATAAAAGCGGCCGATTCAAATCGTTCCCCTCAATTTGACCGGAAGATTGAAATGTTATTAGATTCGAGAAAGCCTCCGGAATGATTTATGTAAAAAGTGCTGCTCACAATAACGTTACTTTTTTTTTAAACAATGATTTTTTCCCATATCAGTGCCCATGCACTTACGTTTTCCGGCATAAAAGCGACCGATTCAAATCGTTCCCCTCAATTTGGCCGGATGATTGAAATGTTATCAGATTCCAGAAACCCTTCGGAATGATATATGTAAAAATTGTTACTGACAATAACGCTACTTTTTTTTAAACAACGAATTTCTTCCCGACATTCGAGGCTGGGTTTTCGTAATTTTTTACACAATAGCAATCGATTCATCTCCTTCCCCTCAATTTGACCGGAAGATTGAAATGTTATTAGATTCGAGAAAGCCTCCGGAATGATTTACGTAAAAAGTGCTGCTTACAATAACGCTAGTTTTTTTTTAAACAATGATTTTCTTTCCCATATCAATGCCCTGGCACTTGCTTTCTGGCATAAAAGCGACCGATTCAAATCGTTCCTCTCAATTTGACCGGAAGATTGAAATGTTATCTGATTCGAGAAAGCTTCCAGAATGATGTATGTAAAAATTGCTGCTGACAATAACGCTACTTTTTTTTTAAACAATGATTTTCTTTCCCATATCAGTGCCCTGGCACTTACGTTTTCTGACATAAAAGCGACCGATTCAAATCGTTCCCCTCAAATTGACGGGAAGATTAAAATGTTATCAGATTCGAGATACCCTCCTGAATGATATATGTAAAAATTGCTGCTGACAATAACGCTACTTTTTTTTTTAAACAATGATTTTCTTTCCCATATCAGTGCCCTGGCACTTACGTTTTCCGGCATAAAAGCGAACGATTCAAATCGTTCCCCTCAATTTGACCGGAAGATTGACATGTTATTAGATTCGATAAAGCCTCCCGAATGATATATGTAAAAATTGCTGGTGACAATAACGCTACTTTTTTTTTAAACAATGATTTTCTTTCCCATATCAGTGCCCTGGCACTTACGTTTTCCGGCATAAAAGCGACCGATTCAAATCGTTCCCCTCAATTTGTCCGGAAGATTGAAATGTTATCAGATTCGAGATACACTCCTGAATGATGTATGTAAAAATTGCTGCTGACAATAACGCTACTTTTTTTTTAAACAATGATTTTTTCCCATATCAGTGCCCTGGCACTTACGTTTTGTAGCATAAAAGCGACCGATTCAAATTGTTCCCCTCAATTTGACCGGAAGATTGAAATGTTATCAGATTTCAGAGACCCTCCGGAATGATGTATGTAAAAATTGCTGCTGACAATAACGCTACTTTTTTCTTAAACAATGATTTTTTCCCATATCAGTGCCCATGCACTTACGTTTTCTGGCATGAAAGCGACCGATTCAAATCGTTTCCCTCAATTTGGCCGGAAGATTGAAATGTTATCTGATTCGAGAAAGCTTCCGGAATGATGTATGTAAAAATTGCTGCTGACAATAACGCTACTTTTTTTTTAAACAATGATTTTCTTTCCCATATCAGTGCCCTGGCACTTACGTTTTGTAGCATAAAAGCGACCGATTCAAATTGTTCCCCTCAATTTGACCGGAAGATTGAAATGTTATCAGATTCGAGATAGCCTCCGGAATGATATATGTAAAAATTGCCGCTGACAATAACGCTACTTTTTTTTTAAACAATGATTTTCTTTCCCATATCAGTGCCCTGGCACTTACGTTTTCTGGCATAAAAGCGGCCGATTCAAATCGTTCCCGTCAAATTGACGGGAAGATTAAAATGTTATCAGATTCGAGATACCCTCCTGAATGATATATGTAAAAATTGCTGCTGACAATAACGCTACTTTTTTTTTAAACAATGATTTTCTTTCTCATATCAGTGCCCTGGCACTTACGTTTTCTGGCATAAAAGCGACCGATTCAAATTGTTCCCCTCAATTTGTCCGGATGATTGAAATGTTATCAGATTCGAGAAAGCCTCCGGAATTATATATGTAAAAATTGCTGCTGACAATAATGCTACTTTTTTTTTAAAGAATGATTTTCTTTCCCATATCAGTGCCCTGGCACTTACGTTTTCCGGCATAAAAGCGACCGATTCAAATCGTTCCCCTCAATTTGACCGGAAGATTGATATGTTATTAGATTCGATAAAGCCTCACGAATGATATATGTAAAAATTGCTGGTCACAATAACGCTACTTTTTTTTAAACAATGATTTTCTTTCCCATATCAGTGCCCTTGCACTTAGGTTTTCCGGCATAAAAGCGACCGATTCAAATTGTTCCCCTCAATTTGACCGGAAGATTGAAATGTTATCAGATTCGAGAAAGCCTCCGGAATGATATATGTAAAAATTGCTGCTGACAATAACGCTACTTTTTTTTTAAACAATGATTTTCTTTCCCATATCAGTGCCCTGGCACTTACGTTTTCTGGCATAAAAGCGACAGATTCAAATCGTTCCCCTCAATTTGACCGGAAGATTGAAATGTTATCAGATTCGAGATACCCTCCTGAATGATATATGTAAAAATTGCTTCTGACAATAACGCTACTTTTTTTTTAAACAATGATTTTTTCCCATATCAGTGCCCATGCACTTACGTTTTCTGGCATAAAAGCGACCGATTCAAATCGTTTCCCTCAATTTGGCCGGAAGATTGAAATGTTATCTGATTCGAGAAAGCCTCCGGAATGATATATGTAAAAATTGCTGCTGACAATAACGCTACTTTTTTTTTAAACAATGATTTTCTTTCCCATATCAGTGCCCTGGCACTTACGTTTTCTGGCATAAAAGCGACCGATTCAAATCGTTTCCCTCAATTTGGCCGGAAGATTGAAATGTTATCTGATTCGAGAAAGCTTGCGGAATGATGTATGTAAAAATTGCTGCTGACAATAACGCTACTTTTTTTTTAAACAATGATTTTCTTTCCCATATCAGTGCCCTGGCACTTACGTTTTCCGGCATAAAAGCGACCGATTCAAATCGTTCCCCTCAATTTGACCGGAAGATTGAAATGTTATTAGATTCGAGAAAGCCTCCGGAATGATATATGTAAAAATTGCTGCTGACAATAACGCTACTTTTTTTTAAACAATGATTTTCTTTCCCATATCAGTGCCCTGGCACTTACGTTTTCTGGCATAAAAGCGACCGATTCAAATCGTTTCCCTCAATTTGGCCGGAAGATTGAAATGTTATCTGATTCGAGAAAGCTTCCGGAATGATATATGTAAAAATTGCTGGTGACAATAACGCTACTTTTTTTTTAAACAATGATTTTCTTTCCCATATCAGTGCCCTGGCACTTACGTTTTGTGGCATAAAAGCGACCGATTCAAATTGTTTCCTTCAATTTGACCGGATGATTGAATTGTTATCTGATTCGATAAAGCCTCCGGAATGATATATGTAAAAATGGCCGCTGACAATAACGCTACTTTTTTTTTAAACTACGATTTTCTTTCCCATATCAGTGCCCTGGCACTTACGTTTTCTGGCATAAAAGCGACCGATTCAAATTGTTCCCCTCAATTTGTCCGGATGATTGAAATGTTATCAGATTCGAGAAAGCCTCCGGAATTATATATGTAAAAATTGCTGCTGACAATAACGCTACTTTTTTTTTAAACAATGATTTTCTTTCCCATATCAGTGCCCTGGCACTTACGTTTTCTGACATAAAAGCGACCGATTCAAATCGTTCCCCTCAAATTGACCGGGAGATTGAAATGTTATTAGATTCGAGATACCTTCCGGAATGATATATGTAAAAATTGCTGCTGACAATAACGCTACTTTTTTTTAAACAACTAATTTCTTCCCATATCAGTGCCCATGCACTTACGTTTTCCGGCATAAAAGCGACCGATTTAAATTGGTCCCCTCAATTTGACCGGAAGATTGAAATGTTATCAGATTCGAGAAAGCCTCCGGAATTATATATGTAAAAATTGCTGCTGACAATAACGCTACTTTTTTTTTAAACAATGATTTTCTTTCCCATATCAGTGCCCTGGCACTTACGTTTTCTGGCATAAAAGCGACCGATTCATATCGTTCCCCTCAATTTGACCGTAAGATTGTAATGTTATCAGATTCCTGAAATCCTCCTGAATGATACATGTAAAAATTGCTGCTGACAATAACGCTACTTTTTTTTTAAACAATGATATTCTTTCCCATATCAGTGCCCTGGCACTTACGTTTTCTGGCATAAAAGTGACCGATTCAAATCGTTCCCGTCAAATTGACCGGAAGATTGAAATGTTATTAGATTCGAGATGCCCTACTGAATGAGGTATGTAAAAATTGCTGCTGACAATAACGCTACTTTTTTTTTAAACAATGATTTTTTCCCATATCAGTGCCCATGCACTTACGTTTTCTGGCATAAAAGCGACCGATTCAAATCGTTCCCCTCAATTTGACCGGAAGATTGAAATGTTATCTGATTCGAGAAAGCTTCCGGAATGATATATGTAAAAATTGCTGCTGACAATAACGCTACTTTTTTTTTAAACAATGATTTTCTTTCCCATATCAGTGCCCTGGCACTTACGTTTTCTGGCATAAAAGCGACCGATTCAAATCGTTCCCCTCAATTTGACCGGAAGATTGAAATGTTATCAGATTCTAGAAAGCCTCCGGAATGATTTATGTAAAAATTGCTGCTGACAATAACGCTACTTATTTTTTAAACAATGATTTTTTCCCATATCAGTGCCCTGGCACTTACGTTTTCCGGCATAAAAGCGACCGATTCAAATCGTTCTCCTCAATTTGACCGGAAGATTGAAATGTTATCATATTCGAGAAAGCCTCCGGAATGATATATGTAAAAATTGCTGCTGACAATAACGCTACTTTTTTTTTAAACAATGATTTTCTTTCCCATATCAGTGCCCTTGCACTTACGTTTTCTGGCATAAAAGCGACCGATTCAAATCGTTCCCCTAAATTTGTCCGGAAGATTGAAATGTTATCAGGTTCGAGAAACCCTCCGGAATGATATATGTAAGAATTGCTGCTGACAATAACGCTACTTTTTTTTTAAACAATGATTTTTTCCCATATCAGTGCCCATGCACTTACGTTTTCTGGCATAAAAGCGACCGATTCAAATCGTTTCCCTCAATTTGGCCGGAAGATTGAAATGTTATCTGATTCGAGAAAGCTTCCGGAATGATGTATGTAAAAATTGCTGCTGACAATAACGCTACTTTTTTTTTAAACAATGATTTTTTCCCATATCAGTGCCCTGGCACTTACGTTTTGTGGCATAAAAGCGACCGATTCAAATCGTTCCCCTTAATTTGACCGGATGATTGAATTGTTATCTGATTCGATAAAGCCTCCGGAATGATATATGTAAAAATTGCCGCTGACAATAACGCTACTTTTTTTTTAAACTACGATTTTCTTTCCCATATCAGTGCCCTGGCGTTTACGTTTTCCGGCATAAAAGCGACCGATTCAAATCGTTCCCCTCAATTTGGCCGGATGATTGAAATGTTATCAGATTCCAGAAACCCTTCGGAATGATATATGTAAAAATTGTAGTTGACAATAACGCTACTTTTTTTTAAACAACGAATTTCTTCCCGACATTCGAGGCCGGGTTTTCGTAATTTTTTACACAATAGCAATCGATTCATCTCCTTCCCCTCAATTTGTCCGGAAGATTGAAATGTTATCAGATTTCAGAAACCCTCCGGAATGATATATGTAAAAATTGCTGGTGACAATAACGCTACTTTTTTTTTAAACAATGATTTTCTTTCCCATATCAATGCCCTGGCACTTGCTTTCTGGCATAAAAGCGACCGATTCAAATCGTTCCACTCAATTTGACCGGAAGATTGAAATGTTATCAGATTCGAGAAAGCCTCCGGAATGATATATGTAAAAATTGCTGCTGACAATAACGCTACTTTTTTTTTAAACAATGATTTTCTTTCCCATATCAGTGCCCTGGCACTTACGTTTTCTGGCATAAAAGCGACCGATTCAAATCATTCCCCTCAATTTGACCGGAAGATTGAAATGTTATCAGATTCGAGATACCCTCCTGAATGATATATGTAAAAATTGCTGCTGACAATAACGCTACATTTTTTTTAAACAATGATTTTGTTTCCCATATCAGTGCCCTTGCACTTACGTTTTCTGGCATAAAAGCGGCCGATTCAAATCGCTCCCCTCAAATTGACCGGAAGATTGAAATGTTATCTGATTCGTGAAAGCTACCGGCATGATGTATGTAAAAATTGCTGCTGACAATAACGCTACTTTTTTTTTAAACAATGATTTTCTTTCCCATATCAGTGCCCTGGCACTTACGTTTTCTGACATAAAAGCGACCGATTCAAATCGTTCCTCTCAATTTGACCGGAAGATTGAAATGTTATCAGATTCGAGAAAGCCTCCGGAATGATTTGTGTAAAAAGTGCTGCTGACAATAACGCTACTTTTTTTTAAACAATGATTTTTTCCCATATCAGTGCCCTTGCACTTAGCTTTTCCGGCATAAAAGCGACCGATTCAAATTGTTCCCCTCAATTTGACAGGAAGATTGAAATGTTATCAGATTCGAGATACACTCCTGAATGATGTATGTAAAAATTGCTGCTGACAATAACGCTACTTTTTTCTTAAACAATGATTTTTTCCCATATCAGTGCCCATGCACTTACGTTTTCTGGCATGAAAGCGACCGATTCAAATCGTTTCCCTCAATTTGGCCGGAAGATTGAAATGTTATCAGATTCGAGATAGCCTCCGGAATGATATATGTAAAAATTGCCGCTGACAATAACGCTACTTTTTTTTTAAACAATGATTTTCTTTCCCATATCAATGCCCTGGCACTTGTTTTGTGGCATAAAAGCGACCGAAACAAATCGTTCCCCTTAATTTGACCGGATGATTGAATTGTTATCTGATTCGATAAAGCCTCCGGAATGATATATGTAAAAATGGCCGCTGACAATAACGCTACTTTTTTTTTAAACTACGATTTTCTTTCCCATATCAGTGCCCTGGCACTTACGTTTTCTGGCATAAAAGCGACCGATTCAAATTGTTCCCCTCAATTTGGCCGGAAGATTGAAATGTTATCTGATTCGAGAAAGCTTCCGGAATGATGTATGTAAAAATTGCTGCTGACAATAACGCTACTTTTTTTTTAAACAATGATTTTCTTTCCCATATCAGTGCCCTGGCACTTACGTTTTGTGGCATAAAAGCGACCGATTCAAATCGTTCCCCTCAATTTGACCGGAAGATTGAAATGTTATCTGATTCAAGAAAGCCTCCGGAATGATTTATGTAAAAATTGCTGCTTAAAATAACGCTACTTTTTTTTAAACAATGATTTTCTTTCCCATATCAGTGCCCTTGCACTTAGGTTTTCCGGCATAAAAGCGACCGATTCAAATTGTTCCCCTCAATTTGACCGGAAGATTGAAATGTTATCAGATTCGAGAAAGCTTCCGGAATGATATATGTAAAAATTGCTGCTGACAATAACGCTACTTTTTTTTAAACAATGATTTTCTTTCCCATATCAGTGCCCTGGCATTTACGTTTTCCGGCATAAAAGCGACCGATTCAAATCGTTCCTCTCAATCTTGCCGGATGATTGAAATGTTATCAGATTTCAGAAACCCTCCGGAATGATATATGTAAAAATTGCTGGTGACAATAACGCTACTTTTTTTTTAAACAATGATTTTCTTTCCCATATCAATGCCCTGGCACTTGCTTTCTGGCATAAAAGCGACCGATTCAAATCGTTCCCCTCAAATTGACCGGAAGATTGAAATGTTATCAGATTCGAGATACCCTCCTGAATGATGTATGTAAAAATTGCTGCTGACAATAACGCTACTTTTTTTTTAAACAATGATTTTTTCCCATATCAGTGCCCATGCACTTACGTTTTCTGGCATGAAAGCGACCGATTCAAATCGTTTCCCTCAATTTGGCCGGAAGATTGAAATGTTATCTGATTCGAGAAAGCTTCCGGAATGATGTATGTAAAAATTGCTGCTGACAATAACGCTACTTTTTTTTTAAACAATGATTTTCTTTCCCATATCAGTGCCCTGGCACTTACGTTTTGTGGCATAAAAGCGACCGATTCAAATTGTTTCCTTCAATTTGACCGGATGATTGAATTGTTATCTGATTCGATAAAGCCTCCGGAATGATACATATAAAAATTGCTTCTGACAATAACGCTACTTTTTTTTTAACCAATGATTTTCTTTCCCATATCAGTACCCTGGCATTTACGTTTTCCGGCATAAAAGCGACCGATTCAAATTGTTCCCCTCAATTTGACCGGAAGATTGAAATGTTATTAGATTCGATAAAGCCTCCCGAATGATATATGTAAAAATTGCTGGTGACAATAACGCTACTTTTTTTTTAAACAATGATTTTCTTTCTCATATCAGTGCCCTGGCACTTACGTTTTCTGGCATAAAAGCGACCGATTCAAATTGTTCCCCTCAATTTGTCCGGATGATTGAAATGTTATCAGATTCGAGAAAGCCTCCGGAATGATATATGTAAAAATTGCTGCTGACAATAACGCTACTTTTTTTTTTTAAACAATGATTTTCTTTCCCATATCAGTGCCCTGGCACTTACGTTTTCCGGCATAAAAGCGACCGATTCAAATCGTTCCCCTCAATTTGACCGGAAGATTGAAATGTTATTAGATTCGAGAAAGCCTCCGGAATGATATATGTAAAAATTGCTGCTGACAATAACGCTACTTTTTTTTTAAACAATGATTTTCTTTCCCATATCAGTGCCCTGGCACTTACGTTTTCCGGCATAAAAGCGACCGATTCAAATCGTTCCCCTCAATTTGACCGGAAGATTGAAATGTTATCATATTCGAGAAAGCCTCCGGAATGATATATGTAAAAATTGCTGCTGACAATAACGCTACTTTTTTTTTAAACAATGATTTTCTTTCCCATATCAGTGCCCTGGCACTTACGTTTTCTGGCATAAAAGCGACCGATTCAAATCGTTCCCCTCAAATTGACCGGAAGATTGAAATGTTATCAGATTCGAGATACCCTCCTGAATGACGTATGTAAAAATTGCTGCTGACAATAACGCTACTTTTTTTTTAAACAATGATTTTCTTTCCCATATCAGTGCACTGGCACTTAGGTTTTCCGGCATAAAAGCAACCGATTCAAATCGTTCCCCTCAAATTGACCGGAAGATTGAAATGTTATCAGATTCGAGAAAGCCTCCGGGATGATATATGTAAAAATTGCTGCTGACAATAACGCTACTTTTTTTTTAAACAATGATTTTCTTTCCCATATCAGTGCCCTGGCACTTACGTTTTCTGGCATAAAAGCGACCGATTCAAATTGTTCCCCTCAATTTGACCGGAAGATTGAAATGTTATCAGATTCGAGAAAGCCTCCGGAATTATATATGTAAAAATTGCTGCTGACAATAACGCTACTTTTTTTTTAAACAATGATTTTCTTTCCCATATCAGTGCCCTGGCACTTACGTTTTCTGGCATAAAAGCGACCGATTCAAATCGTTCCCCTCAATTTGACCGGAAGATTGAAATGTTATCAGATTCGAGAAAGCCTCCGGAATTATATATGTAAAAATTGCTGCTGACAATAACGCTACTTTTTTTTTAAACAATGATTTTCTTTCCCATATCAGTGCCCTGGCACTTACGTTTTCTGGCATAAAAGCGACCGATTCAAATCGTTCCCCTCAATTTGACCGGAAGATTGAAATGTTATCAGATTCGAGAAAGCCTCCGGAATTATATATGTAAAAATTGCTGCTGACAATAACGCTACTTTTTTTTTAAACAATGATTTTCTTTCCCATATCAGTGCCCTGGCACTTACGTTTTCTGGCATAAAAGCGACCGATTCAAATCGTTCCCCTCAATTTGACCGGAAGATTGAAATGTTATCAGATTCGAGAAAGCCTCCGGAATTATATATGTAAAAATTGCTGCTGACAATAACGCTACTTTTTTTTTAAACAATGATTTTCTTTCCCATATCAGTGCCCTGGCACTTACGTTTTCTGGCATAAAAGCGACCGATTCAAATCGTTCCCCTCAAATTGACCGGAAGATTGAAATGTTATCAGATTCGAGATACCCTCCTGAATGATATATGTAAAAATTGCTGCTGACAATAACGCTACTTTTTTTTTAAACAATGATTTTCTTTCCCATATCAGTGCCCTGGCACTTAGGTTTTCTGGCATAAAAGCGACCGATTCAAATCGTTCCCCTCAATTTGACCGGAAGATTGAAATGTTATTAGATTCGAGAAAGCCTCCGGAATGATTTATGTAAAAATTGCTGCTGACAATAACGCTACTTTTTTTTTAAACAATGATTTTCTTTCCCATATCAGTGCCCTGGCACTTACGTTTTCTGGCATAAAAGCGACCGATTCAAATCATTCCCCTCAATTTGACCGGAAGATTGAAATGTTATCAGATTCGAGATACCCTCCTGAATGATATATGTAAAAATTGCTGCTGACAATAACGCTACATTTTTTTTAAACAATGATTTTCTTTCCCATATCAGTGCCCTGGCACTTACGTTTTCCGGCATAAAAGCGACCGATTCAAATCGTTCCCCTCAATTTGACCGGAAGATTGAAATGTTATCAGATTCGAGAAAGCCTCCGGAATGATATATGTAAAAATTGCTGCTGACAATAACGCCACTTTTTTTTAAACAATGATTTTCATTCCCATATCAGTGCCCTGGCACTTACGTTTTCTGGCATAAAAGCGACCGATTCAAATTGTTCCCCTCAATTTGACAGGAAGATTGAAATGTTATCAGATTCGAGAAAGCCTCCGGAATGATTTATGTAAAAAGTGCTGCTGACAATAACGCTACTTTTTTTTTAAACAATGATTTTCCTTCCCATATCAGCGCCCTGGCACTTACGTTTTCTGGCATAAAAGCGACCGATTCATATCGTTCCCCTCAATTTGACCGTAAGATTGTAATGTTATCAGATTCCTGAAATCCTCCGGAATGATTTATGTAAAAATTGCTGCTGACAATAACGCTACTTTTTTTTTAAACAATGATTTTCTTTCCCATATCAGTGCCCTGGCACTTACGTTTTCTGGCATGAAAGCGACCGATTCAAATCATTCCCCTCAATTTGACCGGAAGATTGAAATGTTATCAGATTCGAGATACCCTCCTGAATGATATATGTAAAAATTGCTGCTGACAATAACGCTACTTTTTTTTTAAACAATGATTTTCTTTCCCATATCAGTGCCCTGGCACTTACGTTTTGTGGCATAAAAGCGACCGATTCAAATCGTTCCCCTCAATTTGACCGGAAGATTGAAATGTTATTAGATTCGAGAAAGCTTCCGGAATGATATATGTAAAAATTGCTGCTGACTATAACGCTACTTTTTTTTTAAACAATGATTTTCTTTCCCATATCAGTGCCCTGGCACTTACGTTTTCTGGCATAAAAGCGACCGATTCAAATCGTTCCCCTCAATTTGGCCGGAAGATTGAAATGTTATCTGATTCGAGAAAGCCTCCGGAATGATATATGTAAAAATTGCTGCTGACAATAACGCTACATTTTTTTTAAACAATGATTTTCTTTCCCATATCAGTGCCCTGGCACTTAGGTTTTCCGGCATAAAAGCGACTGATTCAAATCGTTCCCCTCAATTTGACCGGAAGATTGAAATGTTATTAGATTCGAGAAAGCCTCCGGAATGATATATGTAAAAATTGCTGCTGACAATAACGCTACTTTTTTTTTAAACAATGATTTTTTCCCATATCAGTGCCCTGGCACTTACGTTTTCTGGCATAAAAGCGACAGATTCAAATCGTTCCCCTCAATTTGACCGGAAGATTGAAATGTTATCTGATTCGAGAAAGCTTCCGGAATGATGTATGTAAAAATTGCTGCTGACAATAACGCTACTTTTTTTTCAACAATGATTTTCTTTCCCATATCAGTGCCCTGGCACTTACGTTTTCTGACATAAAAGCGACCGATTCAAATCGTTCCCCTCAAATTGACGGGAAGATTAAAATGTTATCAGATTCGAGATACCCTCCTGAATGATATATGTAAAAATTGCTGGTGACAATAACGCTACTTTTTTTTTAAACAATGATTTTCTTTCCCCTATCAATGCCCTGGCACTTGCTCTCTGGCATAAAAGCGACCGATTCAAATCGTTCCCCTCAATTTGACCGGAAGATTGAAATGTTATTAGATTCGAGAAAGCCTCCGGAATGATATATGTAAAAATTGCTGCTGACAATAACGCTACTTTTTTTTTAAACAATGATTTTCTTTCCCATATCAGTGCCCTGGCACTTAGGTTGTCCGGCATAAAAGCGACTCATTCAAATCGTTCCCCTCAATTTGACCGGAAGATTGAAATGTTATTAGATTCGAGAAAGCCTCCGGAATGATTTATGTAAAAATTGCTGCTGACAATAACGCTACTTTTTTTTTAAACTATGATTTTCTTTCCCATATCAGTGCCCTGGCACTTAGGTTGTCCGGCATAAAAGCGACTCATTCAAATCGTTCCCCTCAATTTGACCGGAAGATTGAAATGTTATCAGATTCGAGAAAGCCTCCGGAATGATATATGTAAAAATTGCTGGTGACAATAACGCTACTTTTTTTTTAAACAATGATTTTCTTTCCCATATCAGTGCCCTTGCACTTACGTTTTCTGGTATAAAAGCGACCGATTCAAATCGTTCCCCTCAAATTGACCGGAAGATTGAAATGTTATCAGATTCGAGATACCCTCCTGAATGATGTATGTAAAAATTGCTGCTGACAATAACGCTACTTTTTTTTTAAACAATGATTTTCTTTCCCATATCAGTGCCCTGGCACTTACGTTTTCTGGCATAAAAGCGACCGATTCAAATCGTTCCCCTCAATTTGGCCGGAAGATTGAAATGTTATCTGATTCGAGAAAGCTTCCGGAATGATGTATGTAAAAATTGCTGCTGACAATAACGCTACTTTTTTTTTAAACAATGATTTTCTTTCCCATATCAGTGCCCTGGCACTTACGTTTTCTGGCATAAAAGCGACCGATTCAAATTGTTCCCCTCAATTTGTCCGGATGATTGAAATGTTATCAGATTCGAGAAAGCCTCCGGAATTATATATGTAAAAATTGCTGCTGACAATAACGCTACTTTTTTTTTAAACAATGATTTTCTTTCCCATATCAGTGCCCTGGCATTTACGTTTTCCGGCATAAAAGCGACCGATTCAAATCGTTCCCCTCAATTTGGCCGGATGATTGAAATGTTATCAGATTCCAGAAACCCTTCGGAATGATATATGTAAAAATTGTTACTGACAATAACGCTACTTTTTTTTAAACAACGAATTTCTTCCCGACATTCGAGGCCGGGTTTTCGTAATTTTTTACACAATAGCAATCGATTCATCTCCTTCCCCTCAATTTGTCCGGAAGATTGAAATGTTATCAGATTTCAGAGACCCTCCGGAATGATATATGTAAAAATTGCTGGTGACAATAACGCTACTTTTTTTTTTAAACAATGATTTTCTTTCCCATATCAGTGCCCTGGCACTTACGTTTTCCGGCATAAAAGCGACCGATTCAAATCGTTCTCCTCAATTTGACCGGAAGATTGAAATGTTATTAGATTCGAGAAAGCCTCCGGAATGATATATGTAAAAATTGCTGCTGACAATAACGCTACTTTTTTTTTAAACAATGATTTTCTTTCCCATATCAGTGCCCTGGCATTTACGTTTTCCGGCATAAAAGCGACCGATTTAAATTGTTCCCCTCAATTTGACCGGAAGATTGAAATGTTATCAGATTCCAGAAACCCTTCGGAATGATATATGTAAAAATTGCTGCTTACAATAAGGCTACTGTTTTTTAAACAATGATTTTTTCCCATATCAGTGCCCTTGCACTTAGCTTTTCCGGCATAAAAGCGACCGACTCAAATTGTTCCCCTCAATTTAACAGGAAGATTGAAATGTTATCAGATTCGAGAAAGCCTCCGGAATTATATATGTAAAAATTGCTGCTGACAATAACGCTACTTTTTTTTTAAACAATGATTTTCTTTCCCATATCAGTGCCCTGGCACTTACGTTTTCTGACATAAAAGCGACCGATTCAAATCGTTCCCCTCAAATTGACGGGAAGATTAAAATGTTATCAGATTCGAGATACCCTCCTGAATGATATATGTAAAAATTGCTGCTGACAATAACGCTACTTTTTTTTTAAACAATGATTTTCTTTCCCATATCAGTGCCCTGGCACTTACGTTTTCCGGCATAAAAGCGACCGATTCAAATCGTTCCCCTCAATTTGTCCGGATGATTGAAATGTTATCAGATTCGAGAAAGCCTCCGGAATTATATATGTAAAAATTGCTGCTGACAATAACGCTACTTTTTTTTTAAACAATGATTTTCTTTCCCATATCAGTGCCCTGGCACTTACGTTTTCCGGCATAAAAGCGACCGATTCAAATCGTTCCCCTCAATTTGACCGGAAGATTGAAATGTTATTAGATTCGATAAAGCCTCCCGAATGATATATGTAAAAATTGCTGGTGACAATAACGCTACTTTTTTTTTAAACAATGATTTTCTTTCTCATATCAGTGCCCTGGCACTTACGTTTTCTGGCATAAAAGCGACCGATTCAAATTGTTCCCCTCAATTTGTCCGGATGATTGAAATGTTATCAGATTCGAGAAAGCCTCCGGAATGATTTGTGTAAAAATTGCTGCTGACAATAACGCTACTTTTTTTTTAAACAATGATTTTCTTTCCCATATCAGTGCCCTGGCACTTACGTTTTCTGGCATAAAAGCGACCGATTCAAATCGTTCCCCTCAAATTGACCGGAAGATTGAAATGTTATCAGATTCGAGAAAGCTTCCGGAATGATATATGTAAAAATTGCTGCTGACAATAACGCCACTTTTTTTTAAACAATGATTTTCATTCCCATATCAGTGCCCTGGCACTTACGTTTTCTGGCATAAAAGCGACCGATTCAAATTGTTCCCCTCAATTTGACCGGAAGATTGAAATGTTATCAGATTCGAGAAAGCCTCCGGGATGATATATGTAAAAATTGCTGCTGACAATAACTTTACTTTTTTTTTAAACAATGATTTTCTTTCCCATATCAGTGCCCTGGCATTTACGTTTTCCGGCATAAAAGCGACCGATTCAAATTGTTCCCCTCAATTTGACCGGAAGATTGCAATGTTATCAGATTCGAGATAGCCTTCGGAATGATATATGTAAAAATTGCCGCTGACAATAACGCTACTTTTTTTTTAAACAATGATTTTCTTTCCCATATCAGTGCCCTGTCACTTACGTTTTCTGGCATAAAAGCGACCGCTTCAATTCGTTCCCCTCAAATTGAACGGAAGATTAAAATGTTATCAGATTCGAGATACCCTCCTGAATGATATATATAAAAATTGTTGCTGATAATAACGCTACTTTTTTTTAAACAACGAATTTCTTTCCCATAACAGTGCCCTTGCACTTTGGTTTTCTGGCATAAAAGCGACCGATTCAAATCGTTCCCCTCAATTTGACAGTAAGATTGTAATGTTATCAGATTCCTGAAATCCTCCTGAATGATATATGTAAAAATTGCTGCTGACAATAACGCTACTTTTTTTTTAAACAATGATTTTTTCCCATATCAGTGCCCTGGCACTTACGTTTTCTGGCATAAAAGCGACCGATTCAAATTGTTCCCCTCAATTTGACCGGAAGATTGAAATGTTATCAGATTCGAGAAAGCCTCCGGAATGATATATGTAAAAATTGCTGCTGACAATAACGCTACTTTTTTTTTAAACAATGATTTTCTTTCCCATATCAGTGCCCTGGCACTTACGTTTTCTGGCATAAAAGCGACCGATTCAAATCGTTCCCCTCAAATTGACCGGAAGATTAAAATGTTATCAGATTCGAGATACCCTCCTGAATGATATATGTAAAAATTGCTGCTGACAATAACGCTACTTTTTTTTTAAACAATGATTTTCTTTCCCATATCAATGCCCTGGCACTTGCTTTCTGGCATAAAAGCGACCGATTGAAATCGTTCCCCTCGAATTGGCCGGAAGATTGAAATGTTATTAGATTCGATAAAGCCTCCCGAATGATATATGTAAAAATTGCTGCTGACAATAACGCTACTTTTTTTTTAAACAATGATTTTCTTTCTCATATCAGTGCCCTGGCACTTACGTTTTCTGGCATAAAAGCGACCGATTCAAATTGTTCCCCTCAATTTGTCCGGATGATTGAAATGTTATCAGATTCGAGAAAGCCTCCGGAATTATATATGTAAAAATTGCTGCTGACAATAATGCTACTTTTTTTTTAAAGAATGATTTTCTTTCCCATATCAGTGCCCTGGCACTTACGTTTTCCGGCATAAAAGCGACCGATTCAAATCGTTCCCCTCAATTTGACCGGAAGATTGATATGTTATTAGATTCGATAAAGCCTCACGAATGATATATGTAAAAATTGCTGGTCACAATAACGCTATTTTTTTTTTAAACAATGATTTTCTTTCCCCTATCAATGCCCTGGCACTTACGTTTTCCGGCATAAAAGCGACCGATTCAAATTGTTCCCCTCAATTGGACCGGAAGATTGAAATGTTATCAGATTCGAGAAAGCCTCCGGAATGATATATGTAAAAATTGCTGCTGACAATAACGCTACTTTTTTTTTAAACAATGATTTTCTTTCCCATATCAGTGCCCTGGCACTTACGTTTTCTGGCATAAAAGCGACCGAATCAAATCGTTCCTCTCAATTTGACCGGAAGATTGAAATGTTATCAGATTCGAGAAAGCCTCCGGAATGATTTGTGTAAAAAGTGGTGCTGACAATAACGCTACTTTTTTTTTAAACAATGATTTTCTTTCCCATATCAGTGCCCTGGCACTTACGTTTTCTGGCATAAAAGCGACCGATTCAAATCGTTCCCGACAAATTGACCGGAAGATTGAAATGTTATTAGATTCGAGATACCCTAGTGAATGATGTATGTAAAAATTGCTGCTGACAATAATGCTACTTTTTTTTTAAACAATGATTTTTTCCCATATCAGTGCCCATGCACTTACGTTTTCTGGCATGAAAGCGACAGATTCAAATCGTTCCCCTCAATTTGACCGGAAGATTGAAATGTTATCAGATTCGAGATACCCTCCTGAATGATATATGTAAAAATTGCTGCTGACAATAACGCTACTTTTTTTTTTAAACAATGATTTTCTTTCCCATATCAGTGCCCTGGCACTTACGTTTTCCGGCATAAAAGCGAACGATTCAAATCGTTCCCCTCAATTTGACCGGAAGATTGAAATGTTATTAGATTCGAGAAAGCTTCCGGAATGATATATGTAAAAATTGCTGCTGACTATAACGCTACTTTTTTTTTAAACAATGATTTTCTTTCCCATATCAGTGCCCTGGCACTTACGTTTTCCGGCATAAAAGCGACCGATTCAAATCGTTCCCCTCAATTTGACCGGAAGATTGACATGTTATTAGATTCGATAAAGCCTCCCGAATGATATATGTAAAAATTGCTGGTGACAATAACGCTACTTTTTTTTTAAACAATGATTTTCTTTCTCATATCAGTGCCCTGGCACTTACGTTTTCTGGCATAAAAGCGACCGATTCAAATTGTTCCCCTCAATTTGTCCGGATGATTGAAATGTTATCAGATTCGAGAAAGCCTCCGGAATTATATATGTAAAAATTGCTGCTGACAATAATGCTACTTTTTTTTTAAAGAATGATTTTCTTTCCCATATCAGTGCCCTGGCACTTACGTTTTCCGGCATAAAAGCGACCGATTCAAATCGTTCCCCTCAATTTGACCGGAAGATTGAAATGTTATCAGATTCGAGAAAGCCTCCGGAATGATATATGTAAAAATTGCTGCTGACAATAACGCTACTTTTTTTTTAAACAATGATTTTCTTTCCCATATCAGTGCCCTGGCACTTACGTTTTCCGGCATAAAAGCGACCGATTCAAATCGTTCCCCTCAATTTGACCGGAAGATTGAAATGTTATCAGATTCCAGAAAGCCTCCGGAATGATATATGTAAAAATTGCTGCTGACAATAACGCTACTTTTTTTTTAAACAATGATTTTCTTTCCCATATCAGTGCGCTTGCACTTACGTTTTCTGGCATATAAGCGACCGATTCAAATCGTTCCTCGCAATTTGGCCGGAAGATTGAAATGTTATCAGATTCGAGAAAGCCTCCGGAATTATATATGTGTAAATTGCTGCTGACAATAACGCTACTTTTTTTTTAAACAATGATTTTCTTTCCTATATCAGTGCCCTGGCACTTACGTTTTCCGGCATAAAAGCGACCGATTCAAATCGTTCCCCTCAATTTGGCCGGAAGATTGAAATGTTATCTGATTCGAGAAAGCCTCCGGAATGATATATGTAAAAATTGCTGCTGACAATAACGCCACTTTTTTTTAAACAATGATTTTCTTTCCCATATCAGTGCCCTGGCACTTACGTTTTCTGGCATAAAAGCGACCGATTCAAATTGTTCCCCTCAATTTGACCGGAAGATTGAAATGTTATCTGATTCGAGAAAGCCTCCGGGATGATATATGTAAAAATTGCTTCTGACAATAACGTTACTTTTTTTTTAAACAATGATTTTCTTTCCCATATCAGTGCCCTGGTATGTACGTTTTCCGGCATAAAAGCGGCCGATTCAAATCGTTCCCCTCAAATTGACGGGAAGATTAAAATGTTATCAGATTCGAGATACCCTCCTGAATGATATATGTAAAAATTGCTGCTGACAATAACGCTACTTTTTTTTTAAACAATGATTTTCCCATATCAGTGCCCTGGCACTTACGTTTTCCGGCATAAAAGCGACCGATTCAAATTGTTCCCCTCAATTTGACAGGAAGATTGAAATGTTATCAGATTCGAGAAAGCCTCCGGAATGATTTATGTAAAAAGTGCTGCTGACAATAACGCTACTTTTTTTTAAACAATGATTTTTTCCCATATCAGTGCCCTTGCACTTAGGTTTTCCGGCATAAAAGCGACCGATTCAAATTGTTCCCCTCAATTTGACCGGAAGATTGAAATGTTATCAGATTCGAGAAAGCCTCCGGAATGATATATGTAAAAATTGCTGCTGACAATAACGCTACTTTTTTTTAAACAATGATTTTCTTTCCCATATCAGTGCCCTGGCACTTACGTTTTCCGGCATAAAAGCGACCGATTCAAATTGTTCCCCTCAATTTAACAGGAAGATTGAAATGTTATCAGATTCGAGAAAGCTTCCGGAATGATATATGTAAAAATTGCTGCTGACAATAACGCCACTTTTTTTTAAACAATGATTTTCATTCCCATATCAGTGCCCTGGCACTTACGTTTTCTGGCATAAAAGCGACCGATTCAAATTGTTCCCCTCAATTTGACCGGAAGATTGAAATGTTATCAGATTCCAGAAAGCCTCCGGAATGATATATGTAAAAATTGCTGCTGACAATAACGCTACTTTTTTTTTAAACAATGATTTTCTTTCCCATATCAGTGCCCTGGCACTTACGTTTTCTGGCATAAAAGCGACCGATTCAAATCGTTCCCCTCAATTTGACCGGAAGATTGACATGTTATTAGATTCGATAAAGCCTCCCGAATGATATATGTAAAAATTGCTGGTGACAATAACGCTACTTTTTTTTTAAACAATGATTTTCTTTCCCATATCAGTGCCCTGGCACTTACGTTTTCCGGCATAAAAGCGACCGATTCAAATCGTTCCCCTCAATTTGACCGGAAGATTGATATGTTATTAGATTCGATAAAGCCTCACGAATGATATATGTAAAAATTGCTGGTGACAATAACGCTATTTTTTTTTTAAACAATGATTTTCTTTCCCCTATCAATGCCCTGGCACTTACGTTTTCCGGCATAAAAGCGACCGAATCAAATCGTTCCCCTCAATTTGACAGGAAGATTGAAATGTTATCAGATTCGAGAAAGCTTCCGGAATGATATATGTAAAAATTGCTGCTGACAATAACGCCACTTTTTTTTAAACAATGATTTTCATTCCCATATCAGTGCCCTGGCACTTACGTTTTCTGGCATAAAAGCGACCGATTCAAATTGTTCCCCTCAATTTGACCGGAAGATTGAAATGTTATCAGATTCTAGAAAGCCTCCGGAATGATTTGTGTAAGAAGTGCTGCTGACAATAACGCTACTTTTTTTTTAAACAACGATTTTCTTTCCCATATCAGTGCCCTGGCACTTACGTTTTCTGGCATAAAAGCGACCGATTCAAATTGTTCCCCTCAATTTGTCCGGATGATTGAAATGTTATCAGATTCGAGAAAGCCTCCGGAATTATATATGTAAAAATTGCTGCTGACAATAACGCTACTTTTTTTTTAAACAATGATTTTCTTTCCCATATCAGTGCCCTGGCACTTACGTTTTCCGGCATAAAAGCGACCGATTCAAATCGTTCCCCTCAATTTGACCGGAAGATTGACATGTTATTAGATTCGATAAAGCCTCCCGAATGATATATGTAAAAATTGCTGGTGACAATAACGCTACTTTTTTTTTAAACAATGATTTTCTTTCCCCTATCAATGCCCTGGCACTTGCTCTCTGGCATAAAAGCGACCGAATCAAATCGTTCCTCTCAATTTGACCGGAAGATTGAAATGTTATCAGATTCGAGAAAGCCTCCGGAATGATTTGTGTAAAAAGTGCTGCTGACAATAACGCTACTTTTTTTTAAACAATGATTTTTTCCCATATCAGTGCCCTTGCACTTACGTTTTCTGGCATAAAAGCGACCGATTCAAATTGTTCCCCTCAATTTGACCGGAAGATTGAAATGTTATCAGATTCGAGAAAGCCTCCGGAATGATATATGTAAAAATTGCTGCTGACAATAACGCTACTTTTTTTTTAAACAATGATTTTCTTTCCCATATCAGTGCCCTGGCATTTACGTTTTCCGGCATAAAAGCGACCGATTCAAATCGTTCCCCTCAAATTGACCGGAAGATTGAAATGTTATCAGATTCGAGAAAGCCTCCGGGATGATATATGTAAAAATTGCTGCTGACAATAACGTTACTTTTTTTTTAAACAATGATTTTCTTTCCCATATCAGTGCCCTGGCATTTACGTTTTCCGGCATAAAAGCGACCGATTCAAATCGTTCCCCTCAATTTGACCGGAAGATTGAAATGTTATCAGATTCGAGAAAGCCTCCGGAATGATATATGTAAAAATTGCTGCTCACAATAACGTTACTTTTTTTTTAAACAATGATTTTCCTTCCCATATCAGTGCCCTGGCATTTACGTTTTCCGGCATAAAAGCGACCGATTCAAATTGTTCCCCTCAATTTGACCGGAAGATTGAAATGTTTTCTGATTCGAGAAAGCTTCCGGAATGATATATGTAAAAATTGCTGCTGACAATAACGCTACTTTTCTTTAAACAATGATTTTCTTTCCCATATCAGTGCCCTGGCATTTACGTTTTCCGGCATAAAAGCGACCGATTCAAATCGTTCCCCTCAATTTGACCGGAAGATTGAAATGTTATCTGATTCGAGAAAGCCTCCAGAATGATTTATGTAAAAATTGCCGCTGACAATAACCCTACTTTTTTTTTAAACAATGATTTTCTTTCCCATATCAGTGCCCTGGCACTTACGTCTCCTGGCATAAATACGACCGCTTCAAATCGTTCCCCTCAATTTGACCGGAAGATTGAAATGTTATCTGATTCAAGAAAGCCTCCGGAATGATATATGTAAAAATTGCTGCTGACATTAACGCTACTTTTTTTTTAAACAATGATTTTCTTTCCCATATCAGTGCCCTTGCACTTAGGTTTTCCGGCATAAAAGCGACCGTTTCAAATTGTTCCCCTCAATTTGACCGGAAGATTGAAATGTTATCTGCTTCGAGAAAGCTTCCGGAATGATATATGTAAAAATTGCTGCTGACAATAACGCTACTTTTTTTTAAACAATGATTTTCTTTCCCATATCAGTGCCCTGGCATTTACGTTTTCCGGCATAAAAGCGACCGATTCAAATCGTTCCTCTCAATCTTGCCGGATGATTGAAATGTTATTAGATTCGAGAATGCCTCCGGAATGATTTATGTAAAAAGTGCTGCTCACAATAACGTTACTTTTTTTTTAAACAATGATTTTCCTTCCCATATCAGTGCCCTGGCATTTACGTTTTCCGGCATAAAAGCGACCGATTCAAATCGTTCCCCTCAATTTGACCGGAAGATTGAAATGTTATCAGATTCCAGAAACCCTCCGGAATGATATATGTAAAAATTGCTGCTGACATTAACGCTACTTTTTTTTTAAACAATGATTTTCTTTCCCATATCAGTGCGCTTGCACTTACGTTTTCTGGCATAAAAGCGACCGATTCAAATCGTTCCCCTCAATTTGACCGGAAGATTGAAATGTTATCAGATTCCAGAAACCCTCCGGAATGATATATGTAAAAATTGCTGCTTACAATAACGCTACTTTTTTTTAAACAATGATTTTCTTTCCCATATCAGTGCCCTGGCACTTACGTTTTCTGGCATAAAAGCGACCGATTCAAATTGTTCCCCTCAATTTGACCGGAAGATTGAAATGTTATCAGATTCGAGAAACCCTCCTGAATGATACATATAAAAATTGCTCCTGACAATAACGCTACTTTTTTTTTAACCAATGATTTTCTTTCCCATATCAGTACCCTGGCATTTACGTTTTCCGGCATAAAAGCGACCGATTCAAATTGTTCCCCTCAATTTGACCGGAAGATTGAAATGTTATCTGATTCAAGAAAGCCTCCGGAAGGATTTATGTAAAAATTGCTGCTGACAATAACGCTACTTTTTTTTTAAACAATGATTTTCTTTCCCATATCAGTGCCCTGGCACTTACGTTTTCCGGCATAAAAGCGACCGATTCAAATTGTTCCCCTCAATTTGACCGGAAGATTGAAATGTTATCTGATTCAAGAAAGCCTCCGGAATGATTTATGTAAAAATTGCTGCTTACAATAACGCTACTTTTTTTTAAACAATGATTTTCCTTCCCATATCAGTGCCCAGGCATTTAAGTTTTCCGGCATAAAAGCGACCGATTCAAATTGTTCCCCTCATTTTGACCGGATGATTGAAATGTTATCAGATTCCAGAAAGCCTCCGGAATGATATATGTAAGAATTGCTGCTGACAATAACGCTACGTTTTTTTTACAATGATTTTCTTTCCCATATCAGTGCCCTGGCATTTACGTTTTCCGGCATAAAAGCGACCGATTCAAATCGTTCCCCTCAATTTGGCCGGAAAATTGAAATGTTATCTGATTCGAGAAAGCCTCCGGGATGATATATGTAAAAATTGCTGCTGACAATAACGTTACTTTTTTTTTAAACAATGATTTTCTTTCCCATATCAGTGCCCTTGTACTTACGTTTTCTGGCATAAAAGCGACCGATTCAAATCGTTCCCCTCAAATTGACCGGAAGATTGAAATGTTATCAGATTCGAGATACCCTCCTGAATGACGTATGTAAAAATTGCTGCTGACAATAACGCTACTTTTTTTTTAAACAACGATTTTCTTTCCCATATCAGTGCCCTGGCACTTACGTTTTCTGGCATAAAAGCGACCGATTCAAATCGTTCCCCTCGAATTGGCCGGAAGATTGAAATGTTATCAGATTAGAGATACCCTCCTGAATGATATATGTAAAAATTGCTTCTGACAATAACGCTACTTTTTTTTTAAACAATGATTTTTTCCCATATTAGTTCCCTGGCATTTACGTTTTCCGGCATAAAAGCGACCGATTCAAATCGTTCCCCTCAATTTGACCGGAAGATTGAAATGCTATCTGATTCAAGAAAGCCTCCGGAATGATTTATGTAAAAATTGCTGCTGTCAATAACGCTACTTCTTTTTTAAACAATGATTTTCTTTCCCATATCAGTGCCCTTGCACTTAGGTTTTCTGGCATAAAAGCGACCGATTCAAATCGTTCCCCGCAATATGGCCGGAAGATTGAAATGTTATCTGATTCGAGAAAGCCTCCGGAATGATATATGTAAAAATTGCTGCTGACAATAACGCTACTTTATTTTTAAACAATGATTTTCTTTCCCATATCAGTGCCCTGGCACTTACGTTTTCTGGCATAAAAGCGATCGATTCAAATCGTTCCCCTCAATCTTGCCGGATGATTGAAATGTTACCAGATTCCAAAAACCCTCCGGAATGACATATGTGAAAATTACTGCTGACAATAACGCTATTTTTTTTTTAAACAATGATTTTCTTTCCCACATCAGTGCCCTGGCATTTACGTTTTCCGGCATAAAAGCGACCGATTCAAATCGTTCCCCTCAATTTGACCGGAAGATTGAAATGTTATTAGATTCGAGAAAGCCTCCGGAATGATTTATGTAAAAATTGCTGCTGACAATAACGCTACTTTTTTTTTAAACAATGATTTTCTTTCCCATATCAGTGCCCTGGCATTTACGTTTTCCGGCATAAAAGCGACCGATTCAAATCGTTCCCCTCAATTTGACCGGAAGATTGAAATGTTATCAGATTCCAGAAAGCCTCCGGAATGATATATGTAAAAATTGCTGCTGACAATAACGCTACTTTTTTTTTAAACAATGATTTTCTTTCCCATATCAGTGCCCTGGCATTTACGTTTTCCGGCATAAAAGCGACCGATTCAAATCGTTCCCCTCAATTTGACCGGAAGATTGAAATGTTATCAGATTCGAGAAAGCCTCCGGAATGATATATGTAAAAATTGCTGCTGACAATAACGCTACTTTTTTTTTAAACAATGATTTTCTTTCCCATATCAGTGCCCTGGCATTTACGTTTTCTGGCATAAAAGCGACCGATTCAAATCGTTCCCCTCAATTTGACCGGAAGATTGAAATGTTATCAGATTCGAGAAACCCTCCTGAATGATATATGTAAAAATTGCTGCTGACAATAACGTTACTTTTTTTTTAAACAATGATTTTCTTTCCCATATCAGTGCCCTTGCACTTACGTTTTCTGGCATAAAAGCGACCGATTCAAATCGTTCCCCTCAATTTGGCCGGAAGATTGAAATGTTATCTGATTCGAGAAAGCCTCCGGAATGATATATGTAAGAATTGCTGCTGACAATAACGCTACTTTTTTTTTAAACAATGATTTTCCTTCCCATATCAGTGCCCTGGCATTTACGTTTTCCGGCATAAAAGCGACCGATTCAAATCGTTCCTCTCAATTTGACCGGAAGATTGAAATGTTATCAGATTCGAGAAAGCCTCCTGAATGAGATATGTAAAAATTGCTGCTGGCAATAAGGCTACTTCTTTTTGAACCAATGATTTTCTTTCCCATATCAGTACCCTGGCATTTACGTTTTCCGGCATAAAAGCGACCGATTCAAATTGTTCCCCTCAATTTGACCGGAAGATTGAAATGTTATCTGATTCAAGAAAGCCTCCGGAAGGATTTATGTAAAAATTGCTGCTGTCAATAACGCTACTTCTTTTTTGAACAATGATTTTCTTTCCCATATCAGTGCCCATGCACTTAGGTTTTCCGGCATAAAAGCGACCGATTCAAATTGTTCCCCTCAATTTGACCGGAAGATTGAAATGTTATCTGATTCAAGAAAGCCTCCGGAATGATTTATGTAAAAATTGCTGCTGACAATAACGCTACTTTTTTTTTAAACAATGATTTTCTTTCCCATATCAGTGCCCTGGCACTTACGTTTTCCGGCATAAAAGCGACCGATTCAAATCGTTCCCCTCAATTTGACCGGAAGATTGATATGTTATTAGATTCGATAAAGCCTCACGAATGATATATGTAAAAATTGCTGGTGACAATAACGCTATTTTTTTTTAAACAATGATTTTCTTTCCCCTATCAATGCCCTGGCACTTACGTTTTCCGGCATAAAAGCGACCGATTCAAATTGTTCCCCTTAATTTGACCGGATGATTGAATTGTTATCTGATTCGATAAAGCCTCCGGAATGATATATGTAAAAATTGCCGCTGACAATAACGCCACTTTTTTTTAAACAATGATTTTCTTTCCCATATCAGTGCCCTGGCATTTACGTTTTCCGGCATAAAAGCGACCGATTCAAATCGTTCCTCTCAATCTTGCCGGATGATTGAAATGTTATCAGATTTCAGAAACCCTCCGGAATGATATATGTAAAAATTGCTGCTGACAATAACGCTACTTTTTTTTTAAACAATGATTTTCTTTCCCATATCAATGCCCTGGCACTTGCTTTCTGACATAAAAGCGACCGATTCATATCGTTCCACTCAATTTGACCGGAAGATTGAAATGTTATCAGATTCGAGAAAGCCTCCGGAATGATATATGTAAAAATTGCTGCTGACAATACCGTTACTTTTTTTTTAAACAATGATTTTCTTTCCCATATCAGTGCCCTTGTACTTACGTTTTCTGGCATAAAAGCGACCGATTCAAATCGTTCCCCTCAATTTGACCGGAAGATTGAAATGTTATCAGATTCCAGAAACCCTCCGGAATGATATATGTAAAAATTGCTGCTTACAATAACGCTACTTTTTTTTAAACAATGATTTTCTTTCCCATATCAGTGCCCTGGCATTTACGTTTTCCGGCATAAAAGCGACCGATTCAAATCGTTCCTCTCAATCTTGCCGGATGATTGAAATGTTATCTGATTCAAGAAAGCCTCCGGAATGATTTATGTAAAAATTGCTGCTTACAATAACGCTACTTCTTTTTTAAACAATGATTTTCTTTCCCATATCAGTGCCCTGGCACTTGCTTTCTGACATAAAAGCGACCGATTCATATCGTTCCACTCAATTTGACCGGAAGATTGAAATGTTATCAGATTCGAGAAAGCCTACGGAATGATATATGTAAAAATTGCTGCTGACAATACCGTTACTTTTTTTTTACAATGATTTTCTTTCCCATATCAGTGCCCTGGCATTTACGTTTTCCGGCATAAAAGCGACCGATTCAAATCGTTCCCCTCAATTTGTCCGGAAGATTGAAATGTTATGAGATTTCAGAAACCCTCCGGAATGATATATGTAAAAATTGCTGGTGACAATAACGCTACTTTTTTTTTAAACTACGATTTTCTTTCCCATATCAGTGCCCTGGCATTTACGTTTTCTGGCATAAAAGCGACCGATTCAAATTGTTCCCCTCAATTTGACCGGATGATTGAAATGTTATCAGATTCGAGAAAGCCTCCGGAATTATATATGTAAAAATTGCTGCTGACAGTAACGCTACTTTTTTTTTAAACAATGATTTTCTTTCCCATATCAGTGCCCTGGCATTTACGTTTTCCGGCATAAAAGCGATCGATTCAAATCGTTCCCCTTAATTTGACCGGATGATTGAATTGTTATCTGATTCGATAAAGCCTCCGGAATGATATATGTAAAAATTGCCGCTGACAATAACGCTACTTTTTTTTTAAACTACGATTTTCTTTCCCATATCAGTGCCCTGGCGTTTACGTTTTCCGGCATAAAAGCGACCGATTCAAATCGTTCCCCTCAATTTGGCTAGAAGATTGAAATGTTATCTGATTCGAGAAAGCTTCCGGAATGATGTATGTAAAAATTTCTGCTGACAATAACGCAACTTTTTTTTTAAACTACGATTTTCTTTCCCATATCAGTGCCCTGGCGTTTACGTTTTGTGGCATAAAAGCGACCGATTCAAATTGTTTCCTTCAATTTGACCGGAAGATTGAAATGTTATCAGATTCCAGAAACCCTCCGGAATGATATATATAAAAATTGCTGCTTACAATAACGCTACTTTTTGTTAAACAATGATTTTCTTTCCCATATCAGTGCCCTTGTACTTACGTTTTCTGGCATAAAAGCGACCGATTCAAATCGTTCCCCTCAATTTGACCGGAAGATTGAAATGTTATCAGATTCCAGAAACCCTCCGGAATGATATATGTAAAAATTGCTGCTGACAATAACGCTACTTTTTTTTTAAACAATGATTTTCTTTCCCATATCAGTGCCCTGGCATTTACGTTTTCCGGCATAAAAGCGACCGATTCAAATCGTTCCCCTCAATTTGACCGGAAGATTGAAATGTTATCAGATTCGAGAAAGCCTCCGGAATGATATATGTAAAAATTGCTGCTGACAATAACGCTACTTTTTTTTTAAACAATGATTTTCTTTCCCATATCAGTGCCCTGGCATTTACGTTTTCCGGCATAAAAGCGACCGATTCAAATTGTTCCCCTCAATTTGACCGGAAGATTGAAATGTTATCAGATTCGAGAAAGCTTCCGGAATGATATATGTAAAAATTGCTGCTGACAATAACGCTACTTTTTTTTAAACAATGATTTTCTTTCCCATATCAGTGCCCTGGCATTTACGTTTTCCGGCATAAAAGCGACCGATTCAAATCGTTCCCCGCAATTTGGCCGGAAGATTGAAATGTTATCTGATTCGAGAAAGCTTCCGGAATGATATATGTAAAAATTGCTGCTGACAATAACGCTACTTTTTTTTAAACAATGATTTTCTTTCCCATATCAGTGCCCTGGCATTTACGTTTTCCGGCATAAAAGCGACCGATTCAAATCGTTCCCCTCAATTTGTCCGGAAGATTGAAATGTTATCTGATTCCAGAAACCCTCCGGAATGATATATGTAAAAATTGCTGCTTACAATAACGCTACTTTTTTTTAAACAATGATTTTCTTTCCCATATGAGTGCCCTTGCACTTAGGTTTTCCGGCATAAAAGCGACCGATTCAAATTGTTCCCCTCAATTTGACCGGAAGATTGAAATGTTATCTGATTCAAGAAAGCCTCCGGAATGATATATGTAAAAATTGCTTCTGACAATAACGCTACTTCATTTTTAAACAATGATTTTCTTTCCCATATCAGTGCCCTTGCACTTAGGTTTTCTGGCATAAAAGCGACCGATTCAAATCGTTCCCTTCAATTTGGCCGGAAAATTGAAATGTTATCTGATTTGAGAATGCCTCCGGAATGATTCATTTAAAAATTGCTGCTCACAATAACGTTACTTTTTTTTTAAACAATGATTTTCCTTCCCATATCAGTGCCCTGGCATTTACGATTTCCGGCATAAAAGCGACCGATTCAAATCGTTCCTCTCAATCTTGCCGGATGATTGAAATGTTATCAGATTCCAGAAAGCCTCCGGAATGATTCATTTAAAAATTGCTGCTCACAATAACGTTACTTTTTTTTTAAACAATGATTTTCCTTCCCATATCAGTGCCCTGGCATTTACGTTTTCCGGCATAAAAGCGACCGATTCAAATCGTTCCTCTCAATCTTGCCGGATGATTGAAATGTTATTAGATTCGAGAATGCCTCCGGAATGATTTATGTAAAAAGTGCTGCTCACAATAACGTTACTTTTTTTTTAAACAATGATTTTCCTTCCCATATCAGTGCCCTGGCATTTACGTTTTCCGGCATAAAAGCGACCGATTCAAATTGTTCCCCTCAATTTGACCGGAAGATTGAAATGTTTTCTGATTCGAGAAAGCTTCCGGAATGATATATGTAAAAATTGCTGCTGACAATAACGCTACTTTTTTTTTAAACAATGATTTTTTCCCATATCAGTGCCCTGGCATTTACGTTTTCCGGCATAAAAGCGACCGATTCAAATCGTTCCCCTCAATTTGACCGGAAGATTGAAATGTTATCTGATTCAAGAAAGCCTCCGGAATGATTTATGTAAAAATTGCTGCTTACAATAACGCTACTTTTTTTTAAACAATGATTTTCCTTCCCATATCAGTGCCCTGGCATTTACGTTTTCCGGCATAAAAGCGACCGATTCAAATTGTTCCCCTCAATTTGACCGGAAGATTGAAATGTTATCTGATTCAAGAAAGCCTCCGGAATGATTTATGTAAAAATTGCTGCTTACAATAACGCTACTTTTTTTTAAACAATGATTTTCCTTCCCATATCAGTGCCCTGGCATTTACGTTTTCCGGCATAAAAGCGACCGATTCAAATTGTTCCCCTCAATTTGACCGGAAGATTGAAATGTTATCAGATTCGAGAAAGCTTCCGGAATGATATATGTAAAAATTGCTGCTGACAATAACGCTACTTTTTTTTAAACAATGATTTTCTTTCCCATATCAGTGCCCTGGCATTTACGTTTTCCGGCATAAAAGCGACCGATTCAAATCGTTCCTCTCAATCTTGCCGGATGATTGAAATGTTATCAGATTCCAGAAAGCCTCCGGAATGATTTATGTAAAAATTGCTGCTGACAATAACGCTACTTCTTTTTTAAACAATGATTTTTTCCCATATTAGTTCCCTGGCATTTACGTTTTCCGGCATAAAAGCGACCGATTCAAATCGTTCCCCTCAATTTGACCGGAAGATTGAAATGTTATTAGATTCGAGAAAGCCTCCGGAATGATATATGTAAAAATTGCTGCTTACAATAACGCTACTTTTTTTAAACAATGATTTTCTTTCCCATAACAGTGCCCTTGCACTTTGGTTTTCTGGCATAAAAGCGACCGATCAAAATCGTTCAGCTCAATTCGGCCGGAAGATTGAAATGTCATCTAATTCGAGAAAGCTTCCGGAAAGATATATGTCAAAATTGCTCAGGACAATAACGCTACTTTTTTTTTAAACAATGATTTTCTTTCCCATATCAGTGCCCTGGCACTTGTTTTCTGGCATAAAAGCGACCGATGCAAATCGTTTCCCTCAATTTGGCCGGAAGATTGAAATGTTATCTGATTCAAGAAAGCCTCCGGAATGATTTATGTATAAATTGCTGCTGACTATAGCGCTACTTCTTTTTTAAACAATGATTTTCTTTCCCATATCAGTGCCCTTGTACTTACGTTTTCTGGCATAAAAGCGACCGATCAAAATCGTTCCCCTCAATCTGGCGGGATGATTGAAATGTTATCAGATTCCAGAAACCCTCCGGAATGATATATGTAAAAATTGCTGCTGACAATAACGCTACTTTTTTTTTAAACAATGATTTTTTCCCATATCAGTTCCCTGGCATTTACGTTTTCCGGCATAAAAGCGATCGATTCAAATCGTTCCCCTCAATTTGACCGGATGATTGAATTGTTATCTGATTCGATAAAGCCTCCGGAATGATATATGTAAAAATTGCTGCTGACAATAACGCTACTTCTTTTTTAAACAATGATTTTTTCCCATATTAGTTCCCTGGCATTTACGTTTTCCGGCATAAAAGCGACCGATTCAAATCGTTTCCCTCAATTTGGCCGGAAGATTGAAATGTTATCTGATTCAAGAAAGCCTCCGGAATGATTTATGTAAAAATTGCTGCTGACAATAATGCTACTTCTTTTATAAACAATGATTTTCTTTCCCATATCAGTGCCCTTGTACTTACGTTTTCTGGCATAAAAGCGACCGATTCAAATCGTTCCCCTCAATTTGACCGGAAGATTGAAATGTTATCAGATTCCAGAAACCCTCCGGAATGATATATGTAAAAATTGCTGCTGACAATAACGCTACTTCTTTTTTAAACAATGATTTTCTTTCCCATATCAGTGCCCTTGTACTTACGTTTTCTGGCATAAAAGCGACCGATTCAAATCGTTCCCCTCAATTTGACCGGAAGATTGAAATGTTATCAGATTCCAGAAACCCTCCGGAATGATATATGTAAAAATTGCTGCTTACAATAACGCTACTTTTTTTTTAAACAATGATTTTCTTTCCCATATCAGTGCCCTTGTACTTACGTTTTCTGGCATAAAAGCGACCGATTCAAATCGTTCCCCTCAATTTGACCGGAAGATTGAAATGTTATCAGATTCCAGAAACCCTCCGGAATGATATATGTAAAAATTGCTGCTTACAATAACGCTACTTTTTTTAAACAATGATTTTCTTTCCCATAACAGTGCCCTGGCATTTACGTTTTCCGGCATAAAAGCGACCGATTCAAATTGTTCCCCTCAATTTGACCGGAAGATTGAAATGTTATCAGATTCCAGAAAGCCTCCGGAATGATTTATGTAAAAATTGCTGCTGACAATAACGCTACTTCTTTTTTAAACAATGATTTTTTCCCATATTAGTTCCCTGGCATTTACGTTTTCCGGCATAAAAGCGACCGATTCAAATCGTTCCCCTCAATTTGACCGGAAGATTGAAATGTTATTAGATTCGAGAAAGCCTCCGGAATGATTTATGTAAAAAGTGCTGCTCACAATAACGTTACTTTTTTTTTAAACAATGATTTTCCTTCCCATATCAGTGCCCTGGCATTTACGTTTTCCGGCATAAAAGCGACCGATTCAAATTGTTCCCCTCAATTTGACCGGAAGATTGAAATGTTTTCTGATTCAAGAAAGCCTCCGGAATGATTTATGTAAAAATTGCTGCTGACAATAACGCTACTATTTTTTAAACAATGATTTTCTTTCCCATATCAGTGCCCATGCACTTACGTTTTCTGGCATAAAAGCGACCGATTCAAATCGTTTCCCTCAATTTGGCCGGAAGATTGAAATGTTATCTGATTCAAGAAAGCCTCCGGAATGATTTATGTAAAAATTGCTGCTGACAATAACGCTACTTCTTTTATAAACAATGATTTTCTTTCCCATAACAGTGCCCTTGCACTTTGGTTTTCTGGCATAAAAGCGACCGATCAAAATCGTTCCCCTCAATCTGGCGGGATGATTGAAATGTTACCAGATTTCAAAAACCCTCCGGAATGATATATGTAAAAATTGCTGCTGACATTAACGCTACTTTTTTTTTAAACAATGATTTTCTTTCCCATATCAGTGCCCTTGCACTTAGGTTTTCTGGCATAAAAGCGACCGATTCAAATCGTTCCCCTCAATTTGGCCGGAAGATTGAAATGTTATCTGATTCAAGAAAGCCTCCGGAATGATTTATGTAAAAATTGCTGCTTACAATAACGCTACTTTTTTTTAAACAATGATTTTCCTTCCCATATCAGTGCCCTGGCATTTACGTTTTCCGGCATAAAAGCGACCGATTCAAATTGTTCCCCTCAATTTGACCGGAAGATTGAAATGTTATCAGATTCGAGAAAGCCTCCGGAATGATATATGTAAAAATTGCTGCTGACAATAACGTTACTTTTTTTTTAAACAATGATTTTCTTTCCCATATCAGTGCCCTGGCATTTACGTTTTCCGGCATAAAAGCGACCGATTCAAATCGTTCCCCTCAATCTTGCCGGATGATTGAAATGTTATCAGATTCAAGAAAGCCTCCGGAATGATATATGTAAAAATTGCTGCTGACAATAACGCTACTTTTTTTTAAACAATGATTTTCTTTCCCATATCAGTGCCCTGGCATTTACGTTTTCCGGCATAAAAGCGACCGATTCAAATCATTCCCCTCAATTTGACCGGAAGATTGAAAATGTTATCAGATTCCAGAAAGCCTCCCGAATGATATATGTAAAAATTGCTGCTTACAATAACGCTACTTTTTTTAAACAATGATTTTTTCCCATATCAGTGCCCTGGCATTTACGTTTTCCGGCATAAAAGCGACCGATTCAAATCGTTCCCCTCAATTTGACCGGAAGATTGAAATGTTATCTGATTCAAGAAACCCTCCGGAATGATATATGTAAAAATTGCTGCTGACAATAACGCTACTTTTTTTTTAAACAATGATTTTCCAAATTGAGATGAACGATTTGAATCGGTCGCTTTTATGCCAGAAAACAAGTGCCAGGGCACTGATATGGGAAAGAAAATCATTGTTTAAAAAAAAGTAGCGTTATTGTAAGCAGCAATTTTTACATATATCATTCCGGAGGGTTTCTGGAATCTGATAACATTTCAATCTTCCGGTCAAATTGAGGGGAACGATTTGAATCGGTCGCTTTTATGCCAGAAAACGTAAGTACAAGGGCACTGATATGGGAAAGAAAATCATTGTTTAAAAAAGAAGTAGCGTTATTGTCAGCAGCAATTTTTACATAAATCATTCCGGAGGCTTTCTTGAATCAGATAACATTTCAATCTTCCGGCCAAATTGAGGGAAACGATTTGAATCGGTCGCTTTTATGCCAGAAAACGTAAGTGCATGGGCACTGATATGGGAAAGAAAATCATTGTTTAAAAAATAGTAGCGTTATTGTAAGCAGCAATTTTTACATATATCATTCCGGAGGGTTTCTGGAATCTGATAACATTTCAATCTTCCGGTCAAATTGAGGGGAACGATTTGAATCGGTCGCTTTTATGCCAGAAAACGTAAGTACAAGGGCACTGATATGGGAAAGAAAATCATTGTTTAAAAAAAAAGTAACGTTATTGTCAGCAGCAATTTTTACATATATCATTCCGGAAGCTTTCTCGAATCAGAAAACATTTCAATCTTCCGGTCAAATTGAGGGGAACAATTTGAATCGGTCGCTTTTATGCCGGAAAACGTAAATGCCAGGGCACTGATATGGGAAGGAAAATCATTGTTTAAAAAAAAAGTAACGTTATTGTGAGCAGCACTTTTTACATAAATCATTCCGGAGGCTTTCTCGAATCTAATAACATTTCAATCTTCCGGTCAAATTGAGGGGAACGATTTGAATCGGTCGCTTTTATGCCGGAAAACGTAAATGCCAGGGAACTAATATGGGAAAAAATCATTGTTTAAAAAAGAAGTAGCGTTATTGTCAGCAGCAATTTTTACATAAATCATTCCGGAGGCTTTCTGGAATCTGATAACATTTCAATCATCCGGCAAGATTGAGAGGAACGATTTGAATCGGTCGCTTTTATGCCGGAAAACGTAAATGCCAGGGCACTGATATGGGAAAGAAAATCATTGTTTAAAAAAAAGTAGCGTTATTGTCAGCAGCAATTTTTACATATATCATTCCGGAAGCTTTCTCGAAGCAGATAACATTTCAATCTTCCGGCCAAATTGCGGGGAACGATTTGAATCGGTCGCTTATATGCCAGAAAACGTAAGTGCAAGGGCACTGATATGGGAAAGAAAATCATTGTTTAAAAAAAAAATAGCGTTATTGTCAGCAGCAATTTTTACATATATCATTCCGAAAGCTTTCTCGAATCAGATAACATTTCAATCTTCCGGCCAAACTGAGGGGAACGATTTGAATCGGTCGCTTTTATGCCGGAAAACGTAAATGCCAGGGAACTAATATGGGAAAGAAAATCATTGTTTAAAAAAGAAGTAGCGTTATTGTCAGCAGCAATTTTTACATATATCATTCCGGAGGCTTTCTCGAATCTGATAACATTTCAATCATCCGGACAAATTGAGGGGAACGATTTGAATCGGTCGCTTTTATGCCGGAAAACGTAAACGCCAGGGCACTGATATGGGAAAGAAAATCGTAGTTTAAAAAAAAAGTAGCGTTATTGTCAGCGGCAATTTTTACATATATCATTCCGGAGGCTTTATCGAATCAGATAACAATTCAATCATCCGGTCAAATTAAGGGGAACGATTTGAATCGATCGCTTTTATGCCAGAAAACGTAAGTGCAAGGGCACTGATATGGGAAAAAATCATTGTTTAAAAAAAAAGTAGCGTTATTGTCAGCAGCAATTTACACATATATAATTCCGGAGGCTTTCTCGAATCTGATAACATTTCAATCTTCCGGCCAAATTGAGGGGAACGATTTGAATCGGTCGCTTTTATGCCAGAAAACGTAAGTGCCAGTGCACTGATATGGGAAAGAAAATCATTGTTTAAAAAAAAAGTAGCGTTATTGTCAGCAGCAATTTTTACATATATCATTCCGGAGGCTTTCTTGAATCAGATAACATTTCAATCTTCCGGTCAAATTGAGGGGAACAATTTGAATCGGTCGCTTTTATGCCGGAAAACCTAAGTGCAAGGGCACTGATATGGGAAAGAAAATCATTGTTTAAAAAAAAGTAGCGTTATTGTAAGCAGCAATTTTTACATATATCATTCCGGAGGGTTTCTGGAATCTGATAACATTTCAATCTTCCGGTCAAATTGAGGGGAACGATTTGAATCGGTCGCTTTTATGCCAGAAAACGTAAGTACAAGGGCACTGATATGGGAAAGAAAATCATTGTTTAAAAAAGAAGTAGCGTTATTGTCAGCAGCAATTTTTACATAAATCATTCCGGAGGCTTTCTTGAATCAGAAAACATTTCAATCTTCCGGTCAAATTGAGGGGAACAATTTGAATCGGTCGCTTTTATGCCGGAAAACGTAAATGCCAGGGCACTGATATGGGAAGGAAAATCATTGTTTAAAAAAAAGTAGCGTTATTGTCAGCAGCAATTTTTACATAAATCATTCCGGAGGCTTTCTTGAATCAGATAACATTTCAATCTTCCGGTCAAATTGAGGGGAACAATTTGAATCGGTCGCTTTTATGCCGGAAAACCTAAGTGCAAGGGCACTGATATGGGAAAGAAAATCATTGTTTAAAAAAAAAGTAGCGTTAATGTCAGCAGCAATTTTTACATATATCATTCCGGAGGGTTTTTGAAATCTGGTAACATTTCAATCATCCCGCCAGATTGAGGGGAACGATTTTGATCGGTCGCTTTTATGCCAGAAAACCAAAGTGCAAGGGCACTGTTATGGGAAAGAAAATCATTGTTTAAAAAAAGTAGCGTTATTGTAAGCAGCAATTTTTACATATATCATTCCGGAGGGTTTCTGGAATCTGATAACATTTCAATCTTCCGGTCAAATTGAGGGGAACGATTTGAATCGGTCGCTTTTATGCCAGAAAACGTAAGTACAAGGGCACTGATATGGGAAAGAAAATCATTGTTTATAAAAGAAGTAGCGTTATTGTCAGCAGCAATTTTTACATAAATCATTCCGGAGGCTTTCTTGAATCAGATAACATTTCAATCTTCCGGCCAAATTGAGGGAAACGATTTGAATCGGTCGCTTTTATGCCAGAAAACGTAAGTGCATGGGCACTGATATGGGAAAGAAAATCATTGTTAAAAAAAACGTAGCGTTATTGTCAGCAGCAATTTTTACATATATCATTCCGGAGGCTTTCTCGAATCTGATAACATTTCAATCTTCCGGCCAAATTGCGGGGAACGATTTGAATCGGTCGCTTTTATGCCAGAAAACGTAAATGCCAGGGCACTGATATGGGAAAGAAAATCATTGTTTAAAAAAAAGTAGCGTTATTGTCAGCAGCAATTTTTACATATATCATTCCGGAAGCTTTCTCGAATCAGATAACATTTCAATCTTCCGGCCAAATTGAGGGGAACGATTTGAATCGGTCGCTTTTATGCCAGAAAACGTAAGTGCAAGGGCACTGATATGGGAAAGAAAATCATTGTTTAAAAAAAAGTAGCGTTATTGTCAGCAGCAATTTTTACATATATCATTCCGGAAGCTTTCTCGAAGCAGATAACATTTCAATCTTCCGGCCAAATTGAGGGGAACGATTTGAATCGGTCGCTTTTATGCCGGAAAACGTAAATGCCAGGGCACTGATGTGGGAAAGAAAATCATTGTTTAAAAAAAAAGTTGCGTTATTGTCAGCAGCAATTCTTACATATATCATACCGGAGGCATTCTCAAATCAGATAACATTTCAATCTTCCGGCCAAATTGAAGGGAACGATTTGAATCGGTCGCTTTCATGCCAGAAAACCTAAGTGCAAGGGCACTGATATGAGAAAGAAAATCATTGTTTAACAAAAAGTAGCGTTATTGTAAGCAGCAATTTTTACATATATCATTCCGGAGGGTTTCTGGAATCTGATAACATTTCAATCTTCCGGTCAAATTGAGGGGAACGATTTGAATCGGTCGCTTTTATGCCAGAAAACGTAAGTACAAGGGCACTGATATGGGAAAGAAAATCATTGTTTAAAAAAGAAGTAGCGTTATTGTCAGCAGCAATTTTTACATAAATCATTCCGGAGGCTTTCTTGAATCAGATAACATTTCAATCTTCCGGTCAAATTGAGGGGAACGATTTGAATCGGTCGCTTTTATGCCAGAAAACGTAAGTACAAGGGCACTGATATGGGAAAGAAAATCATTGTTTAAAAAAGAAGTAGGGTTATTGTCAGCAGCAATTTTTACATAAATCATTCCGGAGGCTTTCTTGAATCAGATAACATTTCAATCTTCCGGTCAAATTGAGGGGAACAATTTGAATCGGTCGCTTTTATGCCGGAAAACCTAAGTGCAAGGGCACTGATATGGGAAAAAATCATTGTTTAAAAAAAAGTAGCGTTATTGTCAGCAGCACTTTTTACACAAATCATTCCGGAGGCTTTCTCGAATCTGATAACATTTCAATCTTCCGGTCAAATTGAGAGGAACGATTTGATTCGGTCGCTTTTATGCCAGAGAGCAAGTGCCAGGGCATTGATAGGGGAAAGAAAATCATTGTTTAAAAAAAAGTAGCGTTATTGTCAGCAGCAATTTTTACATATATCATTCCGGAGGGTTTCTGAAATCTGATAACATTTCAATCTTCCGGCCGAATTGAGCTGAACGATTTGAATCGGTCGCTTTTATGCCAGAAAACAAGTGCCAGGGCACTGATATGGGAAAGAAAATCATTGTTTAAAAAAAAAGTAGCGTTATTGTCCTGAGCAATTTTGACATATATCTTTCCGGAAGCTTTCTCGAATTAGATGACATTTCAATCTTCCGGCCGAATTGAGCTGAACGATTTGAATCGGTCGCTTTTATGCCAGAAAACAAGTGCCAGGGCACTGATATGGGAAAGAAAATCATTGTTTAAAAAAAAAGTAGCGTTATTGTATGACGCAATTTTTACATATATCATTCCGGAGGGTTTCTGGAATCTGATAACATTTCAATCTTCCGGTCAAATTGAGGGGAACGATTTGAATCGGTCGCTTTTATGCCAGAAAACGTAAGTACAAGGGCACTGATATGGGAAAGAAAATCATTGTTTAAAAAAGAAGTAGCGTTATTGTCAGCAGCAATTTTTACATATATCATTCCTGAAGCTTTCTCGAAGCAGATAACATTTCAATCTTCCGGCCAAATTGCGGGGAACGATTTGAATCGGTCGCTTATATGCCAGAAAACGTAAGTGCCAGGGCACTGATATGGGAAAGAAAATCATTGTTTAAAAAAAAGTGGCGTTATTGTCAGCAGTAATTTTCACATATGTCATTCCGAAAGCTTTCTCGAATCAGATAACATTTCAATCTTCCGGCCAAATTGAGATGAACGATTTGAATCGGTCGCTTTTATGCCAGAAAACAAGTGCCAGGGCACTGATATGGGAAAGAAAATCATTGTTTAAAAAAAAAGTAGCGTTAATGTCAGCAGCAATTTTTACATATATCATTCCGGAGGGTTTTTGAAATCTGGTAACATTTCAATCATCCCGCCAGATTGAGGGGAACGATTTTGATCGGTCGCTTTTATGCCAGAAAACCAAAGTGCAAGGGCACTGTTATGGGAAAGAAAATCATTGTTTAAAAAAAAGTAGCGTTATTGTATGCAGCAATTTTTACATATATCATTCCGGAGGGTTTCTGGAATCTGATAACATTTCAATCTTCCGGTCAAATTGAGGGGAACGATTTGAATCGGTCGCTTTTATGCCAGAAAACGTAAGTACAAGGGCACTGATATGGGAAAGAAAATCATTGTTTAAAAAAGAAGTAGCGTTATTGTCAGCAGCAATTTTTACATAAATCATTCCGGAGGCTTTCTTGAATCAGAAAACATTTCAATCTTCCGGTCAAATTGAGGGGAACAATTTGAATCGGTCGCTTTTATGCCGGAAAACGTAAATGCCAGGGCACTGATATGGGAAAAAATCATTGTTTAAAAAAAAAGTAGCGTTATTGTCAGCAGCAATTTTTACATATATAATTCCGGAGGCTTTCTTGAATCAGATAACATTTCAATCTTCCGGTCAAAATGAGGGGAACAATTTGAATCGGTCGCTTTTATGCCGGAAAACGTAAATGCCAGGGCACTGATATGGGAAAGAAAATCATTGTTTAAAAAAAAGTAGCGTTATTGTAAGCAGCAATTTTTAGATAAATCATTCCGGAGGCTTTCTGGAATCTGATAACATTTCAATCATCCGGCAAGATTGAGAGGAACGATTTGAATCGGTCGCTTTTATGCCGGAAAACGTAAATGCCAGGGCACTGATATGGGAAAGAAAATCATTGTTTAAAAAAAAGTAGCGTTATTGTCAGCAGCAATTTTTACATATATCATTCCGGAAGCTTTCTCGAATCAGATAACATTTCAATCTTCCGGCCAAATTGAGGGGAACGATTTGAATCGGTTGCTTTTATGCCGGAAAACCTAAGTGCAAGGGCACTGATATGGGAAAGAAAATCATTATAAAAAAAAAAGTTGCGTTATTGTCAGCAGCAATTCTTACATATATCATACCGGAGGCATTCTCAAATCAGATAACATTTCAATCTTCCGGCCAAATTGAAGGGAACGATTTGAATCGGTCGCTTTTATGCCAGAAAACGTAAGTACAAGGGCACTGATATGGGAAAGAAAATCATTGTTTAAAAAAGAAGTAGCGTTATTGTCAGCAGCAATTTTTACATAAATCATTCCGGAGGCTTTCTTGAATCAGAAAACATTTCAATCTTCCGGCCAAATTGAGGGGAACGATATGAATCGGTCGCTTTTATGCCAGAAAACGTAAATGCCAGGGTACTGATATGGGAAAGAAAATCATTGTTTAAAAAAAAAGTAGCGTTATTGTCAGCAGCAATTTTTACATATATCATTCCGGAAGCTTTCTCGAATCAGATAACATTTCAATCTTCCGGCCAATTTGAGGGGAACGATTTGAATCGGTCGCTTTTATGCCAGAAAACGTAAGTGCAAGGGCACTGATATGGGAAAGAAAATCATTGTTTAAAAAAAAAGTAGCGTTATTGTCAGCAGCAATTTTCACATATATAATTCCGGAGGCTTTCTCGAATCTGATAACATTTCAATCTTCCGGCCAAATTGAGGGGAACGATATGAATCGGTCGCTTTTATGCCGGAAAACGTAAATGCCAGGGTACTGATATGGGAAAGAAAATCATTGTTTAAAAAAAAAGTAGCGTTATTGTCAGCAGCAATTTTTACATATATCATTCCGGAGGGTTTCTGGAATCTGATAACATTTCAATCTTCCGGTCAAATTGAGGGGAACGATTTGAATCGGTCGCTTTTATGCCAGAAAACGTAAGTACAAGGGCACTGATATGGGAAAGAAAATCATTGTTTAAAAAAGAAGTAGCGTTATTGTCAGCAGCAATTTTTACATAAATCATTCCGGAGGCTTTCTTGAATCAGATAACATTTCAATCTTCCGGTCAAATTGAGGGGAACAATTTGAATCGGTCGCTTTTATGCCGGAAAACGTAAATGCCAGGGCACTGATATGGGAAAGAAAATCATTGTTTAAAAAAAAAGTAGCGTTATTGTCAGCAGCAATTTTTACATAAATCATTCCGGAGGCTTTCTCGAATCTAATAACATTTCAATCTTCCGGTCAAATTGAGGGGAACGATTTGAATCGGTCGCTTTTATGCCAGAAAACGTAAGTGCCAGGGCACTGATATGGGAAAGAAAATCATTGTTTAAAAAAAAAGTAGCGTTATTGTCAGCAGCAATTTTTACATATATCATTCCGGAAGCTTTCTCGAATCAGATAACATTTCAATCTTCCGGCCAAATTGAGGGGAACGATTTGAATCGGTCGCTTTTATGCCAGAAAACGTAAGTGCAAGTGCACTGATATGGGAAAGAAAATCATTGTTTAAAAAAATGTAGCGTTATTGTCAGCAGCAATTTTTACATATATAAATCCGGAGGCTTTCTCGAATCAGATAACATTTTAATCTTCCGGTCAATTTGAGGGGAACAATTTGAATAGGTCGCTTTTATGCCAGAAAACGTAAGTGCCAGGGCACTGATATGGGAAAGAATATCATTGTTTAAAAAAAAAGTAGCGTTATTGTCAGCAGCAATTTTTACATGTATCATTCAGGAGGATTTCAGGAATCTGATAACATTACAATCTTACGGTCAAATTGAGGGGAACGATATGAATCGGTCGCTTTTATGCCAGAAAACGTAAGTGCCAGGGCACTGATATGGGAAAGAAAATCATTGTTTAAAAAAAAAGTAGCGTTATTGTCAGCAGCAATTTTTACATATATCATTCAGGAGGGTATCTCGAATCTGATAACATTTCAATCTTCCGGTCAAATTGAGGGGAACGATTTGAATCGGTCGCTTTTATGCCGGAAAACGTAAATGCCAGGGCACTGATATGGGAAGGAAAATCATTGTTTAAAAAAAAAGTAACGTTATTGTGAGCAGCAATTTTTAAATAAATCATTCCGGAGGCATTCTCAAATCAGATAACATTTCAATCTTCCGGCCAAATTGAAGGGAACGATTTGAATCGGTCGCTTTTATGCCAGAAAACCTAAGTGCAAGGGCACTGATATGGGAAAGAAAATCATTGTTTAAAAAAAAGTAGCGTTATTGTAAGCAGCAATTTTTACATATATCATTCCGGAGGGTTTCTGGAATCTGATAACATTTCAATCTTCCGGTCAAATTGAGGGGAACGATTTGAATCGGTCGCTTTTATGCCGGAAAACGTAAATGCCAGGGCACTGATATGGGAAGGAAAATCATTGTTTAAAAAAAAAGTAACGTTATTGTGAGCAGCACTTTTTACATAAATCATTCCGGAGGCTTTCTCGAATCTAATAACATTTCAATCTTCCGGTCAAATTGAGGGGAACGATTTGAATCGGTCGCTTTTATGCCGGAAAACGTAAATGCCAGGGCACTGATATGGGAAAGAAAATCATTGTTTAAAAAAAAGTAGCGTTATTGTCAGCAGCAATTTTTAAATAAATCATTCCGGAGGCATTCTCAAATCAGATAACATTTCAATCTTCCGGCCAAATTGAAGGGAACGATTTGAATCGGTCGCTTTTATGCCAGAAAACCTAAGTGCAAGGGCACTGATATGGGAAAGAAAATCATTGTTTAACAAAAAGTAGCGTTATTGTAAGCAGCAATTTTTACATATATCATTCCGGAGGGTTTCTGGAATCTGATAACATTTCAATCTTCCGGTCAAATTGCGGGGAACGATTTGAATCGGTCGCTTATATGCCAGAAAACGTAAATGTCAGGGCACTGATATGGGAAAGAAAATCATTGTTTAAAAAAAAGTAGCGTTATTGTCAGCAGCAATTTTTACATATATCATTCCGGAAGCTTTCTCGAATCAGATAACATTTCAATCTTCCGGCCAAATTGAGGGGAACGATTTGAATCGGTCGCTTTTATGCCAGAAAACGTAAGTGCAAGGGCACTGATATGGGAAAGAAAATCATTGTTTAAAAAAAAGTAGCGTTATTGTCAGCAGCAATTTTTAAATAAATCATTCCGGAGGCATTCTCAAATCAGATAACATTTCAATCTTCCGGCCAAATTGAAGGGAACGATTTGAATCGGTCGCTTTCATGCCAGAAAACCTAAGTGCAAGGGCACTGATATGAGAAAGAAAATCATTGTTTAACAAAAAGTAGCGTTATTGTAAGCAGCAATTTTTACATATATCATTCCGGAGGGTTTCTGGAATCTGATAACATTTCAATCTTCCGGTCAAATTGAGGGGAACGATTTGAATCGGTCGCTTTTATGCCAGAAAACGTAAGTACAAGGGCACTGATATGGGAAAGAAAATCATTGTTTAAAAAAGAAGTAGCGTTATTGTCAGCAGCAATTTTTACATAAATCATTCCGGAGGCTTTCTTGAATCAGAAAACATTTCAATCTTCCGGTCAAATTGAGGGGAACAATTTGAATCGGTCGCTTTTATGCCGGAAAACCTAAGTGCAAGGGCACTGATATGGGAAAGAAAATCATTGTTTAAAAAAAAGTAGCGTTATTTTAAGCAGCAATTTTTACATATATCATTCCGGAGGGTTTCTGGAATCTGATAACATTTCAATCTTCCGGTCAAATTGAGGGGAACGATTTGAATCGGTCGCTTTTATGCCAGAAAACAAGTGCCAGGGCACTGATATGGGAAAGAAAATCATTGTTTAAAAAAAAAGTAGCGTTATTGTCAGCAGCAATTTTTACATATATCATTCCGGAGGGTTTCTGGAATCTGATAACATTTCAATCATCCGGCAAGATTGAGAGGAACGATTTGAATCGGTCGCTTTTATGCCGGAAAACGTAAATGCCAGGGCACTGATATGGGAAAGAAAATCATTGTTTAAAAAAAAGTAGCGTTATTGTCAGCAGCAATTTTTACATATATCATTCCGGAAGCTTTCTCGAATCTGATAACATTTCAATCTTCCGGTCAAATTGAGGGGAACAATTTGAATCGGTCGCTTTTATGCCGGAAAACGTAAATGCCAGGGCACTGATATGGGAAGGAAAATCATTGTTTAAAAAAAAGTAGCGTTATTGTAAGCAGCAATTTTTACATAAATCATTCCGGAGGCTTTCTTGAATCAGATAACATTTCAATCTTCCGGTCAAATTGAGGGGAACAATTTGAATCGGTCGCTTTTATGCCGGAAAACCTAAGTGCAAGGGCACTGATATGGGAAAGAAAATCATTGTTTAAAAAAAAGTAGCGTTATTTTAAGCAGCAATTTTTACATATATCATTCCGGAGGGTTTCTGGAATCTGATAACATTTCAATCTTCCGGTCAAATTGAGGGGAACGATTTGAATCGGTCGCTTTTATGCCAGAAAACGTAAGTACAAGGGCACTGATATGGGAAAGAAAATCATTGTTTAAAAAAGAAGTAGGGTTATTGTCAGCAGCAATTTTTACATAAATCATTCCGGAGGCTTTCTTGAATCAGATAACATTTCAATCTTCCGGTCAAATTGAGGGGAACAATTTGAATCGGTCGCTTTTATGCCGGAAAACCTAAGTGCAAGGGCACTGATATGGGAAAGAAAATCATTGTTTAAAAAAAAAGTAGCGTTAATGTCAGCAGCAATTTTTACATATATCATTCCGGAGGGTTTTTGAAATCTGGTAACATTTCAATCATCCCGCCAGATTGAGGGGAACGATTTTGATCGGTCGCTTTTATGCCAGAAAACCAAAGTGCAAGGGCACTGTTATGGGAAAGAAAATCATTGTTTAAAAAAAGTAGCGTTATTGTAAGCAGCAATTTTTACATATATCATTCCGGAGGGTTTCTGGAATCTGATAACATTTCAATCTTCCGGTCAAATTGAGGGGAACGATTTGAATCGGTCGCTTTTATGCCAGAAAACCTAAGTGCAAGGGCACTGATATGGGAAAGAAAATCATTGTTTAAAAAAAAAGTAGCGTTATTGTCAGCAGCAATTTTTACATATATCATTCCGGAGGCTTTCTCGAATCAGATAACATTTCAATCTTCCGGCCAAATTGAGGGGAACGATTTGAATCGGTCGCTTTTATGCCGGAAAACCTAAGTGCAAGGGCACTGATATGGGAAAAAATCATTGTTTAAAAAAAAAGTAACGTTATTGTGAGCAGCACTTTTTACATAAATCATTCCGGAGGCTTTCTCGAATCTAATAACATTTCAATCTTCCGGTCAAATTGAGGGGAACGATTTGAATCGGTCGCTTTTATGCCAGAAAACCTAAGTGCAAGGGCACTGATATGGGAAAGAAAATCATTGTTTAAAAAAAAGTAGCGTTATTGTAAGCAGCAATTTTTACATATATCATTCCGGAGGGTTTCTGGAATCTGATAACATTTCAATCTTCCGGTCAAATTGAGGGGAACAATTTGAATCGGTCGCTTTTATGCCGGAAAACGTAAATGCCAGGGCACTGATATGGGAAAGAAAATCATTGTTTAAAAAAAAGTAGCGTTATTGTCAGCAGCAATTTTTACATATATCATTCCGGAAGCTTTCTCGAATCTGATAACATTTCAATCTTCCGGTCAAATTGAGGGGAACGATTTGAATCGGTCGCTTTCATGCCAGAAAACGTAAGTGCCAGGGCACTGATATGGGAAAGAAAATCATTGTTTAAAAAAAAAGTAGCGTTATTGTCTGCAGCAATTTTTACATATATCATTCCGGAAGCTTTCTCGAATCAGATAACATTTCAATCTTCCGGCCATTTTGAGGGGAACGATTTGAATCGGTCGCTTTTATGACAGAAAACGTAAATGCCAGGGTACTGATATGGGAAAGAAAATCGTAGTTTAAAAAAAAAGTAGCGTTATTGACAGCGGCAATTTTTACATATATCATTCCGGAGGCTTTCTCGAATCTGATAACATTGCAATCTTCCGGTCAAATTGAAGGAAACAATTTGAATCGGTTGCTTTTATGCCACAAAACGTAAGTGCCAGGGCACTGATATGGGAAAGAAAATCATTGTTTAAAAAAAAAGTAGCGTTATTGTCAGCAGCAATTTTTACATACATCATTCCGCAAGCTTTCTCGAATCAGATAACATTTCAATCTTCCGGCCAAATTGAGGGAAACGATTTGAATCGGTCGCTTTTATGCCAGAAAACGTAAGTGCATGGGCACTGATATGGGAAAGAAAATCATTGTTTAAAAAAAAAGTAGCGTTATTGTCAGCAGCAATTTTTACATATATCATTCCAGAGGCTTTCTCGAATCAGATAACATTTCAATCTTCAGGCCAAATTGAGGGAAACGATTGGAATCGGTCCCTTTTATGCCAGAAAACGTAAGTGCATGGGCACTGATATGGGAAAAAATCATTGTTTAAAAAAAAAGTAGCGTTATTGTCAGCAGCAATTTTTACATATATCATTCCGGAGGCTTTATCGAATCAGATAACAATTCAATCATCCGGTCAAATTGAGGGGAACGATTTGAATCGATCGCTTTTATGCCGGAAAACGTAAATGCCAGGGAACTGATATGGGAAAAAATCATTGTTTAAAAAAAAAGTAGCGTTATTGTCAGCAGCAATTTTTACATGTATCATTCAGGAGGATTTCAGGAATCTGATAACATTACAATCTTACGGTCAAATTGAGGGGAACGATATGAATCGGTCGCTTTTATGCCAGAAAACGTAAGTGCCAGGGCACTGATATGGGAAAGAAAATCATTGTTTAAAAAAAAAGTAGCGTTATTGTCAGCAGCACTTTTTACATAAATCATTCCGGAGGCTTTCTCGAATCTGATAACATTTCAATCTTCCTGTCAAATTGAGGGGAACAATTTGAATCGGTCGCTTTTATGCCGGAAAAGCTAAGTGCAAGGGCACTGATATGGGAAAAAATCATTGTTTAAAAAAAAGTAGCGTTATTGTCAGCAGCAATTTTTACATAAATCATTCCGGAAGCTTTCTCGAAGCAGATAACATTTCAATCTTCCGGCCAAATTGAGGGGAACAATTTGAATCGGTCGCTTTTATGCCAGAAAACGTAAGTGCCAGGGCACTGATATGGGAAAGAAAATCATTGTTTAAAAAAAAAGTATCGTTATTGTCAGCAGCAATTCTTACATATATCATTCCGGAGGCTTTCTCGAATCAGATAACATTTCAATCTTCCGGCCAAATTGAGGGGAACGATTTGAATCGGTCGCTTTTATGCCGGAAAACATAAATGCCAGGGAACTGATATGGGAAAAAATCATTGTTTAAAAAAAAAGTAGAGTTATTGTCAGCAGCAATTTTTACATATATCATTCAGGAGGGTATTTCGAATCTGATAACATTACAATCTTCCGGTCAAATTGAGGGGAACGATTTGAATCAGTCGCTTTTATGCCAGAAAACCTAAGTGCCAGGGCACTGATATGGGAAAGAAAATCATTGTTTAAAAAAAATGTAGCGTTATTGTCAGCAGCAATTTTTACATATATCATTCCGGAAGCGTTCTCGAATCAGATAACATTTCAATCTTCCGGTCAAATTGAGGGGAACGATTTGAATCGGTCGCTTTTATGCCAGAAAACGTAAGTGCAAGGGCACTGATATGGGAAAGAAAATCATTGTTTAAAAAAAAAGTAGCGTTATTGTCAGCAGCAATTTTTACATGTATCATTCAGGAGGATTTCAGGAATCTGATAACATTACAATCTTACGGTCAAATTGAGGGGAACGATATGAATCGGTCGCTTTTATGCCAGAAAACGTAAGTGCCAGGGCACTGATATGGGAAAGAAAATCATTGTTTAAAAAAAAAGTAGCGTTATTGTCAGCAGCAATTTTTACATATATCATTCCAGAGGCTTTCTCGAATCAGATAACATTTCAATCTTCCGGCCAAATTGAGGGGAACGATTTGAATCGGTCGCTTTTATGCCGGAAAACGTAAACGCCAGGGCACTGATATGGGAAAGAAAATCGTAGTTTAAAAAAAAAGTAGCGTTATTGTCAGCGGCAATTTTTACATATATCATTCCGGAGGGTTTCTGAAATCTGATAACATTTCAATCTTCCAGACAAATTGAGGGGAACGATTTGAATCGGTCGCTTTTATGCCAGTAAACGTAAGTGCAAGTGCACTGATATGGGAAAGAAAATCATTGTTTAAAAAAATGTAGCGTTATTGTCAGCAGCAATTTTTACATATATAAATCCGGAGGCTTTCTCGAATCTGATAACATTACAATCTTACGGTCAAATTGAGGGGAACGATTTGAATGAGTCGCTTTTATGCCGGACAACCTAAGTGCCAGGGCACTGATATCGGAAAGAAAATCATTGTTTAAAAAAAAAGTAGCGTTATTGTCAACTACAATTTTTACATATATCATTCCGAAGGGTTTCTGGAATTTGATAACATTTCAATCATCCGGTCAAATTGAAGGAAACAATTTGAATCGGTCGCTTTTATGCCACAAAACGTAAACGCCAGGGCACTGATATGGGAAAGAAAATCGTAGTTTAAAAAAAAAGTTGCGTTATTGTCAGCAGAAATTTTTACATACATCATTCCGGAAGCTTTCTCGAATCAGATAACATTTCAATCTTCCGGTCAATTTGAGGGGAACGATTTGAATCGGTCGCTTTTATGCCAGAAAACGTAAGTGCCAGGGCACTGATATGGGAAAGAAAATCATTGTTTAAAAAAAAAGTAGCGTTATTGTCAGCAGCAATTTTTACATATATCATTCCGGTCAAATTGAGTGGAACGATTTGAATCGGTCGCTTTTATGCCAGAAAGCAAGTGCCAGGGCATTGATATGGGAAAGAAAATCATTGTTTAAAAAAAAAGTAGCGTTATTGTCACCAGCAATTTTTACATATATCATTCCGGAGGGTTTCTGAAATCTGATAACATTTCAATCTTCCGGACAAAATGAGGGGAACAATTTGAATCGGTCGCTTTTATGCCGGAAAACGTAAATGCCAGGGCACTGATATGGGAAAGAAAATCATTGTTTAAAAAAAAGTAGCGTTATTGTAAGCAGCAATTTTTAGATAAATCATTCAGGAGGGTTTCTCGAATCTGATAACATTTCAATCTTCCGGTCAAATTGAGGGGAACGATATGAATCGGTCGCTTTTATGCCAGAAAACGTAAGTGCCAGGGCACTGATATGGGAAAGAAAATCATTGTTTAAAAAAAAAGTAGCGTTATTGTCAGCAGGAATTTTTACATATATCATTCCGGAAGCTTTCTCGAATCAGATAACATTTCAATCTTCCGGCCATTTTGAGGGGAACGATTTGAATCGGTCGCTTTTATGACAGAAAACGTAAATGCCAGGGTACTGATATGGGAAAGAAAATCGTAGTTTAAAAAAAAAGTAGCGTTATTGACAGCAGCAATTTTTACATATATCATTCCGGAGGCTTTCTCGAATCTGATAACATTTCAATCATCCGGCAAGATTGAGGGGAACGATTTGAATCGGTTGCTTTTATGCCGGAAAACCTAAGTGCCAGTGCACTGATATGGGAAAGAAAATCATTGTTTAAAAAAAAAGTAGCGTTATTGTCAGCAGCAATTTTTACATATATCATCCCGGAGGCTTTCTCGAATCAGATAACATTTCAATCTTCCGGCCAAATTGAGGGGAACGATTTGAATCGGTTGCTTTTATGCCGGAAAACCTAAGTGCCAGTGCACTGATATGGGAAAGAAAATCATTGTTTAAAAAAAAAGTAGCGTTATTGTCAGCAGCAATTTTTACATATATCATCCCGGAGGCTTTCTCGAATCAGATAACATTTCAATCTTCCGGCCAAATTGAGGGGAGCGATTTGAATCGGTTGCTTTTATGCCGGAAAACCTAAGTGCCAGTGCACTGATATGGGAAAGAAAATCATTGTTTAAAAAAAAAGTAGCGTTATTGTCAGCAGCAATTTTTACATATATCATTCCGGAGGCTTTCTCGAATCTGATAACATTTCAATCATCCGGACAAATTGAGGGGAACAATTTGAATCGGTCGCTTTTATGCCAGAAAACGTAAGTGCCAGGGCACTGATATGAGAAAGAAAATCATTGTTTAAAAAAAAAGTAGCGTTATTGTCACCAGCAATTTTTACATATATCATTCGGGAGGCTTTATCGAATCTAATAACATGTCAATCTTCCGGTCAAATTGAGGGGAACGATTTGAATCGGTCGCTTTTATGCCGGAAAACGTAAGTGCCAGGGCACTGATATGGGAAAGAAAATCATTGTTTAAAAAAAAAGTAGCGTTATTGTCAGCAGCAATTTTTACATATATCATTCGGGAGGCTTTCTCGAATCTGATAACATTTTAATCTTCCGGTCAAATTGAGGGGAACGATTTGAATCGGTCGCTTTTATGTCAGAAAACGTAAGTGCCAGGGCACTGATATGGGAAAGAAAATCATTGTTTAAAAAAAAAGTAGCGTTATTGTCAGCAGCAATTTTTACATATATAATTCCGGAGGCTTTCTCGAATCTGATAACATTTCAATCTTCCGGACAAATTGAGGGGAACGATTTGAATCGGTCGCTTTTATGCCAGAAAGCAAGTGCCAGGACACTGATATGGGAAAGAAAATCATTGTTTAAAAAAAAAGTAGCGTTATTGTCTGCAGCAATTTGTACATATATCATTCCGGAAACTTTCTCGAATTAGATGACATTTCAATCTTCCGGCCAAATTGAGGGGAACGATTTGAATCGGTTGCTTTTATGCCGGAAAACCTAAGTGCCAGGGCACTGATATGGGAAAGAAAATCATTGTTTAAAAAAAAAGTAGCGTTATTGTCAGCAGCAATTTTTACATATATCATTCAGGAGGGTATCTCGAATCTGATAACATTTTAATCTTCCCGTCAATTTGAGGGGAACGATTTGAATCGGTCGCTTTTATGTCAGAAAACGTAAGTGCCAGGGCACTGATATGGGAAAGAAAATCATTGTTTAAAAAAAAAGTAGCGTTATTGTCAGCAGCAATTTTTACATGTATAATTCCGGAGGCTTTCTCGAATCTGATAACATTTCAATCTTCCTGTTAAATTGAGGGGAACAATTTGAATCGGTCGCTTTTATGCCGGAAAAGCTAAGTGCAAGGGCACTGATATGGGAAAAAATCATTGTTTAAAAAAAAGTAGCGTTATTGTAAGCAGCAATTTTTACATAAATCATTCCGAAGGCTTTCTTGAATCAGATACCATTTCAATCTTCCGGTCAAATTGAGGGGAACGATTTGAATCGGTCGCTTATATGCCAGAAAACGTAAGTGCAAGGGCACTGATATGGGAAAGAAAATCATTGTTCAAAAAAGAAGTAGCGTTATTGACAGCAGCAATTTTTACATAAATCCTTCCGGAGGCTTTCTTGAATCAGATAACATTTCAATCTTCCGGTCAAATTGAGGGGAACAATTTGAATCGGTCGCTTTTATGCCGGAAAACGTAAATGCCAGGGTACTGATATGGGAAAGAAAATCATTGGTTAAAAAAAAAGTAGCGTTATTGTCAGGAGCAATTTTTATATGTATCATTCAGGAGGGTTTCTCGAATCTGATAACATTTCAATCTTCCGGTCAAATTGAGGGGAACAATTTGAATCGGTCGCTTTTATGCCAGAAAACGTAAGTGCCAGGGCACTGATATGGGAAAGAAAATCATTGTTTAAAAAAAAGTGGCGTTATTGTCAGCAGCAATTTTTACATATATCATTCCGGAAGCTTTCTCGAATCAGATAACATTTCAATCTTCCGGCCAAATTGCGGGGAACGATTTGAATCGGTCGCTTATATGCCAGAAAACGTAAGTGCAAGCGCACTGATATGGGAAAGAAAATCATTGTTTAAAAAAAAAGTAGCGTTAATGTCAGCAGCAATTTTTACATATATCATTCCGGAGGGTTTCTGGAATCTGATAACATTTCAATCTTCCGGTCAAATTGAGGGGAACGATTTGAATCGGTCGCTTTTATGCCAGAAAACGTAAGTACAAGGGCACTGATATGGGAAAGAAAATCATTGTTTAAAAAAAAGTAGCGTTATTGTAAGCAGCAATTTTTACATATATCATTCCGGAGGGTTTCTGGAATCTGATAACATTTCAATCATCCGGCAAGATTGAGGGGAACGATTTGAATCGGTCGCTTTTATGCCGGAAAACGTAAATGCCAGGGCACTGATATGGGAAAGAAAATCATTGTTTAAAAAAAAAGTAACGGTATTGTCAGCAGCAATTTTTACATATATCATTCCGGAGGCTTTCTCGAATCTGATAACATTTCAATCTTCCGGCCAAATTGAAGGGAACGATTTGAATCGGTCGCTTTTATGCCAGAAAACCTAAGTGCAAGGGCACTGATATGGGAAAGAAAATCATTGTTTAAAAAAGAAGTAGCGTTATTGTAAGCAGCAATTTTTACATAAATCATTCCGGAGGCTTTCTTGAATCAGATAACATTTCAATCATCCGGCAAGATTGAGAGGAACGATTTGAATCGGTCGCTTTTATGCCGGAAAACGTAAATGCCAGGGCACTGATATGGGAAAGAAAATCATTGTTTAAGAAAAAGGAGCGTTATTGTCAGCAGCAATTTTTACATATATCATTCAGGAGGGTATCTCTAATCTGATAACATTTCAATCTTTTGGTCAAATTGAGGGGAACGATTTGAATCTGTCGCTTTTATGCCAGAAAACGTAAGTGCCAGGGCACTGATATGGGAAAGAAAATCATTGTTTAAAAAAAAAGTAGCGTTATTGTCAGCAGCAATTTTTACATATATCATTCCGGAAGCTTTCTCGAATCAGATAACATTTCAATCTTCCGGCCAAACTGAGGGGAACGATATGAATCGGTCGCTTTTATGCCGGAAAACGTAAATGCCAGGGCACTGATATGGGAAAGAAAATCATTGTTTAAAAAAAAGTAGCGTTATTGTCAGCAGCAATTTTTACATATATCATTCCGGAAGCTTTCTCGAATCTGATAACATTTCAATCTTCCGGTCAAATTGAGGGGAACAATTTGAATCGGTCGCTTTTATGCCAGAAAACGTAAGTGCAAGGGCACTGATATGGGAAAGAAAATCATTGTTTAAAAAAAAAATAGCGTTATTGTCAGCAGCAATTTTTACATATATCATTCCGGAAGCTTTCTCGAATCAGATAACATTTCAATCTTCCGGCCAAATTGAGGGGAACGATTTGAATCGGTCGCTTTTATGCCAGAAAACGTAAGTGCCAGGGCACTGATATGGGAAAGAAAATCATTGTGTAAAAAAAAAGTAGCGTTATTGTCAGCGGCAATTTTTACATATATCATTCCGAAGGCTATCTCGAATCTGATAACATTGCAATCTTCCGGTCAAATTGAGGGGAACAATTTGAATCGGTCGCTTTTATGCCACAAAACGTAAGAGCCAGGGCACTGATATGGGAAAGAAAATCATTGTTTAAAAAAAAAGTAGCGTTATTGTCAGCAGCAATTTTCACATATATAATTCCGGAGGCTTTCTCGAATCTGATAACATTTCAATCTTCCGGTCAAATTGAGGGGAACAATTTGAATCGGTCGCTTTTATGCCAGAAAACGTAAGTGCCAGTGCACTGATATGGGAAAGAAAATCATTGTTTAAAAAAAAAGTAGCGTTATTGTCAGCAGCAATTTTTACATAAATCATTCCGGAGGCTTTCTCGAATCTGATAACATTTCAATCTTCCGGTCAAATTGAGAGGAACGATTTGATTCGGTCGCTTTTATGCCAGAAAACGTAAGTGCCAGGGCACTGATATGGGAAAGAAAATCATTGTTTAAAAAAAAAGTAGCGTTATTGTCAGCAGCAATTTTTACATATATAATTCCGGAGGCTTTCTCGAATCTGATAACATTTCAATCTTCCGGTCAAATTGAGGGGAACAATTTAAATCGGTCGCTTTTATGCCGGAAAACGTAAATGCCAGGGAACTGATATGGGAAAAAATCATTGTTTAAAAAAAAAGTAGCGTTATTGTCAGCAGCAATTTTTACATAAATAATTCCGGAGGGTTTCTGGAATCTGATAACATTTCAATCATCCGGCAAGATTGAGAGGAACGATTTGAATCGGTCGCTTTTATGCCAGAAAACGTAAGTGCAAGGGCACTGATATGGGAAAAAATCATTGTTTAAAAAAAAAGTAGCGTTATTGTCAGCAGCAATTTTCACATATATAATTCCGGAGGCTTTCTCGAATCTGATGTCATTTCAATCTTCCGGTCAAATTGAGGGGAACAGTTTGAATCGGTCGCTTTTATGCCGGAAAACTTAAATGCCAGGGCACTGATATGGGAAGGAAAATCATTGTTTAAAAAAAAGTAGCGTTATTGTAAGCAGCAATTTTTACATAAATCATTCCGGAGGCTTTCTTGAATCAGATAACATTTCAATCTTCCGGCCAAATTGAGGGGAACGATTTGAATCGGTCGCTTTTATGCCAGAAAACGTAAGTGCAAGGGCACTGATATGGGAAAGAAAATCATTGTTTAAAAAAAAGTAGCGTTATTGTAAGCAGCAATTTTTACATAAATCATTCCGGAGGCTTTCTTGAATCAGATAACATTTCAATCTTCCGGTCAAATTGAGGGGAACAATTTGAATCGGTCGCTTTTATGCCGGAAAACCTAAGTGCAAGGGCACTGATATGGGAAAGAAAATCATTGTTCAAAAAAGAAGTAGCGTTATTGACAGCAGCAAATTTTACATAAATCATTCCGGAGGCTTTCTCGAATCTGATAACATTTCAATCTTCCGGTCAAATTGAGAGGAACGGTTTGATTCGGTCGCTTTTATGCCAGAAAACGTAAGTGCCAGGGCACTGATATGGGAAAGAAAATCATTGTTTAAAAAAAAAGTAGCGTTATTGTCAGCAGCAATTTTTACATATATAATTCCGGAGGCTTTCTCGAATCTGATAACATTTCAATCTTCCGGTCAAATTGAGGGGACCAATTTAAATCGGTCGCTTTTATGCCAGAAAACGTAAGTGCAAGGGCACTGATATGGGAAAGAAAATCATTGTTTAAAAAAAAAGTAGCGTTATTGTCAGCAGCAATTTTTACATATATCATTCCGGAGGGTTTCTCGAATCAAATAACAATTCAATCTTCCGGCCAAATTTAGGGGAACGATTTGAATCGGTCGCTTTTATGCCAGAAAACGTAAGTGCCAGGGCACTGATATGGGAAGGAAAATCATTGTTTAAAAAAAAAGTAACGTTATTGTCAGCAGCAATTTTTACATATATCATTCCGGAGGCTTTCTCGAATCAGATAACATTTCAATCTTCCGGTCAAATTGAGGGGAACGATTTGAATCGGTCGCTTTTATGCCGGAAAACGTAAATGTCAGGGCACTGATATGGGAAAGAAAATCATTGTTTAAAAAAAAAGTAACGGTATTGTCAGCAGCAATTTTTACATATATCATTCCGGAGGCTTTCTCGAATCTGATAACATTTCAATCTTCCGGCCAAAGTGAAGGGAACGATTTGAATCGGTCGCTTTTATGCCAGAAAACCTAAGTGCAAGGGCACTGATATGGGAAAGAAAATCATTGTTTAAAAAAGAAGTAGCGTTATTGTAAGCAGCAATTTTTATATGTATCATTCAGGAGGGTTTCTCGAATCTGATAACATTTCATTCTTCCGGTCAAATTGAGGGGAACAATTTGAATCGGTCGCTTTTATGCCAGAAAACGTAAGTGCCAGGGCACTGATATGGGAAAGAAAATCATTGTTTAAAAAAAAGTGGCGTTATTGTCAGCAGCAATTTTTACATATATCATTCCGGAAGCTTTCTCGAATCAGATAACATTTCAATCTTCCGGCCAAATTGCGGGGAACGATTTGAATCGGTCGCTTATATGCCAGAAAACGTAAGTGCAAGGGCACTGATATGGGAAAGAAAATCATTGTTTAAAAAAAAAATAGCGTTATTGTAAGCAGCACTTTTTACATAAATCATTCCGGAGGCTTTCTCGAATCTAATAACATTTCAATCTTCCGGTCAAATTGAGGGGAACGATTTGAATCGGTCGCTTTTATGCCAGAAAACGTAAGTGCCAGGGCACTGATATGGGAAAGAAAATCATTGTTTAAAAAAAAAGTAGCGTTATTGTCAGCAGCAATTTTTACATATATAATTCCGGAGGCTTTCTCGAATCTGATAACATTTTAATCTTCCCGTCAATTTGAGGGGAACGATTTGAATCGGTCGCTTTTATGCCAGAAAACGTAAGTACAAGGGCACTGATATGGGAAAGAAAATCATTGTTTAAAAAAGAAGTAGCGTTATTGTCAGCAGCAATTTTTACATAAATCATTCCGGAGGCTTTCTGGAATCTGATAACATTTCAATCATCCGGCAAGATTGAGAGGAACGATTTGAATCGGTCGCTTTTATGCCGGAAAACGTAAATGCCAGGGCACTGATATGGGAAAGAAAATCATTGTTTAAAAAAAAGTAGCGTTATTGTCAGCAGCAATTTTTACATATATCATTCCGGAAGCTTTCTCGAATCTGATAACATTTCAATCTTCCGGTCAAATTGAGGGGAACAATTTGAATCGGTCGCTTTCATGCCAGAAAACCTAAGTGCAAGGGCACTGATATGAGAAAGAAAATCATTGTTTAAGAAAAAGCAGCGTTATTGTAAGCAGCAATTTTTACATATATCATTCCGGAGGGTTTCTGGAATCTGATAACATTTCAATCTTCCGGTCAAATTGAGGGGAACGATTTGAATCGGTCGCTTTTATGCCAGAAAACGTAAGTACAAGGGCACTGATATGGGAAAGAAAATCATTGTTTAAAAAAAAAGTAGCGTTATTGTCAGCAGCAATTTTTACATGTATCATTCAGGAGGATTTCAGGAATCTGATAACATTACAATCTTACGGTCAAATTGAGGGGAACGATATGAATCGGTCGCTTTTATGCCAGAAAACGTAAGTGCCAGGGCACTGATATGGGAAAGAAAATCATTGTTTAAAAAAAAAGTAGCGTTATTGTCAGCAGCAATTTTTACATATATCATTCCGGAAGCTTTCTCGAATCAGATAACATTTCAATCTTCCGGCCAAATTGAGGGGAACGATTTGAATCGGTCGCTTTTATACCAGAAAACGTAAGTGCAAGTGCACTGATATGGGAAAGAAAATCATTGTTTAAAAAAAAAGTAGCGTCATTGTCAGCAGCAATTTTTACATGTATCATTCCGCTTGCTTTCACGAATCTGATAACATTTCAATCTTACGGTCAAATTGAGGGGAACGATATGAATCGGTCGCTTTTATGCCAGAAAACGTAAGTGCCAGGGCACTGATATGGGAAAGAAAATCATTGTTTAAAAAAAAAGTAGCGTTATTGTCAGCAGCAATTTTTACATATATCATTCCGGAGGGTTTCTGGAATCTGATAACATTTCAATCTTCCGGTCAAATTGAGGGGAACGATTTGAATCGGTCGCTTTTATGCCAGAAAACGTAAGTGCCAGGGCACTGATATGGGAAAGAAAATCATTGTTTAAAAAAAAGTAGCGTTATTGTCAGCAGCAATTTTTACATATATCATTCCGGAGGCTTTCTCGAATCTAATAACATTTCAATCTTCCGGTCAAATTGAGGGGAACGATTTGAATCGGTCGCTTTTATGCCGGAAAACGTAAATGCCAGGGAACTAATATGGGAAAAAATCATTGTTTAAAAAAGAAGTAGCGTTATTGTCAGCAGCAATTTTTACATATATCATTCCGGAGGGTTTCTGGAATCTGATAACATTTCAATCATCCGGCAAGATTGAGGGGAACGATTTGAATCGGTCGCTTTTATGCCGGAAAACGTAAATGCCAGGGCACTGATATGGGAAAGAAAATCATTGTTTAAAAAAAAAGTAACGTTATTGTCAGCAGCAATTTTTACATATATCATCCCGGAGGCTTTCTCGAATCAGATAACATTTCAATCTTCCGGCCAAATTGAGGGGAACGATTTGAATCGGTTGCTTTTATGCCGGAAAACCTAAGTGCAAGGGCACTGATATGGGAAAGAAAATCATTATAAAAAAAAAGTTGCGTTATTGTCAGCAGCAATTCTTACATATATCATACCGGAGGCATTCTCAAATCAGATAACATTTCAATCTTCCGGCCAAATTGAAGGGAACGATTTGAATCGGTCGCTTTCATGCCAGAAAACCTAAGTGCAAGGGCACTGATATGGGAAAGAAAATCATTGTTTAAAAAAGAAGTAGCGTTATTGTCAGCAGCAATTTTTACATAAATCATTCCGGAGGCTTTCTTGAATCAGAAAACATTTCAATCTTCCGGTCAAATTGAAGGAAACAATTTGAATCGGTTGCTTTTATGCCACAAAACGTAAGTGCCAGGGCACTGATATGGGAAAGAAAATCATTGTTTAAAAAAAAAGTAGCGTTATTGTCAGCAGCAATTTTTACATGTATCATTCAGGAGGATTTCAGGAATCTGATAACATTACAATCTTACGGTCAAATTGAGGGGAACGATATGAATCGGTCGCTTTTATGCCAGAAAACGTAAGTGCCAGGGCACTGATATTGGAAAGAAAATCATTGTTTAAAAAAAAAGTAGCGTTATTGTCAGCAGGAATTTTTACATATATCATTCCGGAAGCTTTCTCGAATCAGATAACATTTCAATCTTCCGGCCATTTTGAGGGGAACGATTTGAATCGGTCGCTTTTATGACAGAAAACGTAAATGCCAGGGTACTGATATGGGAAAGAAAATCGTAGTTTAAAAAAAAAGTAGCGTTATTGACAGCGGCAATTTTTACATATATCATTCCGGAGGCTTTCTCGAATCTGATAACATTGCAATCTTCCGGTCAAATTGAAGGAAACAATTTGAATCGGTTGCTTTTATGCCACAAAACGTAAGTGCCAGGGCACTGATATGGGAAAGAAAATCATTGTTTAAAAAAAAAGTAGCGTTATTGTCAGCAGCAATTTTTACATATATAAATCCGGAGGCTTTCTCGAATCAGATAACATTTTAATCTTCCGGTCAATTTGAGGGGAACAATTTGAATAGGTCGCTTTTATGCCAGAAAACGTAAGTGCCAGGGCACTGATATGGGAAAGAAAATCATTGTTTAAAAAAAAAGTAGCGATAGTGACAGCAGCACGTTTTACACATGTCATTCGCGAGGCTTTATCGAATCTAATAACATATCAATCTTCCGGTCAAATTGAGGGGAACGATTTGAATCGGTCGCTTTTATGCCGGAAAACGTAAGTGCCAGGGCACTGATATGGGAAAGAAAATCATTGTTTAAAAAAAAAGTAGCGTTATTGTCAGAAGCAATTTTTATATGTATCATTCAGGAGGGTTTCTCGAATCTTATAACATTTCATTCTTCCGGTCAAATTGAGGGGAACAATTTGAATCGGTCGCTTTTATGCCAGAAAACGTAAATGCCAGGGCACTGATATGGGAAAGAAAATCATTGTTTAAAAAAAAGTGGCGTTATTGTCAGCAGCAATTTTTACATATATCATTCCGGAAGCTTTCTCGAATCTGATAACATTTCAATCTTCCGGCCAAATTGCGGGGAACGATTTGAATCGGTCGCTTATATGCCAGAAAACGTAAGTGCAAGGGCACTGTTATGGGAAAGAAAATCATTGTTTAAAAAAAAGTAGCGTTATTGTATGCAGCAATTTTTACATATATCATTCCGGAGGGTTTCTGGAATCTGATAACATTTCAATCTTCCGGTCAAATTGCGGGGAACGATTTGAATCGGTCGCTTATATGCCAGAAAACGTAAATGTCAGGGCACTGATATGGGAAAGAAAATCATTGTTTAAAAAAAAGTAGCGTTATTGTCAGCAGCAATTTTTACATATATCATTCCGGAAGCTTTCTCGAATCAGATAACATTTCAATCTTCCGGCCAAATTGCGGGGAACGATTTGAATCGGTCGCTTATATGCCAGAAAACGTAAGTGCCAGTGCACTGATATGGGAAAGAAAATCATTGTTTAAAAAAAAAGTAGCGTTATTGTCAGCAGCAATTTTTACATGTATCATTCAGGAGGGTTTCTCGAATCTGATAACATTTCAATCTTCCGGCCAAATTGAGGGGAACGATATGAATCGGTCGCTTTTATGCCGGAAAACGTAAATGCCAGGGTACTGATATGGGAAAGAAAATCATTGGTTAAAAAAAAAGTAGCGTTAATGTCAGCAGCAATTTTTACATATATCATTCCGGAGGGTTTCTGGAATCTGATAACATTTCAATCTTCCGGTCAAATTGAGGGGAACGATTTGAATCGGTCGCTTTTATGCCGGAAAACGTAAATGCCAGGGCACTGATATGGGAAAGAAAATCATTGTTTAAAAAAAAAGTAACGTTATTGTCAGCAGCAATTTTTACATATATCATCCCGGAGGCTTTCTCGAATCAGATAACATTTCAATCTTCCGGCCAAATTGAGGGGAACGATTTGAATCGGTTGCTTTTATGCCGGAAAACCTAAGTGCCAGTGCACTGATATGGGAAAGAAAATCATTGTTTAAAAAAAAAGTTGCGTTATTGTCAGCAGCAATTTTTACATACGTCATTCAGGAGGGTATCTCGAATCAGATAACATTTCAATCTTCCGGTCAATTTGACGGGAACGATTTGAATCGGTCACTTTTATGCCAGAAAACGTAAGTGCCAGGGCACTGATATGGGAAAGAATATCATTGTTTAAAAAAAAAGTAGCGTTATTGTCAGCAGCAATTTTTACATGTATCATTCAGGAGGATTTCAGGAATCTGATAACATTACAATCTTACGGTCAAATTGAGGGGAACGATATGAATCGGTCGCTTTTATGCCAGAAAACGTAAGTGCCAGGGCACTGATATGGGAAAGAAAATCATTGTTTAAAAAAAAAGTAGCGTTATTGTCAGCAGCAATTTTTACATATATCATTCCAGAGGCTTTCTCGAATCAGATAACATTTCAATCTTCCGGCCAAATTGAGGGGAACGATTTGAATCGGTCGCTTTTATGCCGGAAAACGTAAACGCCAGGGCACTGATATGAGAAAGAAAATCGTAGTTTAAAAAAAAAGTAGCGTTATTGTCAGCGGCAATTTTTACATATATCATTCCGGAGGCTTTATCGAATCAGATAACAATTCAATCATCCGGTCAAATTAAGGGGAACGATTTGAATCGGTCGCTTTTATGCCGGAAAACGTAAATGCCAGGGAACTGATATGGGAAAAAATCATTGTTTAAAAAAAAAGTAGCGTTATTGTCAGAAGCAATTTTTACATATATCATTCAGGAGGGTATCTCGAATCTGATAACATTTCAATCTTCCGGTCAAATTGAGGGGAACGATTTGAATCTGTCGCTTTTATGCCAGAAAACGTAAGTGCCAGGGCGCTGATATGGGAAGGAAAATCATTGTTTAAAAAAAAAGTAGCGTTATTGTCAGCAGCACTTTTTACATAAATCATTCCGGAGGCTTTCTCGAATCTGATAACATTTCAATCTTCCTGTCAAATTGAGGGGAACAATTTGAATCGGTCGCTTTTATGCCAGAAAACGTAAGTGCCAGGGCACTGATATGGGAATGAAAATCATTGTTTAAAAAAAAGTGGCGTTATTGTCAGCAGCAATTTTTACATATATCATTCCGGAAGCTTTCTCGAATCTGATAACATTTCAATCTTCCTGTTAAATTGAGGGGAACAATTTGAATCGGTCGCTTTTATGCCGGAAAAGCTAAGTGCAAGGGCACTGATATGGGAAAAAATCATTGTTTAAAAAAAAGTAGCGTTATTGTAAGCAGCAATTTTTACATAAATCATTCCGGAGGCTTTCTTGAATCAGATAACATTTCAATCTTCCGGTCAAATTGAGGGGAACAATTTGAATCGGTCGCTTTTATGCCGGAAAACCTAAGTGCATGGGCACTGATATGGGAAAGAAAATCATTGTTCAAAAAAGAAGTAGCGTTATTGACAGCAGCAATTTTTACATAAATCCTTCCGGAGGCTTTCTCGAATCTGATAACATTTCAATCTTCCGGTCAAATTGAGGGGAACAATTTGAATCGGTCGCTTTTATGCCAGAAAACGTAAGTGCCAGGGCACTGATATGGGAATGAAAATCATGGTTTAAAAAAAAGTGACGTTATTGTCAGCAGCAATTTTTACATAAATCATTCCGGAGGCTTTCTAGAATCAGATAACATTTCAATCTTCCGGTCAAATTGAGGGGAACGATTTGAATCGGTCGCTTTTATGCCGGAAAACGTAAGTGCCAGGGCACTGATATGGGAAAGAAAATCATTGTTTAAAAAAAAAGTAGCGTTATTGTCAGCAGCAATTTTTACATATATCATTCCGGAGGCTTTCTCGAATCAGATAACATTTCAATCTTCCGGTCAAATTGAGGGGAACGATTTGAATCGGTCGCTTTTATGCCAGAAAACGTAAGTGCCAGGGCACTGATATGGGAAAGAAAATCATTGTTTAAAAAAAAAGTAGCGTTATTGTCAGCGGCAATTTTTACATATATCATTCCGGAGGCTTTATCGAATCAGATAACAATTCAATCATCCGGTCAAATTAAGGGGAACGATTTGAATCGATCGCTTTTATGCCAGAAAACGTAAGTGCAAGGGCACTGATATGGGAAAAAATCATTGTTTAAAAAAAAAGTAGCGTTATTGTCAGCAGCAATTTTTACATGTATCATTCAGGAGGATTTCAGGAATCTGATAACATTACAATCTTACGGTCAAATTGAGGGGAACGATATGAATCGGTCGCTTTTATGCCGGAAAACGTAAATGCCAGGGAACTGGTATGGGAAAAAATCATTGTTTAAAAAAAAAAGTAGCGTTATTGTCAGAAGCAATTTTCACATATATAATTCCGGAGGCTTTCTCGAATCTGATAACATTTCAATCTTACGGTCAAATTGAGGGGAACGATATGAATCGGTCGCTTTTATGCCAGAAAACGTAAGTGCCAGGGCACTGATATGGGAAAGAAAATCATTGTTTAAAAAAAAAGTAGCGTTATTGTCAGCAGCAATTTTTACATATATCATTCCGGAAGCTTTCTCGAATCAGATAACATTTCAATCTTCCGGCCAAATTGAGGGGAACGATTTGAATCGGTCGCTTTTATGCCAGAAAACGTAAGTGCCAGGGCACTGATATGGGAAAGAAAATCATTGTTTAAAAAAAAGTAGCGTTATTGTCAGCAGCAATTTTTACATATATCATTCCGGAAGCTTTCTCGAATCAGATAACATTTCAATCTTCCGGTCAAATTGAGGGGAACGATTTGAATCGGTCGCTTTTATGCCACAAAACGTAAGTGCCAGGGCACTGATATGGGAAAGAAAATCATTGTTTAAAAAAAAAGTAGCGTTATTGTCAGCAGCAATTTTTACATACATCATTCCGGAAGCTTTCTCGAATCAGATAACATTTCAATCTTCCGGTCAAATTGAGGGGAACGATTTGAATCGGTCGCTTTTATGCCGGAAAACGTAAATGCCAGGGCACTGATATGGGAAAGAAAATCATTGTTTAAAAAAAAGTAGCGTTATTGTCAGCAGCAATTTTTACATATATCATTCCGGAAGCTTTCTCGAATCTGATAACATTTCAATCTTCCGGTCAAATTGAGGGGAACAATTTGAATCGGTCGCTTTTATGCCGGAAAACGTAAATGCCAGGGCACTGATATGGGAAGGAAAATCATTGTTTAAAAAAAAGTAGCGTTATTGTAAGCAGCAATTTTTACATAAATCATTCCGGAGGCTTTCTTGAATCAGATAACATTTCAATCTTCCGGTCAAATTGAGGGGAACAATTTGAATCGGTCGCTTTTATGCCGGAAAACGTAAATGCCAGGGCACTGATATGGGAAAGAAAATCATTGTTTAAAAAAAAAGTAGCGTTATTGTCAGCAGCAATTTTTACATATATCATTCCGGAGGCTTTCTGGAATCTGATAACATTTCAATCTTCCGGTCAAATTGAGAGGAACGATTTGATTCGGTCGCTTTTATGCCAGAAAACGTAAGTGCCAGGGCACTGATATGGGAAAGAAAATCATTGTTTAAAAAAAAGTAGCGTTATTGTCAGCAGCAATTTTTACATATATCATTCCGGAGGGTATCTCGAATCTGATAACATTACAATCTTACGGTCAAATTGAGGGGAACGATATGAATCGGTCGCTTTTATGCCAGAAAACGTAAGTGCCAGGGCACTGATATGGGAAAGAAAATCATTGTTTAAAAAAAAAGTAGCGTTATTGTCAGCAGCAATTTTTACATATATCATTCCAGAGGCTTTCTCGAATCAGATAACATTTCAATCTTCCGGCCAAATTGAGGGGAACGATTTGAATCGGTCGCTTTTATGCCGGAAAACGTAAACGCCAGGGCACTGATATGGGAAAGAAAATCGTAGTTTAAAAAAAAAGTAGCGTTATTGTCAGCGGCAATTTTTACATATATCATTCCGGAGGCTTTATCGAATCAGATAACAATTCAATCATCCGGTCAAATTAAGGGGAACGATTTGAATCGATCGCTTTTATGCCAGAAAACGTAAGTGCAAGGGCACTGATATGGGAAAGAAAATCATTGTTTAAAAAAAAAATAGCGTTATTGTCAGCAGTAATTTTCACATATGTCATTCCGAAAGCTTTCTCGAATCAGATAACATTTCAATCTTCCGGCCAAATTGAGATGAACGATTTGAATCGGTCGCTTTCATGCTAGAAAACAAGTGCCAGGGCACTGATATGGGAAAGAAAATCATTGTTTAAAAAAAAGTAGCGTTATTGTCAGCAGCAATTTTTACATATATCATTCCGGAGGCTTTCTCGAATCTAATAACATTTCAATCTTCCGGTCAAATTGAGGGGAACGATTTGAATCGGTCGCTTTTATGCCAGAAAACGTAAGTGCAAGGGCACTGATATGGGAAAGAAAATCATTGTTTAAAAAAAAAATAGCGTTATTGTCAGCAGCAATTTTTACATATATCATTCCGTAAGCTTTCTCGAATCAGATAACATTTCAATCTTCCGGCCAAACTGAGGGGAACGATTTGAATCGGTCGCTTTTATGCCGGAAAACGTAAATGCCAGGGCACTGATATGGGAAAGAAAATCATTGTTTAAAAAAAAGTAGCGTTATTGTAAGCAGCAATTTTTACATATATCATTCCGGAGGGTTTCTGGAATCTGATAACATTTCAATCTTCCGGTCAAATTGAGGGGAACGATTTGAATCGGTCGCTTTTATGCCAGAAAACGTAAGTACAAGGGCACTGATATGGGAAAGAAAATCATTGTTTAAAAAAGAAGTAGCGTTATTGTCAGCAGCAATTTTTACATAAATCATTCCGGAGGCTTTCTTGAATCAGATAACATTTCAATCTTCCGGTCAAATTGAGGGGAACAATTTGAATCGGTCGCTTTTATGCCGGAAAACCTAAGTGCAAGGGCACTGATATGGGAAAGAAAATCATTGTTTAAAAAAAAGTAGCGTTATTGTAAGCAGCAATTTTTACATATATCATTCCGGAGGGTTTCTGGAATCTGATAACATTTCAATCATCCGGCAAGATTGAGAGGAACGATTTGAATCGGTCGCTTTTATGCCGGAAAACGTAAATGCCAGGGCACTGATATGGGAAGGAAAATCATTGTTTAAAAAAAAGTAGCGTTATTGTAAGCAGCAATTTTTACATAAATCATTCCGGAGGCTTTCTTGAATCAGATAACATTTCAATCTTCCGGTCAAATTGAGGGGAACGATTTGAATCGGTCGCTTTTATGCCAGAAAACCTAAGTGCAAGGGCACTGATATGGGAAAGAAAATCATTGTTTAAAAAAAAGTAGCGTTATTGTAAGCAGCAATTTTTACATATATCATTCCGGAGGGTTTCTGGAATCTGATAACATTTCAATCTTCCGGTCAAATTGAGGGGAACGATTTGAATCGGTCGCTTTTATGCCAGAAAACGTAAGTACAAGGGCACTGATATGGGAAAGAAAATCATTGTTTAAAAAAGAAGTAGCGTTATTGTCAGCAGCAATTTTTACATATATCATTCCGAAAGCTTTCTCGAATCAGATAACATTTCAATCTTCCGGCCAAACTGAGGGGAACGATATGAATCGGTCGCTTTTATGCCAGAAAACCAAAGTGCCAGGGCACTGATATGGGAAAGAAAATCATTGTTTAAGAAAAAGTAGCGTTATTGTAAGCAGCAATTTTTACATATATCATTCCGGAGGGTTTCTGGAATCTGATAACATTTCAATCTTCCGGCCAAATTGAGGGGAACGATTTGAATCGGTTGCTTTTATGCCAGAAAACCTAAGTGCAAGGGCACTGATATGGGAAAGAAAATCATTGTTTAAAAAAAGTAGCGTTATTGTCAGCAGCAATTTTTACATATATCATTCCGGAAGCTTTCTCGAATCAGATAACATTTCAATCTTCCGGCCAAATTGAAGGGAACGATTTGAATCGGTCGCTTTCATGCCAGAAAACCTAAGTGCAAGGGCACTGATATGAGAAAGAAAATCATTGTTTAACAAAAAGTAGCGTTATTGTCAGCAGCAATTTTTACATATATCATTCCGGAAGCTTTCTCGAAGCAGATAACATTTCAATCTTCCGGCCAAATTGCGGGGAACGATTTGAATCGGTCGCTTATATGCCAGAAAACGTAAGTGCAAGGGCACTGATATGGGAAAGAAAATCATTGTTTAAAAAAAAAATAGCGTTATTGTCAGCAGCAATTTTTACATATATCATTCCGGAGGGTTTCTGGAATCTGATAACATTTCAATCATCCGGCAAGATTGAGAGGAACGATTTGAATCGGTCGCTTTTATGCCAGAAAACGTAAGTGCAAGGGCACTGATATGGGAAAAAATCATTGTTTAAAAAAAAAGTAGCGTTATTGTCAGCAGCAATTTTCACATATATAATTCCGGAGGCTTTCTTGAATCAGATAACATTTCAATCTTCCGGTCAAAATGAGGGGAACAATTTTGGGGGGGGGTGGGGGGGGGGGGGGGTGGGGGGGGGGGGGGGTGGGGGGGGGGGGGGGTGGGGGGGGGGGGGGGTGGGGGGGGGGGGGGGTGGGGGGGGGGGGGGGTGGGGGGGGGGGGGGGTGGGGGGGGGGGGGGGTGGGGGGGGGGGGGGGTGGGGGGGGGGGGGGGTGGGGGGGGGGGGGGGTGGGGGGGGGGGGGGGTGGGGGGGGGGGGGGGTGGGGGGGGGGGGGGGTGGGGGGGGGGGGGGGTGGGGGGGGGGGGGGGTGGGGGGGGGGGGGGGTGGGGGGGGGGGGGGGTGGGGGGGGGGGGGGGTGGGGGGGGGGGGGGGTGGGGGGGGGGGGGGGTGGGGGGGGGGGGGGGTGGGGGGGGGGGGGGGTGGGGGGGGGGGGGGGTGGGGGGGGGGGGGGGTGGGGGGGGGGGGGGGTGGGGGGGGGGGGGGGTGGGGGGGGGGGGGGGTGGGGGGGGGGGGGGGTGGGGGGGGGGGGGGGTGGGGGGGGGATTATCTATTATAACTTTTGTTTAAATACAAAAATATGATTAAGTTTTATTTCGATTTAAATATAAGTTTTACTTAAATATAAAATTCTGATTAATTTTTATTTTGAATTAATAATCCATTATACATTTTATTTAAATATAAAAATATGATAACTTTTTATTTTGATTTAAATATAAGTTTTATTTAAAGATAAAATTCTGATTCATTTTTATTTTCAATTAATAATCTATTATAAACTTTATTTAAATATAAAAATATGATAAACTTTTATTTTGATTTAAATATAAGTTTTATTTAAATATAAAATTCTGATTAATTTTTATTTTGATTTAAATATAAAATTCTGCTTAATTTGATTTTTGGATTAAATAAACATTTTATTTAAATATAAAAGCCGATTAATTTTTATTTTGAATTAAATATAAATTTTATGTAAATTTAAAAATCTGATAGATTTTTATATTAAATTATATATAAATTTTATTTAAATGTAAAAATCTTATTGATTTTTATATTAAATTATATATCAATTTTATTTATATATAAAAATCTGCTTAATTTTTATTCTAAATTAAATATACATTTTATATAAATATAAAATTCTGATTAATTTTTATTTTGAATTAACCCTCCTGCGCACAAAGCCGAGTATACTCGTCCAAACGAAACGTGCCCGTATGCATGAGGACGAGTATACTCGGCCTAACGTTCTTGTTAATAACTTTTGATCAAAGTAACTTTAAGATGCGAATGAAATTGCAAATTGAAGCTTAAGGTTTACAGATTATGATATAAATAATTGCAAGCCTGAATTTTAAATATTTATGAGTAAATAATACTATAACTTATTGACAAATTTCGAATAAAAATGATCAGTTTTTTAAATTTTAACCCTCTGTGCCACGAATTTTTCTTTTCATCTAATTGACTCAAAACTTGTTACTCGGAGATTTTTGGGATCGCTGATTACGCACCCGTTATCAGATTTTCGAAATTGAAAATGGCGGATCCAATATCGCTGACTAAACTTCAAATTCTTGGCTGATTTACACGATCCGCCATTTTGGATTTTGGAAGTCTGACTCCAAATTCGTAATCAGGGACCCAAAAAACCTCTATATACCAATTTATAAGAAAATCCGACTGTGTGAAAAACTTATGAGTTTGCAAAGCGCTTATCCGGGGAAAACTCGTGCGCAGGAGGGTTAATAATCTATTATAAATTTTATTTAAATATAAAAATATGATTAATTTTTATTATGATTGGAGAAAAGTTATAGTAAACTAAATAGAATAACCTACACAATATACATATAAAACACTAGTGGTAGAAAAATGAGGAGACTCCAATTTGCTTCCGCACCGTACTTTATTTCCTCTCTGACTGACTCTTATAACCGTTCCATTTGAATTTCACACAAACGCTCGAAGAACAATAAACAATAACAAACCGTCACACATCAATTAATCAACAACCGTTCATGTATTATTCCTTCTCTTTCTAACATTCGGCCATCCGTCGCAATTACACGACCCCGTGTAAGCGAAAGCGATTTTGACTGATGAACGGTACAAATCTGCATTATCCTGCATTCATTCACCTGTCAGTAACCATGAAATGTAAGTTGCTGCTACCTTAGAACCAAAACATGATACATATATTCGAACCTCCCGTGCAAGTCGCTACTACCTTGCTACGGTTACATTGGTTAATAAGTAAGTGGTGTAAGTCGCTGCTACCTTACAACCACAATATAACATACGTATTTCAAACTACCGTACAAGTCGCTACTACTTTGTACCGATTAGCCAATATCAATTTATGTAAGTCGCTACTATCTTACATCTACATAATATTCTAGTAACATTATTATGTTGAATATTTTCAAAATACCGGACAAGTCGCTTCTACATCGTAACGGTATTCATGTAAGTACTTAATTAATTTTCGATGAGAGCGTTCAGATTATGCGTACTTATAAATAAGTCTATCGTGTCGGTTTCCTAAATCAATTTAACATCCGAATACGATCGAGTTTAAGTTTCGTTTTTGTCTGTTTCGTCGTCACTGCTCGAAGCAGAGTCAATGTTCGATCTGTCGAAATTTAACCAGGGCTTCATTTTATCTGCTGCAAATACTGACTCATAACATCGGTTTCCTTTTTTAGTAATAGGTGTACTTTCGATCTTATACCTATCATTGCCTAGTACTCCGACTACTCTGTAAGGACCTTGAAATTTTGGTATTAATTTCTGTTGAAGTTAATTAAGTAACAAAAAAAAAACGCTACATTTCCGTTTCAAGCGTATTCTTGAATTCCTAGTTACGCGGGCTTTTGGTAGAGTGGTGGGGAGAACGGGCAGTCGAGGCGCAGCGCACGGAAGAGGGCGCGCCCATCTCCCGGCTCTCACACCAAAAACGCGCCAAAGACGTCGAACATCGTCGAACGCTCTGGAACGCCGCGGCTCGCGATCCTTTTTTTGTAGCCATTGTACGACGTACGAGTTGTGTGCTTCTTTATCACTTTCATTTTGTATTTTTCGGTGTTAATCATTAAAGGTTCAAGTGAAGGTTGATAAGTTGCGCGATAAAGACAATTGGCACCAGTGGCGGTTCGTAATTCGCACATTGTTGGAAGATGACGAAGACTTGTTAAAAGTGTGTGAAGGCACGCTTGTTAAACCCGAAGCCGGTGCACAAGGCTACGACGAGAAGCTTAAATCTTTCCAAAACGCAGACAAAGCGGCAAGAAAACTGATAGTTATGTCGGTTGAAAGAAAACCTCTAGATCTTCTTTTGAGTTGCGCTAGTGCACGAGAAATGTGGACAAAGTTAAATGCGGTTTACGACATGAAGTCGGACGAAAGTTTATCGTTGATTCAAAACAGGTTTTTTTATTTCAAGTGGGAATCGGGTGAAAGTGTCGCGCATAATTTGTCGAGGCTTGAACAGTTAGCGGCAAAAATGAAAAGTCTCGGTGGAACAATGGACAATTCGATGTTGATAACGCGTGTACTCTCAGTGTTGCCAACGAAGTATAATTACTTCCATAGTGCATGGGATTCTGTTGAAGACGCGAAGAAAACTCTAGAAAACCTAACAGCGAGATTAATGTCTGAAGAAATGAGAGTTCAAGATCAACGAAATTCCGATGACGCGTCGGTGGCGCTTATAACAAAGAAAATGAAGCATTTCGGCGTTTCTAAGAAAACTAGCAACAATGCGAGTCAAACGAAGACAAATATCGATCTTTCATGCTTCACATGTGGAAAGAGAGGTCACATGAGGAAGGACTGCACAGGTTGTTATCATTGCGGATCAAAAGGTCACTTGAGAAGAGATTGTCCGAAAAGAAAAGAGACGTCGGTAATGCAGGAAGGGACATGCATAGCGCAGCGAAGCACGACAGCGAAGCAGGCATTCGTGGGATTCGGCGGCGCAATCAGCGGTGAAATTGACGACACGAGCGACTTGTGGTTGATAGATTCGGGCGCGTCGGACCACATGACGCATCACAAGGAATGGTTCTGTGAATTCAAGAACTTCGAGACGCCCATGAAGATACGAATTGGCAATGGCGACGAAATCCTCGCGTATGGTAAAGGTAACGTAGAAATCGAAACAAATGTAAACGGTGACTGGATTCCGGGTTGTATGTACGATGTTTTGTTCGTACCGGGTTTAAAACAAAATTTGTTTTCAGTAAAAGTAACTGCCAAAAAAGATGTGAATTTCTCTATTACCGATCGCGGTAAAAAGTGCGTTTTTCTAAAAGACGGGAAAGTAATTGCAACGGGTTCGGATGCGGGTAATCTGTATAAAGTAAATCTGCGCGTATTATCGCCGAAAGAATGTCTTGTCGCCGATAAAGTAGATACTCTTCAATTGTGGCACGAGAGGCTTTGTCATCAAAATAAAAGACACGTAAAAGTATTTTTGAAAAATCTTGGTATAGATGTAGTTCTCGATGATGAGTTTTGCGATGGTTGTTCTTATGGAAAACAGCACAGGTCAACTTTTCATGAGAGGATCGATCGTGCTACAAAAATTCTCGAAACTGTATATTCTGACGTTTGTGGCCCTATGCAAATTGAATCTTTGGGAAAAATGAGATATTTTGTTACTTTCAAGGATGAATTTTCAAGTTATCGACGAGTTTACTTTATGCGAGAAAAATCGGAAGTTTTTGGAAAAATAAAGTTATTTTGCGCAGAAGTTGAAAATCAGTTCGGTAAAAGTGTAAAGGAAATTCATAGTGACGGGGGTAAAGAATACATTAACCGTGATGTTTCTGATTTTTTAAGCAGTAAAGGCATAAAACACTCGGTAAATGTTGCGTACACACCACAGCAAAATGGGGTTGCGGAACGTGAAAACCGCATTCTAGTCGAAGCAGCTCGATCGATGGTCTATTCGAAATCCGTTTTGCCTTTGTTTTTGTGGGCAGAAGCCATAAATACAGCGGTTTACACTATAAATAAAACGGGTCCGAGTAAAGTAGGAAATAAAAGTCCTTTTGAATTGTGGAATGGAAAACCAGCAATTGTATCAAATTTAAAAGTTTTCGGCACAAAATGTTTTGTTCACATTCCGAGTGAAAAAAGAAGAAAACTAGATAAAAAGGCACAAAAGGGATATTTCGTTGGTTATATTGAAAATTGCAAAGGGTATCGCGTGTATGTACCCGAAAAAAGGGACGTTGTTTTGAGTCGTGATGTTGCATTTAAGGAAGAGGAATTGATTGGCTCTAATGTTAATGTGAAGCTGTGTGGTGCACATTCGAAAGGCTCAAATCTTGTCGAGGAAGATGACTCATCTTCTGTCGAACCGAACGATACAGAAGATGACTCATCTTCTGACAGGATGAACGGTACTGAAAAATCGCGGATCGAAGCAGAGTCTCTGCATTTTTCAGATGAGACCAATCGGAATCAAAGGCATTTAAGAGATAGACAATCGATCAAGCAGCCGGAGCGTTTTGGTTGTGCTGTGCTGTATCATGCAGAATCTTTACCTTTAAATTTTAAGGATGCATCTAGCTGTCAGGATAGAATTTTGTGGAAAGAAGCTATGGATGACGAAATGAAATCGCTGTATGAAAACGGGACGTGGGTGCTTGTTGAAAGGCCAGAAAATCAAAAAGTTATTGGTTGTGATTGGATTTTTCGGATAAAATCAGACTTGGATGGTAAAAAACGTTATAAAGCGCGTTTGGTAATAAAAGGCTGTTCACAAACCGAGGGGCTTGACTTTGAAGAAACGTTTAGTCCTGTAGTTCGTTTCGATACGATAAGAACACTGTTGAGTGTTGCAACTTGCGATGATTTAAAGCTCAAAAAATTTGATATAAAAACAGCATTCCTTTATGGAGCTTTAAAGGAGAATATTTTCATGAAACAGCCGGAAGGCTTTAATGATGGGTCATCGCGAGTATGCAAGCTACTCAAAAGTTTGTATGGGTTAAAGCAGGCTCCTCGTTGCTGGACAGAGCACTTTTCTGACTTTATCAAAACTTGTGGTTTTCAACACAGCTGATCCATGCTTTTATGTCTTTAGAGAGAACGAAAAGAAAATGTTTCTTGCTATTTATGTAGACGACGGACTTTTAGCGGCGACACATGATTATCTTTTAGATCGATTTCTTAATGAACTGGGAAAACAGTTCAAAACAAGTGTTACGGAAAATGTAACCAGCTTTCTTGGATTGGAAATTTCTAAGTTGGTAGATGGATCTGTTTTTATCAGTCAAAAGCAGTATATTGAAGATTTGTTGGAAAAATTTAACTTTTCCAATGCCAACTGCGTTTCTACTCCAATGGAAACTGGATGGAATTCAGCAAATCTAGGTTCAAAATTATGTTCAGCGCCGTATCGCGAAGTAGTTGGTAGCTTAATGTATTTGCAAACTGCAAGCAGACCGGATATCAGTTTCGCAGTGAATGTTGCATCACGATCACTAGAAAAACCGAGTGATACGCATTGGATGCTAGTAAAACGAGTATTACGGTATTTGAAAGGTACTACAGATTTAGGATTGTTGTATCAAAAAGGTGGTCGATTTGAAGCGTATAGCGATTCGGATTTTGCTGGGGATGTAGAGACGAGAAAGTCAACTAGCGGAGTTTTATGTAAATACGCGAATGCCGCTATAACGTGGCAAAGTAAGCGACAAGGTTGCATATCACAATCCACGACAGAAGCCGAATATGTGAGCGCGGCATCGGCGGCTAAAGAAATAGTTTGGCTAAAGAAATTGTTAGTTGAGTGTGATGTTCGAAATCAGGAATTTAGTTTATTCGTAGATAACATGAGTGCTATAAAACTTGTTAAAAATCCGCAATTTCATCAGAGGAGTAAACACATTGACGTGAAATACCACCTAGTGCGTGATTTGTATGAGAGAGGCGAAATTAAAATTGAGTATATTAAAACCGATGAACAAGTAGCGGATATACTTACAAAGGCGTTGCCAAAGCGGCAATTTTTGAATCTTAGATCAGGACTCGGTCTTGTTAAGAAAGACGAGTTTGTCAAAACTGAGTAGGTCGTAAAATTCGGCAGTATAGTACTAACAATGTATCGTTTTAGGGAGAGTGTTGAAGTTAATTCAGTAACAAAAAAAAAAAACGCTACATTTCCGTTTCAAGCGTATTCTTGAATTCCTAGTTACGCGGGCTTTTGGTAGAGTGGTGGGGAGAACGGGCAGTCGAGGCGCAGCGCACGGAAGAGGGCGCGCCCATCTCCCGGCTCTCACACCAAAAACGCGCCAAAGACGTCGAACATCGTCGAACGCTCTGGAACGCCGCGGCTCGCGATCCTTTTTTTGTAGCCATTGTACGACGTACAAGTTGTGTGCTTCTTTATCACTTTCATTTTGTATTTTTCGGTGTTAATCATTAAAGGTTAAAGATTTGTTATCTTAACGTATTCGTCGATTCACTTAAAATCCTTAACAATTTCTTACTTTGTTCTGTAGCTTGGATTTGTCGTTCAATGCTAACTAGTTCGCCAATGTGATAATTTTTAGGAACGCAAGTCTTTTTGTCATATAAGACTTTCTGCTTAGCCTGATACTCTGCAATGTGTTCGTTAACCTTGTCACGAATAGTATCTATTGCGTCGCTATTGTCTACGGGTTCGTTATTCAAATACGACTTAACCCTTCCTTCTGTCATACCGGTTAGGGTAACACCGAACAACGTACGAGCTGGTGTTTCACCTATGCCTTTGTTAATGGTGTTATTGAGTCCTAACTGCACGTCTGGTACTTGTTCATCCCATCTTTTCTCATCAACTCCGACAGATTTCGCCGTCAGAGCGTCTACAATTGTTCGATTGTAGCGCTCTACTTGGCCGTTAGCTCGCGGGGTTGCAACCTCATTAAGTATATGCTTAATGCCTAGCTGACTCAGCCAAGTAGTGAACTTATCGCTCGTGAAGCTAGAGCCTCTATCTGATATTATTCTCCTTGGGATTCCAAAAAAACTAAAATACTCGCGCATTTTGTCGATGACGATGGGTGCTTTCGTACTTTTAACGGGTTTCAACACGGCAAATTTTGTGTAAGCATCTATGATTACCAGTAAATAAGTATTTCCTTTAGAACTTCTAACGAAAGGGCCTACGTGATCAATATGCAAAGTCTCGAAGGGCTTAGTACCCTTCGATATTGGGTGTAATGGCGGCTTCTTTCCTGAAATGCATTTTGCGTAAGCACATTCAAGGCAGGAATCGATATATTTTTTTACGAACCTTCTCATTTTTGAAAACCAATAGGTTTCTTTAATTTTTGAAAAGGTCTTTTCGAATGCGAAATGTCCTATATCATCGTGGCATTGTTTGAGTAGTTGAAAACGTACACCTTTTGGTACCACCCACTTCTCACCCTGATCAGTTTTACGATAAAGTTTACTGTTCTTCACTACGTAGTTAGATTTGATGTCCGTTATTTCATCGGATGAAGGGTCTTTAAGAATAGAAATTTTCCGTTGTATCTCCGTATCGGCACTTTGGACGGTACTAAGCCAATCAGACTCTGTTACTTTCATAACTGGGATACATTCGTCTACATCATGACAACTGCCAATTGGAGGATTCCTACTCAGTGCGTCAACATGCGTCATCGATTTTCCAGGCCTATACTCGACAGTAAAGTCGAATTCCTGCATCGCAATCCACCATCTAGCAACTCTGGGTATGAGATCTCGTTTCTCGAAGGTTGCCCTCAGCGAACTGCAGTCATTATTTTGAATTCTATCCCGATCAAATAAACACGAAATCGTTGGAGAGACGCAATTACCGCTAGCGTCTCAAGTTCGTATGCTGTCATATGTTGTTCTTCTTTACTTGTCTGTCGACTGTAATATGCTACCGGTTTCAAGACACCGTCCTTATTTCGTTGCAGCAAGATACCAGCTACCCCAATTTTACTGGCGTCCGTGTGGAGTTCTGTATCTAACTTCACGTCATATAAAGGTAAAGTAGGCTTACTTAATAATTTTTCTTTTAACGTATTAAAGGCTTGGACTTGCTCTATACCCCATGTCCATGCGGTATCCTTTTTTAGCAGAGCTGTAAGCGGCTTAGCAATGACTGAAAAACCTTTCACAAATCGACGAAAAAAACTACATAGACCAATAAATTGCCGCACTCCATGCTGATTCCTCGGTTCTGGGAAATTTTTCACCGCGTCAATTTTTTTTTGACCCTGGCCGAATGCCTTCCGCGCTGAGTTCAAACCCTAAATAATCAACCGTCTCGCTAAAAAAACAACATTTTGACAACTTTAAGGTCAATTTTGCTTCCTTTAAGGCTTGGAGAACAATCTCCAATTTTTGGAAACCTTCGCGAATAGATTTAGATGGGATTATAATGTCATCCATATAAGCCGATGCAATTTTATCAACACCCGCGACGGTGGAACCAGTTTCTGGTCTTGTCTTATCGTGAAGAGTCTGTCTTTGTGTGTCATCTAAAACCGACTTGATCATACGCATAAACGTCGAAGGAACATTTACTAGCCCAAATGGCATGCGGTTAAACTCATATTGCGCATCAGGGGTAACAAAAGAGGTCTTGTGACGATCACTCTCTTTAATCGGTATCTGATAGTATCCAGACGCGAGGTCGAGGGTAGAATAAAACGAGTATCCACCAAGATCGTCCAGTTGATCGTCTATTCTGGGGAGAGGGTAGTGTTCCTTCATAGTTTTCCTATTTAATGCTCTATAGTCGACGCATAGCCTAATTTCACCGGTTTTCTTTTTTACTAGAATTATCGGGCTTGCATACTCCGAGGTAGAGGGGCGAATAATACCACAACCTAGCAATTCCTGTACCATCGAACGAACCCGGTCTCTTTCGCCGAATGACAATCTATAGGGCCGATATACTACAGGTTCCTCGTCTTGTAGGCGAATTTCCATCTCTATACGATCGGTTTTTCCTAACTCACCCAATTCGAAGGCGAAACAGCCTCGGTACTTATTGAGCAAATTGATAAGCGCACGAAGGGTATCTTTGTCTACGTTAGCGCCTGTCAGTATATCGGATTCTGATATGGGACGCGAAGGTTCAGAATTTTCAATTCGTAGGACTTGAACGTCATCGTCTGCCACCGCGCGTTTACACCTAGCCAATAACCTACCTCTATCGATGTGAAATGGTTGTTTTGAAGTTCCCTTAATTAGTATGGATCCCTGACCATTAATCACCCTAAAAACTCCTTGAATCAGGTAATATTCTTTACCGGGTTCAAACCGATTGCTATTTTCGACAAATACATCTCCCGTAAATCGAGAATCTGTCCAGAAATCAACTAACGTAGGTCCGTCAATCTCAACCTTTGTTAGATTAAAAAGCTTAATATTTGCTGCACATTTCGTGCACGTGAATCTTAACTGATTACAATCTTTTTCGACGCGAATATGGGATTGTTCTGTAAATGTTTGTCCTACGCATAACGTTATCGGGTACAATAAGCAACGGAACCTGAGCACTAGCTGAATCAAGTTCCAAGTCGACAGTAGCGATACCTAGTGGTTTGACCAAAGCATCTCCAAATCCTCTTAGCATGGGCAATCCGTTATCTATTTGCCATTCTAGTAATAAATTTTTAGCTGCCGTATCACTAATCATTGTGGCTGTACTGCCAAACTCAACGAAACAGTCTATCAGTTTCTGGTTTATGAGCGCTTGCTTATAATATTTCGAAGAACCGGTACTTCCGTTACTAACGGACATAACAGAGTCAACTGAAGTACCCTGATTGATCTTACACTTATCCGCTGTGTACCCAAAACGAGAACACCGGTCACACTTAATTATAGGCTTGGTACATTGAGATTTATAATGCCCTTCTTGCTGGCAATTATAGCATTTCACATTACGATTTTTAACAGTTTCCTTATTTGAAATGTCCAATTTTGTATCAATATTTCTGTTTCTTTTATAATCATTATTACCGCTATTATGCCTCGCATTTTTTAGATACGGAAGTAATTGCTCTGGTGACTCGAATCAACCTGCTTCAGCACCTAATCTAATGGCGCGATCGTCTATACCAAATATAATACAGTCGGTCGCACGCTTACCCTCGATGCCACAACGACTAAGCAACGCGATCTTTTCATAAAAATATTCTTCTAACGATTCGTTAAATCTAACGCGTTTCGCGAGCATCGTTGTGAGGAGCTGGCCGTAATTCTCATCGCCAGGGAAAGCAAGGTTCAGTTTAGCCTGCCATACTGACCAAGTATGCGACACGGTGGGGAGACCCTCGTACCATTTTTGGGCGAAGCCTTTTAACTTGGGAAGGGCAAAATTTATCGTTTGTCTATCAGTCCAATTATAAATCGTTGCACACTCGTTAACTTTGTGCAACCACATAGATACTGTCTGTTCTTTACGAGCGGGGTCAAATTCAGGTAGCGTATTGTTATAATAAAAATTTTCGCTGCCGGTCCCCCTCCCAGCGCATTGTAATGCCCTAACTAATTCGCGAAAAAGGGAAAAAAATTATCTTCGGGGCGAATTCCACCCTGCTCTTGTCTACTTACGTCTCTTGATTGGGTTCTGGGAATTGACTCTCGCTCCGCCGCGTCACGACCGCTACCCTGACTGTTCCTATGGCTTGTACTGCCACCACCTCTGCTCGATGCTCGGGATGAGGGGCGCCTCGATCGATGACTTCTTGACCTCCTGTTTATAATTCGGTCATGATTTCTTGACCGTTTTCGTCCATCGTCGTTTCGGTTCCGGGCATGCCTTCTTTTATGTTTTCTTTTCTTCCTGTACCGCGAATGTCCTCTGTCCAGTTCTTGTGCACTAAACTCGCTAGTACTGGAAGATTTTCGTTTACGAGGACGGGAGGCACGACGCGAATCCATGGCAACGTGTGTTCAATCCCACTTCTGATATGTAGAAAAGTTCTAGTAAACTAAATAGAATAACCTAAACAATATATAAAACACTAGTGGTAGGAAAATGAGGAGACTCCAATTTGCTTCCGCACCGTACTTTATTTCCTCTCTGACTGACTCTTATAACCGTTCCATTTGAATTTCACACAAACGCTCGAAGAACAATAAACAATAACAAACCGTCACACATCAATTAATCAACAACCGTTCATGTATTATTCCTTCTCTTTCTAACATGATTTAAATATAAGTTTTATTAAAATATAAAATTCTGAATAATTTTTATCTTGAATTAATAATCTATTATACATTTTAGTTAAATATAAAAATATGATTAATTTTTATTTTGATTTAAATATAAGTTTTATTTAAATATAAAATTCTGATTAATTGTTATTTTCAATTAAATATAAATTTTATGTAAATTTAAAAATCTGATTGGTTTTTATATTAAATTATATATAAATTTTATTTAAATATAAAATTCTGATTAATTTTTATCTTGAATTAATAATCTATTACACATTTTAGTTAAATATAAAAATATGATTAATTATTATTTTGATTTAAATATAAGTTTTATTTAAATATAAAATTCTGATTAATTTTTATTTTGATTTAAATATAAGTTTCATTTAAATTCTGCTTAATTTTATTTTTGGATTAAATAAAAATTTTATTTAAATATAAAAACCCGATTAATTTTTATTTTGAATTAAATATAAATTTTATGTAAATTTAAAAATCTGATTGGTTTTTATATTAAATTATCTATAAATTTTATTTAAATAAAACAATATAATTAATTTTTATTTTGATTGAAATATAAAATTCTGATTAATTTTTATTTTCAATTAAATATAAATTTTATGTAAATTTAAAAATCTGATTGGTTTTTATATTAAATTATATATAAATTTTATTTTAATACAAAAATATGATTAAGTTTTATTTTGATTTAAATATAAAATTCTGATTAATTTTTATTTTGATTTAAATAATTTTCATTTAAATATAAAATTCTGCTTAATTTGATTTTTGGATTAAATAAAAATTTTATTTAAATATAAAAACCCGATTAATTTTGATTTTGAATGAAATATAAATTTTATGTAAATTTAAAAATCTGATAGATTTTTATATTAAATTATATATAAATTTTATTTAAATGTAAAAATCTTATTGATTTTTATATTAAATTATATATCAATTTTATTTATATATAAAAATCTGCTTAATTTTTATTCTAAATTAAATAGACATTTTATATAAATATAAAATTCTGATTATTTTTTATTTTGAATTAATTATCTATTATACATTTTAGTTATATATAAAAATATGATAAATTTTTATTTTGATTTAAATATACATTTTATATAAATATAAAATTCTGATTATTTTTTATTTTGAATTAATAATCTATTATACATTTTAGTTATATATAAAAATATGATTAAGTTTTATTTTGATTTAAATATAAAATTCTGATTAATTTTTATTTTGATTTAAATAATTTTCATTTAAATATAAAATTCTGCTTAATTTGATTTTTGGATTAAATAAAAAATTTATTTAAATATAAAAACCCGATTAATTTTTATTTTGAATGAAATATAAATTTTATGTAAATTTAAAAATCTGATAGATTTATATATTAAATTATATATAAATTTTATTTAAATGTAAAAATCTGCTTAATTTTTATTTTGAATTAAATATACATTTTATATAAAGATAAAATTCTATGAATTATAAAAATATAATTAATTTTTATTTTGATTTAAATATAAAATTTTATTTAAATATAAAAACCCGATTAATTTTTATTTTGAATTAAATATAAATTTTATGTAAATTGAAAAATCTGATTGATTTTTATATTAAATTATATATACATTTTATGTAAATGTCAAAATCTGATTAGTTTTTATTTTTAATTACATTCATATAAATTTTATTTACTTAATTGTGATATGTGCGATGTGCCATTATCAGTGCAACATCTTCTACTGGAATGCCAAAAATACTCTAGTATTCGAACAACCACAGGCCTGGCGAATAACTTAAGAGAGTGTCTAAACAACAAAAACTACTAAGCAAACTGGACAGCTTCTTACGCGAAACAAAAATAATTGATTTAATTTAATTAAAATTCTTTTTCTTTTGTCTTGATTTGTTAGTTTGCTCCTTTTCCATTCTTTTTTTATTTTTCAACCTTTTTACTCTTTTTCTTATTTTTACACTTCAATGTTCAGTATTTATATAAATAATGTAATAATAATGTAAAAGTCGCTAATGACCGCGTAGTTGATGCGACTAAAAAACAAATAAATATAAAAAAAAAAAATGTTATTTGAATAAAAAAATATGATTAAATTTTATTTTGATTTATATATAAGTTTTATTTAAATATAAAATTCTGCTTAATTTGATTTTTGGATTAAATAAAAATTTTATTTAAATATAAAAACCCGATTAATTTTTATTTTGAATTAAATATAAATTTTATGTAAATTTAAAAATCTGATAGATTTTTATATTAAATTATATATAAATTTTATTTAAATGAAAAAATCTGATTGATTTTTATATTAAATTATATATCAATTTTTTCAAATATAAAAATCTGCTTAATTTTTATTTTGAATTAAATATATATTTTATATAAATATAAAATTCTGATTAATTTTTATTTTGAATTAATAATCTATTATACATTTTATTTAAATATAAAAATATGATTAATTTTTATTTTGATTTAAATATAAGTTTTATTTTATAACCTTGCCCTTATAAGGACGAGGCAGATCTTTGCTTTTACCACGAACTACAAAAAGGGGGACGGGGGCGCGGGTTCCAACCTCGCGACGACGGAACTTCTTAGGAAAATGACCGGGAACAAACACACAAAGACTAACATTCGCGATAGGTCTATGGAGCACGTATAAAAACCAAAAAGGCTACTCACTGGTGATGATGGACGGCTCCTCTATTCCTCCTTGGTTCCGGGGGGTCAGCACGGTGATGAGGACGCCAAACTCGATGTACTCTTCTAATACGGCGGTGAGGGCATCAACTCGATTTCGTCCAACACAGCGATGACGATTCCGGCCAAAACTTCGTATGGGCACTCGGCGCGAACTAGCGTATTCTCGCATACAGAGCTTCACTCCTACTGACTGCTGGGGAGCGCGAGTGAGAAAGTATAGAGAAGGATGAAAGCTCGAGCGAACGCGCATCGCGGCAATAGCGCGCCTGTATCAGTCCGTGACGAACCATGACGCAATGCAGCCGCATGCTCCTGTAGTTGTACTCGACTCTGCGAGAATAAAATTTAATTGAGATTAGTTGGGTTAACGGTTTATTTGGTCTTCCTGATCGTCTTCAGGGATCCAGGCTTCCTCAGAGTCCTGCATGCCCACATTGGTGACCCCGACGTGATATTTCAACGGCGATCAACTTCGAGTAGTGCCAACCCAACAACGGCCAAACCCCACGTGGAATCGGCGAACTTCTGTTCACATTGAACTCGCATGCTAGCGGCGAAATTTTGGCGATCTCAAGGATTTTTTAGTTTTGGCACCCACGTGTTTGACTCAACGAGAACCGACATCCAGGATTTAGCACAAGTGGTGCAATTTTCGGTTCCGGAAATCTAGTTCTTTGTGCGGATTCACTGACTTCTAGAAGCTTCGAGACGCGCTTTTGTTCTTCGGCAACGTGTTGCTCCTGCAGCTCAGTCAATGCCTGTCAAGAAACAGAAGCCTTTCCTGATCAGCGGGCCTCGAGTTTCTGACTCATCTCCGAGACTAGATGGTCGTAATCTCCTGGAGCAGCTTTTTCGATCACCGGACATGTCCAACGCAGCGCCCGTTTCACCAGGTATTTAGAAAAGTGCGCGGCGGACATCTTTCTTTATTTCGGGAGTGTCGATTAACTGAATAAAAGACATCATGAACTTAGTTTTTTCGCGCGTTTTACAGAAAGTAATTTGAATTTTTCTGATTCTCGCATATTACAAATGAATATTTCAAATTTAATCTTTTTCGAGCGTATGAAGAAAAAACTACGGACAATAAGCGAGTAACCGTAATGACCTTGAAGTCAATGTTTTGATTACGAGTTTCACGTGCAGCAAGACAAAGCTGGTTTAAATTTTCTGTTAAAGGAAATCGTTTAAAAAGACTTATTCATACATCTCGTACGCTGTCACGTATTTCCGTAAAATTTCGCAGCTTTCAGAACGGAAAACTCAGTTTCCAGTCAACGAACAATGAAAACGCACGAAATTTGTTTTCTCTTTTCGCATTCTAACCGTTTCTTGTAAAATCAACGGGTTATGAAACGCGCATTTCATTATACGTTTGGAATCCGCAATTAGTAAACGGGGCGAAGGAGAAAAATAAAAGCGTAGAAGTAAATTGATTAAACTTTGAGGTTAATTCTATCTAGTCGAGACTTAGTCGAGTTGTTTCGCGTTTCGAAATTCGGTCATCGTTTTTCATAACACCAATCAGTCAGTACCGGATGTAATGGACTACTACAGATTGCGAGATTTTCCGATTGTGCGTTCGAATAATTAGTTTTTAAGCTATTTCATTTCGCCCGTGTAACACACCTGCGTGCGTAGATTAGCGTATAAGATAACTTGTTATTTCAGCATTTACATTTTTTTAAATTTTCTTATTAAAATACCACAATGGGTTCCAACGAAAACTTGCCCGATGCATTTAGCGTGCAGGACGAATTAGCTGCACTTAAACAGCAGATTCAGACCCTTTTAACAGCGCGTGTTGACGTAGCCGCGGGTCCAATTCAGGATCACTATCGCGTTCCGAAAATTCCTCCGTTTTACCCAAAAGACCCCGCGTTTTGGTTTGCGCAGGTGGAATCAGCGTTCGCGGCCAGTCGCATCACCAACGAACAAACGAAGGCTGGATACATTATGTCACGTCTCAGTGGGGACATTGCTGTATGCTGTCGGGATCTACTTCCGCTTTCGGAAAACGCAGAATCCTACACCACAATTAAGCGGCGCATTATAGCTACGCATGCAGCCTCAGCGACTAGTCGTCTCCGGCAATTGCTAAAAGGCCAGATTGCCACGGACGGCAAACCCTCCCTCGTGCTGCAACGCATTAGAAACTTAAACCAGGATGGAACCTGCTCAGATGATGTTCTTAAAACAATATTTCTTGAGCATCTTCCTCCAGTGGCACAGAGTCTTTTAGCCACCTCACAAATCGCAGATCTCAATCAGTTAGCTTCTCAAGCTGACATTATAGTCGAAGCCTCGTCTTGGTCCGATCCAGCTCCTCACCAAATTGCGAGTGTTGCACAACCCGAGATTTGTGCATCTAGTCTAAATAGTTTTAGTCGCATCTTGGAAGAGCTTTCGAATATCAACGAAAGGCTCAATCGCTTAGAAAAGAGTAATCGATCGCGTTCCCAGTCACGTTTCAACTCGGAAAAAAAACGTAGCAGATCACATAGTGCCAAACGTTCGAGTGTTTGTTACATTCACGAAAAGTATGGCGCTAAAGCTACCTCCTGCCGAGGTAATGCGAAAAACCCTTGCAGTTGGAAGAACCCCCCTTCGGGAAACTGAAAGCACCGTCCATAGCGGGGGCGGATGAGTGCGGTGCTCAATCTTCTTCCCGTCTCCATGTACAGGATGGTGTATCCGGTCGCTCATTCCTAGTTGACACCGGCGCAGAGATCTCTCTCTGGCCAACACAAAAACGGATTAATGTAGTTCCAGCAGATCTCAAGCTATTCGCAGCCAATGATACGCGTATTAATACGTACGGTTTTTCGCGACAAACATTACACATTGGCCTCAGACCGATCGTGTGGGACTTTTGCCTAGCCGAAGTACCCTATGCGATTATCGGAGCGGACCTTCTCAAGGGTTATGGCCTGATAGTGGACTTAGCTAATAGCAAGTTAATCGATCCTCGATCTAATGCATTCGCGCACGGCCTAGTGAAGACAGTTCCACCCTTGTCTGTCCACTTGGTCAACCCCTCCAGTAAATATGCGAGTATTCTCTCCCAATTCCCGGAAATTTTAGTTGATAATGCACCACTCAGGACGGAGCAGTCCCAAGTGAAGCATTTCATAGTAACTACTGGTCCACCGGTATCAGAGCGTGCGCGTAGACTACCCCTAGACAAATTAAAAGCTGCCAAGGTAGAATTTAAAAATTTGATAGACACAGGCATCTGCCGCCCCTCAAGCAGCCCATGGGCAAGCCCCATCCATCTAGTACGAAAGAAGGATGGGGCATGGAGGATCTGTGGTGACTATAGACGACTTAATTCGAAAACGCAGCCAGACAAATTCCCTGTACCAAATCTTCTAGATTACTCTTCCAACTTACTTGGAAAAACAATTTTTTCGAAAATTGATCTGTACAAGGCCTATCACCAGATCCCAGTCGCACCGGAAGACACCCCTAAGACGGCAGTTGTGACCCCATTCGGACTCTTTGAGTACAAATTCATGACTTTTGGACTCAGAAATTCCAGTCAGACGTTTCAGAGATACATTTTCCAGACCTTAGGAGATCTCGATTTCGTCTTTTCATTCATTGACGACATCTTGATCTCGTCATCTTCACCGGATGAACATGAAAGACATATTTCCATAGTTTTCGAGCGTTTAAAGAAAGCTCATCTGCGGATCAACCTCGATAAATGCCAGTTCGGCAAATCGGAACTTGAATTCCTCGGGTATCTGATCAGCGCAGCTGGGTGCAAACCCCTGCCGGAGAAAGTGGAAGCCGTATCCAAATTCCCTAAGCCACGAACTATCGCTGACCTTCGTCGTTTTTTAGGTCTGCTCAATTTTTACAGACCATGCATACGCCATGCGGCACATACCCTTTTACCATTAAATGCATTTCTTTGTGACAGTAAGAAAAATGACAAACGAGAAATCCCTTGGACTTCCGAAGCTGTGAGGCAACATTCGCCCAAATTAAAGAGAAATTGGCCAATGCGGCTCTCCTCGCTCATCCTTCTTCCGACGCAGAGACGCGCATCGTCACTGACGCTTCTGACTTCGCCTATGGCGCGTCGCTTGAGCAACGTTCTAAGGAAGGGTGGCAACCGTTAGCGTTTTTTTCCAGAAAGTTCTCAGATACTCAGCGTAATTACAGCGCATACGATCGCGAATTGACGGCAATTTACGAAGCCATCAAGCATTTCCGACACTTTGTCGAAGCCCGTGAGTTTAAAATACTTTCTGACCACAAGCCGCTAGAATTCGTATTTGAACAACGCTCTGACAAAGCCTCTCCGAGGCAGGTGAGGCAACTATCATTTATCTCGCAATTTTCGACGAACATTAAATATAATCCAGGTTCTGAAAACGTAGTGGCCGACGCGCTCTCGCGTATTGATTCTTTGCGCCTTCCGGTTGATGTTGAACTCCCTGAACTCGCAAAACTCCAGGCAGCCGACGAGGAACTAAAGCACCTTAAAAGCTCCACCAAGACCTCGTGTAGTCTCAGGCGAATAGAGTGGGGCACAGAGCGAAATTCTATTTTATGCGAAATCTCGGGTGCAGCCATCAGGCCATACATTCCAGACCCTCTACGTCGACATGTTTTCGACCTCTTTCACAACAATGCTCACCCAGGACCTAAAGTAACAGATCGGCTCATCAGACAACGTTACTTCTGGCCGAATATGCATCGACATATTAAGGACTGGTGCAAAAATTGCCTGAGTTGCCAACAGTCAAAAGTCTCGCGACATGTCTCTTTGATGCCAGCGCAATTTCTTCCCCCAGACGCGCGTTTTCAACATGTACACATGGATATAGTAGGTCCTATGCCCGAAAGCGAAGGTTTTCGCTACTGCCTGACAATGACCGACAGGTTTTCGAGGTGGCCTGAAGCAATTCCGATTAAGGATATAGAGGCAACCACTGTCTCTCGTGCTTTCTATGACTCGTGGATAGCTCGATTTGGAGCTCCTGAGATTGTCACTACCGACCAGGGAGCCCAGTTCGAATCACGGCTCCACCAAGCTCTCCTCAAACTCGTAGGATGCCAACGCATCCGTACAACTCCCTACCATCCTCAATCTAACGGCATGATTAAGCGATGACATCGGACATTTAAGGCAGCATTGATGTGCCACGCATACCCTCAATGGACCCGAATTCTGTCTACAGTTCTCCTGGGACTGCGCGTACATCTGCGACTGGACACGAACGCCTCTCCAGCCGAATTTGTTTATGGGACTCCACTGCGCATTCCAGGCGAATTTATAATTCCCGATGAATTTTCTGCGGATCCGCAAGTTTTCGTTGAGGAATTCAGAGAGTATATGCGACAAGTAAAGCCAGTTCCGGTGGAACACCGCTATAAAAAGAAAGCTTTTATGTTTAAACAATTACATAGTTGTTCACACGTATTTTTAAGAGTAAACAGTGTAAAAAAATCGCTTGAACGACCCTATACAGGTCCACACAAGGTACTCAAACGTACCTCTGATCGAACCTATAGTATAGAGGTAAATGGTTCCGCTCGTGAAGTTTCGGACGAAAACCTTAAACCTGCGTTCTTTATCTCGGAAAACCTAACCGGTAGCGATGTACCTGCGTCCGAATCATCCGAATCGAGCGAAGTACCTGTAAATATTCCGAAATTGCGAACGTATGCGGCTAAGAAAAGAGTCACATGGGCTCAACCGCTCCAAAATGTTGATATAAGGCAATTAGCCTAACATTACTGCGTTGCGAGTACCTTTAAAGGTAGAATTAGATTAAAAAAAAAAAAAGAAGCGTTTTCTATTTTCAACTTTCTTATTGTTATACTGAAATTTTGAATAAATACTTTTTATATGTATCGTTAAAACTCGGGAGGGAGTGATGTGGGGACTGTCCACACGCTCAACGTGTATGTGTGTGCAGCGCAAGTAGTGGGGAGCGCGAGTGAGAAAGTATAGAGAAGGATGAAAGCTCGAGCGAACGCGCATCGCGGCAACAGCGCGCCTGTATCAGTCCGTGACGAACCATGACGCAATGCAGCCGCATGCTCCTGTAGTTGTACTCGACTCTGCGAGAATAAAATTTAATTGAGTTTAGTTGGGTTAACGGTTTATTTGGTCTTCCTGATCGTCTTCAGGGAACCAGGCTTCCTCAGAGTCCTGCATGCCCGCAAGCGTGCCGATCTGTGACGGGTTTCGTCACAATTTAAATATAAAATTCTGATTAAATTGTATTTAAATATAAAAGTCTGATTAATTTTTATTTTGAATTAAATTCATATAAATTTTATTTAAATATAAAACTCTGATTAATTTTTAGTTTGAATTAATAGTTTGATAGAAATTTTATTTAAATACAAAAATCTGATTAATTTTTTTTTTAATTAAATATAATTTTATTTAAAAATCTGATAAGTTATAATTTTGAATGAATAATTTAATATAAATATGATTTCAATATAAAATCTGATTAATTTTTGTTTTGAATTGAATATAAATTTTATTTACATATAAAATTCTGATTAATTTTTGTTTTGAATTAAATATAAATTTTATTTAAACATAAAAGTCTGATTAATTATTATTTTGAATTAAATTCATATAAATTTTATTTAAATACAAAAATCTGATTTCAATAAAATTTATATTCAATAAAAAAAAAATTAATCAGAATTTTATATTTAAATAAAATTTATATTAAATTAATATTTCAATACAAAAATTATTCAGATTATTATATTTAAATAAAATGTGTATTAAATTATTCATTCAAAATTAAAGTTAATCAGATGTTTAAATAAAAATTATATTTAATTCAAAACAAAAATTAATCAGATTTTTTTATTTAAATAAAATTTATATCAATTTAATTAAAAAAAAATTTAATCAGATTTTTATATTTTAATAAAATTTATATGAATTTAATTCAAAATAAAAATTAATCAGACTTTTGTTAAATTTTGTTTAAATATAAAAATAATCGGATTTTTATATGTAATAAATTTTATATTTAATTAAAATAGAAATTAATCAGACTTTTATATTTAAGTAAAATTTACATTTAATTCAAAACCAAAAAATAATCAGATTTTTTTATATTTAAATAAAATTTATTTTTAATCCAAAATAAAAATGAATCAGACTTTTATTAAATTTTGTTTAAATATAAAAATAATCAGATTTTTATATTTAAATAAAATTTATATTTAATTCAAAATAAAATTTAATTTTTTTTTTAATTTAAAATTTAATTTACATTTAAATAAAATTAAAATTTATACTTAATTTAATATAAAAACTAGTGTTGGCGTGGTGCATCGCTCGCTCCTCTCGCTCAGAATCTTCGACCCAGTGCAGAGTCGGCTATTCCTTAAGACTCGTTTGTTTACTAACAGCTTTCAATTATATTATAAAATTATATTGATATTTGGGGGTCCAATCATATTTAGGTCCAAGTGGCTTCGATAGATATGTTACAACAATATAGTGTTTCTTATATGTATGAAAATTGAAAATGAGCATTTTCAAAACTTCGACCCTGACAACAGGCCAGCCGAAGTATTGATAAATAAAAGTTGCAAAACACTTACTTCATGCACTTGTATTCTAATAGACTATTCGATGCATATTACATGTTTACTGTGTTTTACTAATTACTGTCTGTATTATTATGATATTATATATACAATATATATACATATAATTCGTCAAAGATATCTTGAAAGTGTCGAAAAGATCTTTTCGTCATAGTAGGCGTAAAGTTCGACTTTACGCCCTTTTTGGGGGGAGTAAAGTGCGTCTTTACGCCTACTTGGCGTAAAGTACGATTTTACTCCTACTATGACAAAAAATTATGTTCGCACCGCGGACGTACAACTTTTAAGTCCTTCGGCGATCACACGGTACCCTCGGGCCGGTTTCGCCGTCCCTCGGCCACGTGGATCGCCAGCGGGCGTAAAGTTGCACGAAATGCAACGAAAAATGCATGTTGCATGATACGAAAATAGATAATGACGCATATCTTATAGATATCTATAAGACATCTTTTAGATATATCGAAATAGTTATTTTCGTATCAAGGGCGTAAAAGAACTTTGCGCCAGTAGGTGGTCACCGCTCCCGAGGGGCTGGCAAAGACTACCTCTGGGGGGTAGGGGGTCGAAACGTCGAAATTTTATGAAAAACAATAGGGTAATTTTTTGCCGCGATGACCAAATTCAATACTTTTTCAGACAATAGTCATAAACATTTTAAACCAGTTTTTATGGCATTATCGTTGACTTTAGGAAGAAAATGCATACAACCTTTTTTGTAGAGAATTTCATGCTCTATCTTTTTTGTCTGAAACATTTTTTAATAAAATTTGTATTTAAATTTAATATTTGAATAGTCTTGGTATATGTCGGTCACTTTACTAAACAAAATTAAGTTAAATTGATTTTAAGTGTCTACTCGGTTTTCGATGGAAAACACATTTGACATATTAAATGTAAGAAGCCGGGATTTGTGTAATTATCGCCGACAAAATCTCTGTTTAAAACGGGCTGTATAAGTACGTATAAAATAATTAATATTCATGGATTTTGTTTCCCTCTAGCGATGATCAATTGAACTAATGTCTATTGTAAATATTTTGCGTTTCGTCCCGAGATCTCGTGATGGACTCTTCAGTAAGGCTAACACGAGAATCTCTGCCTTAGACGCAAAAATGGTTTTGTAAATAATTTGAACTTTAAATAAAACTAAACAATGAAGGAAATGTTTAGAATTATTGTAAGCAAATATGCGTAATTATTATGGTAACGGGATATCGTTACACAGTACGCATATCCGTAATATTCCCAAAATATAAAATTAATACTTTGATGCGAAAGCATCCAATAAATTTTTCGACCGCTTGAAAATATAAATTTAATATTTGAATAGTCTTGGTATATGTCGGTCACTTTACTAAACAAAATTAAGTTAAATTGATTTTAAGTGTCTACTCGGTTTTCGATGGAAAACACATTTGACATATTAAATGTAAGAAGCCGGGATTTGTGTAATTATCGCCGACAAAATCTCTGTTTAAAACGGGCTGTATAAGTACGTATAAAATAATTAATATTCATGGATTTTGTTTCCCTCTAGCGATAATCAATTGAACTAATGTCTATTGTAAATATTTTGCGTTTCGTCCCGAGATCTCGTGATGGACTCTTCAGTAAGGCTAACACGAGAATCTCTGCCTTAGACGCAAAAATGGTTTTGTAAATAATTTGAACTTTAAATAAAACTAAACAATGAAGGAAATGTTTAGAATTATTGTAAGCAAATATGCGTAATTATTATGGTAACGGGATATCGTTACACAGTACGCATATCCGTAATATTCCCAAAATATAAAATTAATACTTTGATGCGAAAGCATCCAATAAATTTTTCGACCGCTTGAAAATATAAATTTAATATTTGAATAGTCTTGGTATATGTCGGTCACTTTACTAAACAAAATTAAGTTAAATTGATTTTAAGTGTCTACTCGGTTTTCGATGGAAAACACATTTGACATATTAAATGTAAGAAGCCGGGATTTGTGTAATTATCGCCGACAAAATCTCTGTTTAAAACGGGCTGTATAAGTACGTATAAAATAATTAATATTCATGGATTTTGTTTCCCTCTAGCGATAATCAATTGAACTAATGTCTATTGTAAATATTTTGCGTTTCGTCCCGAGATCTCGTGATGGACTCTTCAGTAAGGCTAACACGAGAATCTCTGCCTTAGACGCAAAAATGGTTTTGTAAATAATTTGAACTTTAAATAAAACTAAACAATGAAGGAAATGTTTAGAATTATTGTAAGCAAATATGCGTAATTATTATGGTAACGGGATATCGTTACACAGTACGCATATCCGTAATATTCCCAAAATATAAAATTAATACTTTGATGCGAAAGCATCCAATAAATTTTTCGACCGCTTGAAAATATAAATTTAATATTTGAATAGTCTTGGTATATGTCGGTCACTTTACTAAACAAAATTAAGTTAAATTGATTTTAAGTGTCTACTCGGTTTTCGATGGAAAACACATTTGACATATTAAATGTAAGAAGCCGGGATTTGTGTAATTATCGCCGACAAAATCTCTGTTTAAAACGGGCTGTATAAGTACGTATAAAATAATTAATATTCATGGATTTTGTTTCCCTCTAGCGATAATCAATTGAACTAATGTCTATTGTAAATATTTTGCGTTTCGTCCCGAGATCTCGTGATGGACTCTTCAGTAAGGCTAACACGAGAATCTCTGCCTTAGACGCAAAAATGGTTTTGTAAATAATTTGAACTTTAAATAAAACTAAACAATGAAGGAAATGTTTAGAATTATTGTAAGCAAATATGCGTAATTATTATGGTAACGGGATATCGTTACACAGTACGCATATCCGTAATATTCCCAAAATATAAAATTAATACTTTGATGCGAAAGCATCCAATAAATTTTTCGACCGCTTGAAAATATAAATTTAATATTTGAATAGTCTTGGTATATGTCGGTCACTTTACTAAACAAAATTAAGTTAAATTGATTTTAAGTGTCTACTCGGTTTTCGATGCAAAACACATTTGACATATTAAATGTAAGAAGCCGGGATTTGTGTAATTATCGCCGACAAAATCTCTGTTTAAAACGGGCTGTATAAGTACGTATAAAATAATTAATATTCATGGATTTTGTTTCCCTCTAGCGATAATCAATTGAACTAATGTCTATTGTAAATATTTTGCGTTTCGTCCCGAGATCTCGTGATGGACTCTTCAGTAAGGCTAACACGAGAATCTCTGCCTTAGACGCAAAAATGGTTTTGTAAATAATTTGAACTTTAAATAAAACTAAACAATGAAGGAAATGTTTAGAATTATTGTAAGCAAATATGCGTAATTATTATGGTAACGGGATATCGTTACACAGTACGCATATCCGTAATATTCCCAAAATATAAAATTAATACTTTGATGCGAAAGCATCCAATAAATTTTTCGACCGCTTGAAAATATAAATTTAATATTTGAATAGTCTTGGTATATGTCGGTCACTTTACTAAACAAAATTAAGTTAAATTGACTTTAAGTGTCTACTCGGTTTTCGATGGAAAACACATTTGACATATTAAATGTAAGAAGCCGGGATTTGTGTAATTATCGCCGACAAAATCTCTGTTTAAAACGGGCTGTATAAGTACGTATAAAATAATTAATATTCATGGATTTTGTTTCCCTCTAGCGATAATCAATTGAACTAATGTCTATTGTAAATATTTTGCGTTTCGTCCCGAGATCTCGTGATGGACTCTTCAGTAAGGCTAACACGAGAATCTCTGCCTTAGACGCAAAAATGGTTTTGTAAATAATTTGAACTTTAAATAAAACTAAACAATGAAGGAAATGTTTAGAATTATTGTAAGCAAATATGCGTAATTATTATGGTAACGGGATATCGTTACACAGTACGCATATCCGTAATATTCCCAAAATATAAAATTAATACTTTGATGCGAAAGCATCCAATAAATTTTTCGACCGCTTGAAAATATAAATTTAATATTTGAATAGTCTTGGTATATGTCGGTCACTTTACTAAACAAAATTAAGTTAAATTGATTTTAAGTGTCTACTCGGTTTTCGATGCAAAACACATTTGACATATTAAATGTAAGAAGCCGGGATTTGTGTAATTATCGCCGACAAAATCTCTGTTTAAAACGGGCTGTATAAGTACGTATAAAATAATTAATATTCATGGATTTTGTTTCCCTCTAGCGATAATCAATTGAACTAATGTCTATTGTAAATATTTTGCGTTTCGTCCCGAGATCTCGTGATGGACTCTTCAGTAAGGCTAACACGAGAATCTCTGCCTTAGACGCAAAAATGGTTTTGTAAATAATTTGAACTTTAAATAAAACTAAACAATGAAGGAAATGTTTAGAATTATTGTAAGCAAATATGCGTAATTATTATGGTAACGGGATATCGTTACACAGTACGCATATCCGTAATATTCCCAAAATATAAAATTAATACTTTGATGCGAAAGCATCCAATAAATTTTTCGACCGCTTGAAAATATAAATTTAATATTTGAATAGTCTTGGTATATGTCGGTCACTTTACTAAACAAAATTAAGTTAAATTGATTTTAAGTGTCTACTCGGTTTTCGATGCAAAACACATTTGACATATTAAATGTAAGAAGCCGGGATTTGTGTAATTATCGCCGACAAAATCTCTGTTTAAAACGGGCTGTATAAGTACGTATAAAATAATTAATATTCATGGATTTTGTTTCCCTCTAGCGATAATCAATTGAACTAATGTCTATTGTAAATATTTTGCGTTTCGTCCCGAGATCTCGTGATGGACTCTTCAGTAAGGCTAACACGAGAATCTCTGCCTTAGACGCAAAAATGGTTTTGTAAATAATTTGAACTTTAAATAAAACTAAACAATGAAGGAAATGTTTAGAATTATTGTAAGCAAATATGCGTAATTATTATGGTAACGGGATATCGTTACACAGTACGCATATCCGTAATATTCCCAAAATATAAAATTAATACTTTGATGCGAAAGCATCCAATAAATTTTTCGACCGCTTGAAAATATAAATTTAATATTTGAATAGTCTTGGTATATGTCGGTCACTTTACTAAACAAAATTAAGTTAAATTGATTTTAAGTGTCTACTCGGTTTTCGATGGAATTTTAATATGTCAAATGTGTTTTCCATCGAAACCGAGTAGACACTTAAAATCAATTTAACTTAATTTTGTTTAGTAAAGTGACCGACATATACCAAGACTATTCAAATATTAAATTTATATTTTCAAGCGGTCGAAAAATTTATTGGATGCTTTCGCATCAAAGTATTAATTTTATATTTTGGGAATATTACGGATATGCGTACCGTGTAACGATATCCCGTTACCATAATAATTACGCATATTTGCTTACAATAATTCTAAACATTTCCTTCATTGTTTAGTTTTATTTAAAGTTCAAATTATTTACAAAACCATTTTTGCGTCTAAGGCAGAGATTCTCGTGTTAGCCTTACTGAAGAGTCCATCACGAGATCTCGGGACGAAACGCAAAATATTTACAATAGACATTAGTTCAATTGATTATCGCTAGAGGGAAACAAAATCCATGAATATTAATTATTTTATACGTACTTATACAGCCCGTTTTAAACAGAGATTTTGTCGGCGATAATTACACAAATCCCGGCTTCTTACATTTAATATGTCAAATGTGTTTTCCATCGAAAACCGAGTAGACACTTAAAATCAATTTAACTTAATTTTGTTTAGTAAAGTGACCGACATATACCAAGACTATTCAAATATTAAATTTATATTTTCAAGCGGTCGAAAAATTTATTGGATGCTTTCGCATCAAAGTATTAATTTTATATTTTGGGAATATTACGGATATGCGTACTGTGTAACGATATCCCGTTACCATAATAATTACGCATATTTGCTTACAATAATTCTAAACATTTCCTTCATTGTTTAGTTTTATTTAAAGTTCAAATTATTTACAAAACCATTTTTGCGTCTAAGGCAGAGATTCTCGTGTTAGCCTTACTGAAGAGTCCATCACGAGATCTCGGGACGAAACGCAAAATATTTACAATAGACATTAGTTCAATTGATTATCGCTAGAGGGAAACAAAATCCATGAATATTAATTATTTTATACGTACTTATACAGCCCGTTTTAAACAGAGATTTTGTCGGCGATAATTACACAAATCCCGGCTTCTTACATTTAATATGTCAAATGTGTTTTCCATCGAAAACCGAGTAGACACTTAAAATCAATTTAACTTAATTTTGTTTAGTAAAGTGACCGACATATACCAAGACTATTCAAATATTAAATTTATATTTTCAAGCGGTCGAAAAATTTATTGGATGCTTTCGCATCAAAGTATTAATTTTATATTTTGGGAATATTACGGATATGCGTACTGTGTAACGATATCCCGTTACCATAATAATTACGCATATTTGCTTACAATAATTCTAAACATTTCCTTCATTGTTTAGTTTTATTTAAAGTTCAAATTATTTACAAAACCATTTTTGCGTCTAAGGCAGAGATTCTCGTGTTAGCCTTACTGAAGAGTCCATCACGAGATCTCGGGACGAAACGCAAAATATTTACAATAGACATTAGTTCAATTGATTATCGCTAGAGGGAAACAAAATCCATGAATATTAATTATTTTATACGTACTTATACAGCCCGTTTTAAACAGAGATTTTGTCGGCGATAATTACACAAATCCCGGCTTCTTACATTTAATATGTCAAATGTGTTTTCCATCGAAAACCGAGTAGACACTTAAAATCAATTTAACTTAATTTTGTTTAGTAAAGTGACCGACATATACCAAGACTATTCAAATATTAAATTTATATTTTCAAGCGGTCGAAAAATTTATTGGATGCTTTCGCATCAAAGTATTAAAATTTGTATTTTTCAAAATAAATGCAAAAAAGTACAAAGAAACTTAATTGGGGCTATTTTTTTTAGTAATGGACGGGTGGATCTGCCCCAAAATCTAATCAGATCTAAGTTATGCCAAGACGCGTATTTAAAAAAAAATTTATATCATTACGCTTATCCGTTCGCGAGTTATCGCGAGACAAAAAAACGGGACGTACGGACATACAGACGTACGGACGTACGGACGTACAAGATCACGGACACAAATTTTTTTATTGTTGATTTAGGTTCCTTAGGGTCTGAAACGTCGACATTTGATGAAAAACTATATGGTAATTTTTTGGCCCGAAGTGACCAAATTCAATACTTCGTCCAGACTTAGTCTGGGTCGAAGTAATAATCAGATTTTTAAATAAAATTATATTTAATTCAAAACAAAAAAATAGTTATTTTTATTTAAATATAAAAATATGATTAATTTTTATTTTAATTTAAATATAAAATTCTTATTAATTTTTATTTTCAGTTACATATAAATTTTATGTAAATTTAAAAATCTGATTGATTTTTATATTAAATTATATATAAATTTTATTTAAATATAAAAAATCTGACTCATTTCTATTGTGAATTAAATATAAATTTTATTTAAAAATCTGATTAATTTTGATATTAAATTAATTAGCAATTTTATGTATGTATGTATTTATTTACGTGCTCACAACTTGTGTGCTTACATGGACTTCCTTTTACAAACGCTTACATTTATACCTATATAGCGACATTTACATTGCATTAACCATTTACATTCACGAACATTCTACCTTTTATAAATTTCACTAAAAAAAAATCTCACTGAAACAACAACAAATTGACTTTACATCTAACCTCTATCTCTCACTCACTCGCTCGTACACTTCACTCGCTCCTTTACTCACTCGTTCGCTTCACTCGCTCATTCACTCCCCCACTCTCTCTCTCTCTCTCTCTCTCTCTCTCTCTCTCTCTCTCTCTCGCTCCTTTCTTAGTGTTTCTATCATTTTCATCCATTCATATCCTCTTCCATCTTCGTTTAAAATATTTAGCCCTCCCCCACTTTCTATCCTAACCAACTCGCATTTATCTTTCAGGTGTCTCAAATCTTCTATCTCTTTTTCGCATATTCTACATTTTCTCTCTTCTACATTCATCCAGTATCTATTCCCCCTCTCTTCATTTCCGCATCTCTACCTCGCTATTATCTGCAATTTCTTTCCTTCCTTTTTCTTACTTGTCCTTATATATTCTGGAATACCTATCACTTTCTCGTAATTTCTACATGACCGTGACTGCCTCACTTCTTCACCTCTCTGCTGCTCGTCTACCTCTTTATCTCTTTCTCTTAATCGTTCCCATTTACCCTCCCCCCATGCATTGAGCGCTACTTCGCTTAGTCCCACTCTCCATAAATAATTTCCTCTCTCTATACTTTCCCTTCTCCATTTCTCCCTCCGTCTCTCCATTTCATCCTTTCTACGTTCACAGATACTTTTCACTCCTATCTCCCCTCCGTCTCCTTTCTGTAACTTATCTTCGTACTTTCCTGCTCTCCATCCAGTCTCCACCTTCATTTTATTTCTTTTCAGTTCCTCCCTCACTATATATCCCGGGGTGCATTTACTCACCCCCAATATCCATCTTAAGTATTTCTCTTGCAACACCTCTACTTCTTTCCATTCAGTGTATTCAAATATTAAATTTATATTTTCAAGCGGTCGAAAAATTTATTGGATGCTTTCGCATCAAAGTATTAAAATTTGTATTTTTCAAAATAAATGCAAAAAAGTACAAAGAAACTTAATTGGGGCTATTTTTTTTAGTAATGGACGGGTGGATCTGCCCCAAAATCTAATCAGATCTAAGTTATGCCAAGACGCGTATTTAAAAAAAAATTTATATCATTACGCTTATCCGTTCGCGAGTTATCGCGAGACAAAAAAACGGGACGTACGGACATACAGACGTACGGACGTACGGACGTACAAGATCACGGACACAAATTTTTTTATTGTTGATTTAGGTTCCTTAGGGTCTGAAACGTCGACATTTGATGAAAAACTATATGGTAATTTTTTGGCCCGAAGTGACCAAATTCAATACTTCGTCCAGACTTAGTCTGGGTCGAAGTAATAATCAGATTTTTAAATAAAATTATATTTAATTCAAAACAAAAAAATAGTTATTTTTATTTAAATATAAAAATATGATTAATTTTTATTTTAATTTAAATATAAAATTCTTATTAATTTTTATTTTCAGTTACATATAAATTTTATGTAAATTTAAAAATCTGATTGATTTTTATATTAAATTATATATAAATTTTATTTAAATATAAAAAATCTGACTCATTTCTATTGTGAATTAAATATAAATTTTATATAAATATAAGAATCTGATTCATTTTTATTGTGAATTAAATATAAATTTTCTTTAAATATAAAAATCTGATTAATTTTTATATTAAATTAAGTATAAATTTTAATTTTATTTAAATGTAAATGTCTGATTAATTTTTATTTTGAATTAAATATAAATTTTATTTAAAAATCTGATTAATTTTGATATTAAATTAATTAGCAATTTTATGTATGTATGTATTTATTTACGTGCTCACAACTTGTGTGCTTACATGGACTTCCTTTTACAAACGCTTACATTTATACCTATATAGCGACATTTACATTGCATTAACCATTTACATTCACGAACATTCTACCTTTTATAAATTTCACTAAAAAAAAATCTCACTGAAACAACAACAAATTGACTTTACATCTAACCTCTATCTCTCACTCACTCGCTCGTACACTTCACTCGCTCCTTTACTCACTCGTTCGCTTCACTCGCTCATTCACTCCCCCACTCTCTCTCTCTCTCTCTCTCTCTCTCTCTCTCTCTCTCTCTCTCGCTCCTTTCTTAGTGTTTCTATCATTTTCATCCATTCATATCCTCTTCCATCTTCGTTTAAAATATTTAGCCCTCCCCCACTTTCTATCCTAACCAACTCGCATTTATCTTTCAGGTGTCTCAAATCTTCTATCTCTTTTTCGCATATTCTACATTTTCTCTCTTCTACATTCATCCAGTATCTATTCCCCCTCTCTTCATTTCCGCATCTCTACCTCGCTATTATCTGCAATTTCTTTCCTTCCTTTTTCTTACTTGTCCTTATATATTCTGGAATACCTATCACTTTCTCGTAATTTCTACATGACCGTGACTGCCTCACTTCTTCACCTCTCTGCTGCTCGTCTACCTCTTTATCTCTTTCTCTTAATCGTTCCCATTTACCCTCCCCCCATGCATTGAGCGCTACTTCGCTTAGTCCCACTCTCCATAAATAATTTCCTCTCTCTATACTTTCCCTTCTCCATTTCTCCCTCCGTCTCTCCATTTCATCCTTTCTACGTTCACAGATACTTTTCACTCCTATCTCCCCTCCGTCTCCTTTCTGTAACTTATCTTCGTACTTTCCTGCTCTCCATCCAGTCTCCACCTTCATTTTATTTCTTTTCAGTTCCTCCCTCACTATATATCCCGGGGTGCATTTACTCACCCCCAATATCCATCTTAAGTATTTCTCTTGCAACACCTCTACTTCTTTCCATTCAGTGTATCCCCATATCTCCACTCCGTAGTATAAAACCCCTTTCATAATACTATCGAATAGCTTTAACCGCCACCTTATATCCCCCTTAAATTTTCTTTCTCCGTAACTCCACACCCAACCCATGGCCACTCTCACTCTTCGTACTCTATCTCTCACTTGTTCCCGTTCCCCCCCATGCCTTGATACCCAGTATCCAAGATATTTATATATTTTTACCTCTTCTAACCTTTCGTTTTCCCACCACCAATACATTTCTTTGTCTCTTCCGCCCTTTTTTCTAAACACCATGACTTTCGACTTTTCCGGACACAGCTCCAATTTCTTCCCCTTTAAATATGTCTGCATATTTCTTATCATTGCCCTTAACCCTTCTTCCTCTTCCGCCATAATTACTATGTCATCGGCATATTCCAACGACCATACCCTGTCTCCTCTCACCCTCACTCCTCCCATTCCTTTATTTTTTAAGGCTTCCTCTAAGTCCGCCATATAGATGTTGAATAGAGTTGGGCTCCGCGGACACCCCTGCCTTACACCCTTCTCCACCAAAACTCCGTTGACATCTCCTCCCCTATCCGCACCACACATCTCGTTTCTTCGTAGATTTCTTTTATTCTATCTATAAGGTCTTCGCTTATCCCCCTTTTCCTCATCATTTCCCATAACTCCTTCCTCTGAATTTTGTCGAAAGCCGCTCTAAGATCTAGGAAACAAGCCCACACTCTTTTTTGATCCTGTATCCTTCTACCTACTATATGTTTTAATATTTTAACATTTTCGATCGTCCCTCTTCCTTTCCTGAACCCTGCCTGTGACCTGCTCCACCCTCCTTTCTCATCTAACTCTTTCACCAACCTCTTGTTTATAATGTTTGCATACACTTTATACGCTGTACTCGTTAACATAACCCCTCTATAATTCTTTGTTCTCTTCTTATCTCCCCCTTTCCATATCGGAACTACCACTCCTACTCTCCACTTGTCCGGGAATCCCTCCCCTCTCCAAATTTTATTTATAATTTCCTCTAACTTCCAACTCATTTTCTCTCCCCCCATTATCCAGGCCTCGTTTCTTATTCCATCCATTCCTGCTACCTTACCTTTCTTTAAACCTTTAACTTCTTTATTTATTTCCTCACGGCTTATTCCCCCTCCTTTATTTCTATCTGCCCCTTGCCCTTCCCTTTCCTCCACCTTTCTCTCTTCCACTCCTCCTAATGCCATCTTAAAATACTCTTCCCATTTCTTCATTTTAATCTCTTTACTTATCCCCTCCCTTTTCTTTCTTCCTCTATTAATGAATTCCCATGCCTGCGCTTCTGTTTTTATCTTTCCTATTTCCCTTTCCTCCACTTTCTTATATTCCTCCTCTTTCTTTCCACATAACTCTCTATATTCCTTCCTCATTTGTAGAAATTCTGCATTTCCCTCCCCTGTCCTCATATACTTTCTTCTTGCTCTATATACCTCTTTCTTTTTCTCCCTACATTCCCTGTCCCACCAAGGTATCCATCCTATTCCTTTTCTCCTTCCTCTCCTTCTCGTCTTAACTTCTCTTTTCATTACTTCTTCTATTTCATTCCATTCCTCTTCTACCCCCACCTTTTCCCATTTAATCTCTCTTATATTTCTTCTAAACGCTTCTATCCCTTCCTCTGACCAGTCCTGAATCATCTCCGCCTCCCTTTCTATATCCACTTCCCTTCTATACCCCTGTTCTAACTCTATGATCATTGGCTGGTGGTCCGATTCTACTCTACATCCTATTGTAAAACTCCTCACTCTCTGTTCCGCCTCCCAATTCACTATCCCATAATCAATCACTGATTTCCCCCCGCCTTTTCATATGTCCATTCCCCCTCTGCGTCTCCTTCTTTCCATCCGTTGAGTACTACCCACCCTCTTTCTTCCACCAGTTTAATCAGTTCCTGTCCTTGTTTATTTACTACTCTGTCTTTCGATCTTCTTTTTTTTCCTTTCTCTCCTTCCTCTACTCCCTCCTGTTCGTACCAGCCCCCTTCCTTACCAGTTCTGGCATTAAAATCTCCTGCTAACAATATATTTCCCTCCCCCTTCTCTCCTACCATCTCCCCCAATTTATCCAACTCCTCCTTGCTTCCCTCCTTGTTGTAAATCGTTAAAATTCTCCATCTATCCTTGCCAATAATTATTTCTCTATGCTGTATTCCTTCCACCTCCTCTACTCCTGTATTCACTTCTTCTATTTCGTTTCTTATACCCGTTATTATCCCCCCTTTTGCTCTTCCCTTTTTATAGTCTCTTTTCGCTAGCTGACATTTCCATCTCCATCCTTCTGGCAACTTTTCCTTTATCTTCCCCCACCCAGCCTCTTCCACCCACGTTTCCGTTAATCCGATTATATCAAATTCTTTGAGAAATTCCCAAAACTCTTCATCTTTCTTTTTTACCCCCGCAATGTTCCAAAATATACCTCTCACCCGTGAGCTTTCCTCCCGACCCCCCTCTTTTCTATTTTGATCATGAGCACGCTTTATTAAAAACCCTTTGCATTCATACTCTTACTCACTTCATCCCACTCATACTCTTTACCATTCATCCACGCTTTTCCAAAACCCACCTTGACATGTCTACCCTTATCTTTCTCTCTCTTTGCCCACCCCCTTATTTCTTTCTGTCTATCTCTTTCACACCGTGACAAGTCATCATCAACATACACTCTCGTACCGATCAATTTGCTTTTTTTCATCATAATCGCTTTCTTATCATCTAGACTATTTAATTTTACAATCACTATACTCTCATTCTTTCTATTTCCTACTTTGATAGTTTCCCTTATCTTTATTTCTTTATCTAAATCCCCCATTTTTTTCAAAACCTCTTGCACTGCATCTCTTGCGTTTCCCCCCTCTAAATTCACCCCCCTCAATACAACATTAAATCTTCTTTCTCTTCTTTCTTGATCCTCTCTTCTTTTTTCTATGCCTTGCAGTGTTTTCCGCATTTCTTCGTTCTCCTCTTCCAGCTTCTTCCTTTTTTCTCTTTCCTCGTTTTTAAACTTCTCCATTTCTATCTTCACCTCTTTCTTTACCATCTCTTTTACCTCTGAAATTAATTCTTTTTTCATTTCTTTTATTATTTCCTCTTTCTGCTTCTTTAATAATCTTTCCATCATTTTTTCCATTTCTTCTACGTTTCCCATTTTAGTTTCCTGGTTTTGATTTGCTTTGCCTTTATTTTCCTTCGCTCGCTTCACCGTTTGTTTTTCTCGTTCCCCTTCTCCCTCGCTATCCTCCGAGTCGGGCTCTCTCCCCCTTTTCGACCACCACGAGCTTGGGATACTTACAACACTACTGTCCCTACTCACTCGTCCTAGTCTTTCGGCGTTCGTTGGTCTTCCTCTCCTCACCGTTTCTTTCCTCTCGCTCTCTCCACTCTTCTTTCTATTCTCGTGTTCCCGGCTATTAATTTCCTCGCCGCCGATGCCCCACCTCTCTCCCTCCTTTAACCACCTCTCTGTTCTGCTTAGGCTCTGCTCGACCGTCGTTAGGATGGTATCTCGCTTCTCCTCCGTTGCGAATGTCTCACTCATTCCCCAACTCCAAAATTTTCCCTCACTCCGTGCGCAACTTTCGCGGCGCTGCCTCTACGCTAATCGCTTCCGCTATTTCGCGCACGCGCTTTTATTTTCAATTCGCACGTGTCTGTAATTTCAGAAATACAGTTTATTTTTTATATAGACAATTTTTGTTGTTGTTTACACTGCGTTGCACCAATCCCCTGCCGCTCACCCTTGACACCTATCGCTTCTTATCGGCTATCCTCTTACCTCGCTTGTCTTCTATCTATCACTTTTCTACCACCTTCTTCTCAGACCTGTCAAGACGAGGTTAGGTTGCCCTTGGTTCTCCACAGGTGGATTGATTTCGCCCTTCAGCTCGCTTCCCGACAAGGTTGCGAGCTGTTTTTCTCGCTCAGCTCTTTCCTACAAATAAAACTCCCCGTAGGGCAATTCCTTGCAGTAAATTTCTCAAATATCTCCTTTTAACTCGCAATATTCTCGCACGCCTATTGTTTCTCTCTTACCTCTCAAACGGAAGTCCAATTAGCAATTTTATATAAATATAAAAATCTGATTATTTTTATATTTAAACAAAATTTAATAAAAGTCTGAATCATTTTTATTCTGAATTAAATATAAATTTTATTTAAATATGAAAATCTGATTAATTTTAATTTTGAATGAATAATTTAATACACATTTTATTTAAGTATAAAAATCTGATTAATTACTTCGACCCAGACTAAGTCTGGACAAAGTATTGAATTTGGACACTTCGGGCAAAAAAATTACCATATAGTTTTTCATCAAATGTCGACGTTTCAGACCCTAAGGAACCCAAATCAACAATAAAAAAATTTGTGTCCGTGATCTTGTACGTACGTACGTCCCTTTTTTTTGTCTCGCGATAACTCGCGAACGGATAAGCGTATTGACATAAATTTTTTTTTAGAATACGCGTCTTGGCATAACTTAGATCTGGTTAGATTTTGGGGCAGATCCACCCGTCCATTACCAAAAAAAATTAGCCCCAATTAAGTTTCTTTGTAGTTTTTTGCATTTATTTTGAAAAATACAAATTGTATTAAAAAATGTTTCAAACAAAAAAGATAGAGCATGAAATTCTCTACAAAAAAGGTTGTATGCATTTTCTTCCTAAAGTCAACGATAATTCCAGAAAAACTGGTTTAAAATTTTTATGACTATTGTCTGAAAAAGTATTGAATTTGGTCATTGCTGCAAAAAATTACCCGATTGTTTTTTATCAAATTTCGACGTTTCGACCCCCTACCCCCCAGGGGTAGTCTTTGCCAGCCCCTCGGGCGCGGTGACCACCTACTGGCGCAAAGTTCTTTTACACCCTTGATACGAAAATAACTATTTCGATATATCTACAAGATGTCTTATAGATATCTATAGATATCCTTCATAGATCTTTTCGACACTTTCAAAATATCTTTGACTAATTATATGTATATATATTGTATATATAATATCATAATAATACAGACAGTAATTAGTAAAACACAGTAAACATGTAATATGCATCGAATAGTCTATTAGAATACAAGTGCATGAAGTAAGTGTTTTGCAACTTTTATTTATTAATACTTCGGCTGGCCTGTTGTCGGGGTCGTAGTTTTGAAAATTCTCATTTTCAATTTTCATACATATAAGAAACACTACATTGTTGTAACATATCTATTAATTTTTGTTTTGAATTAAATATAAATTTTATTTTACAACCTCGCCCTTAAAAGGACGAGGCAGATCTTTACTTTTTACCGCGAACTATAAAAAGGGGGGACGGGGGCGAGGGTTCCAACCTCGCGACGGCGGAACTTCTTTTATAAATGACCGGGACTTATATCACTGGGACGGGTAATATTGGGGTACTATATAAAACACTCAACTCACATGGGAAATCCTCCGGTTGCTCCCATTGGCGGCTCTCGTGGTTTGGATGGTAGCTGATCTTGGTTTTCGGGATCCTGTGGGGCACGCCCTTCCTTTCCGGCTAGGCACGTCTCTGCTTTTTCGATTCCGAGACCGGGAATTACTACACTGAGAGCACGTTGGGAGAACTACTGCCCTCTGCCCGGTAATGATGCGCACCGTCCTCGTTTGCTCGCCAGCCCGCTCAAGTTTGGGTGAGCAGCTCACCCAAAATGTCGGGCGAAAGGCGAACCCAAAGCGCGGGAAAACGGTTGACCCTAAGGATGGTTAGGTATAGCGCTTATGAGCCAGTGTTTACACATGTTCATTCTTATATTGATTGACGTAAACTATTGCAAAATACATTTACTAGTATTCACTTAAAATGAATTACATTGATATAAATGAATATTAGTAACAGCTTTTTTTTCAGGATTGTCAAGATCGTATCTACAATATATACATCTATCGTAAAACTTAAATATGGAAACACGATCGTCCACATAAAATTTTACCCTTAATATTCTTTTTGTTACAGTGTGCGTAAAGTGCGATTTTACGCATTGGTCTACATTTTCAAACGCACTTTTCTCACACTGTAACAAAAAATATTGTTCGACACATGGGCATAAACTATTTTCTGGACGAATGTGCATGCGACCCTCGCCTTCGGCTCGGTCCACAACCCGCACATTCGCGGAAAATACTTTTACACCCTTGTATCGAAAATTACTAATAGTAAATAATAAGCTTGATAGGACATTCAAAACATTATAAAGTAAAAAAATAAATGAATTACCTGTTTCTCTTTTGTAGATTATTCCTACTCCCACAAAATACACATAAATGTGCAAACTTATGTGTATATTTGCTTAATATATTTAATAATTATATTACTTTTATTTTACAATATGTACATTTAATATAGATAAGAAATATATTCAGAAGTATACATTCAACCAACAAAAACTGCCATTATAACAAACTTTCTGTATAATCATTTGTAGAGTGTAATGGCTTTGAACATATTTTTCATAAATGAATGTGTATCAATTTGTTTGTTTTATATTATATTTTTAAAAAGTAAACAACGGAAAATATATATATTATAAATAAAACAAAAGAAACTGATACACATGTACCCTTATGTAAAATGCTTAAGCCATCATCGAACAGCCTCCGTAGATTAACTTTTCTATAACGAAGGTTATATCATTGAGTAAGTTTATATTCTTTCATATATTTCTTATCTGTCTAAATCTGTTTTCAACTCTTTATTAATATAGGTAATATAAAACAAATAAAGAACTGATACACATATACTTGTGAGAAATAGGTTCAAGAAAGGTACAGTCGATAAGTGATTGTTCATGAATTTTGTTATAATGGCTGTTTTCGCTAGTTGAAATTGTGTTCCTGCATATATTTCTTATCCAAAGAGATATATTTTCATCTTTTTTAATTTATATAAAATATAAAACAAAAGGAACTGATATACACGTATCTGTATGCAAAATGTTTAAGCCACTTATCATCGAACAGCCTCCATAAATTAACTTTTTTATAACAAAGGGTTCTAGGAATAAACAGCCGGGGAAAAAAAAGACCCGGAAAAAAGGCCAGGAAAAAAGAGCCATGTCATTCAATATATTAAGTTTAGAATTTCTTTTCTGATAAGTTTTCTTAAGTGAAAATATCCTTTTTTGATTTCTTCTTAATCAGAATAATTAGGGTGAAATAATTTTCAACAAATAACGTTTCGACCATTGATTTAGGTCCTCTTCAGATTTACTCTATTTTAACAAATAAAAAATATATATAAAAACAAATTACAATTCTTTAATTGATGCGATGAAATGAATATGTGTTTACAATATTATGTGAAAATTATGAAACATCTAAAGTGACACTTAAGAATTTGTTTATTTTTTTCTTTGAACTTTTCATTCTTCTTTTTTTAAAATAAAAATATAAATTTAACTATGAAAAAACTATTAAAAAAATTTTTTTTTTTTTTTTTGGGAAATATGCATCTATTGTCTTACCTTGAAAAAAGTGAATAATCCTAAGTTTGTAAAACCATTTTATGTAGAAAAAAGCACTGAAAAAAACAAATATTTGGAAATGAATACATTTGTATTCAGTAAGACAATAAATATAAAAAAAGTTAATTTTAATTATAAAATACCCGTTATATGTTCGAAGTTTGAAACTAAAGAAAAGACTGGAAAGTTCAAGGATTACACAGAAAAGGAATTTTATATCAATCAATAACCTTTCTATATTATTGTTTATGTTCATATATTCAAAAGGGGTAAATATGTATCTGGTAAATTTGACTTTTCAAATCGAATATTAACTGAATTAATATTTTTTTTAATAAAATAATTTTCTAAATGTTTGCGTTTATGTCTATTTCTTTCTATTTTGATTATTTTAATATTTTTGAAATCAAAATCATGTCCTTTTACTATTCTATGTATTGTAAGTCCCGTGTATTTTTGAACATCTTCAAAAATATTTTTTTTATGTTCTTTAATTCTGTTTTTTAATAATCTTCCAGTTTCCCCTATATAAACTCCTGTACAATTTTTACATTTAATTTCATAGATGACATCTTTCTGATCTAATTTATCTAATTTATCCTTAAACGGTTTTATACCTCCAATATTCAAATTAGTGGGTTTATATACGATTCTAACTTTAGGATTTCTAAAATTATTTTTAATTCTTTCTGAAATATTTTTAATATAAGGTATACTAACAGTTTTATTATATTTATCTTCTTTTTTACCTTCCATTGTATTATAAAATTTGTATACTCTTCTTTTGAAGCATTCTTTAATAAGATAATCAGGATAACTATTGTTTTTTAAAATTTGTTTAGCAATATTTAAATTCTTTTGTCTAAATTTAATGTGGGAAAATTTAATGGCTCTATCTATAATTCCATAAGCTGTACCTATTTTATAATTCAATGGGTGGTTTGAATAGAAATTCAAATATCTGCCTGAAAAAGATTTCTTATGATACCAATCTGTAATTAAGCAATTATTTTCTTTAATAACTGATATGTCTAAAAAGTTAAGTCTATTATTTTTTTCAACTTCTAATGTGAAAGAAATTCTATTATGAAAACCTCTAATTTTTTTCAAACTATTAAATATCGGTAAAATTTTATCAATAAAATCATTAGGAATGGCAGTGAAAATATCATCTACATATTTGAAATAAAACGGTAGTTTGAAAGGAATTTTAGTAATTAAAATATTCTCAATAAAATCCATCATTAAATCAGCAATAATAGGTGAAAGGGGTGATCCCACTGGGACACCAAATTTCTGCTTATATGTGACATTTTGAAAATGAAAATATAAAGAATTTAAAATTATATCGAGTCCTTCAAAAAATTCTTTTTGAGGTAAACTCGTATGAATTCTAATCTTATTCCAATGATTTTTAAGAATCAATTTCACAATATCAATAGAAATGTTTGTAAATAGTGATATAACATCCAAAGAGATAAGAGAAAAATCAGATGAAAGTTTGAAATTTTTTATTTTTGTATGGAATTCCCAGCTATCTTTTACTCTTTTAGATATTATAGGTAAAAGTTTATTTAAGATGGATGTATAAAAAACAGAAAGTTGATATGTTGGTGAATTAATTGTTGAAATAATAATTCGTAATGGGTAATTTTCTTTGTGTACTTTTGGAAGACCATAACATCTAGAAATTGTACTATTATATAGACTTTTAGGTGTTTAGCAGTTTTATCATTAATAAATTTTTTATTGTTGATCTTTCTAATAAAATCATTAACTTTCTTTTCGGTTGTTGCAACATAATCAAATTTACTAATTTCATAAGTGTTAGTGTCAGATAATAAATTAGTCATTTTATTTAAATAATCATTTTTTAACATAGCTACTGTAATATTTCCTTTGTCTGCTCTTGTGAAAAAAATGTCTTTATTGTTTTTTTGAAAATTTTTTAAAATATTATCATTGTTATTTTCAAATTTATTATGTGTACTAAAAGTTGTGTAATTTGTAATGTCATTACTACATAAATTACGTACTAGATTTTTATTATCAGTCACAATATTTCCAAAATTATCTATTTCATTTTTAACTCCATCAATACCTTCTTCAATCCCCGCAATAAATTCTGGAGTTGGGAATTTGTTTGTTTGAAAAGAATGTTTTTGACCCAAGCCTATAATTTTTACAATATCTAAAGGAATATCTCTTTTTGTTAAATTAATTAACCAATTTTTTTAATTTTAATATTTTTGAAATGGACAGATTCATAATAAAAATTGTATAAAATATCAAATTTTTTTATAAATTTAATTCTATTATTATTCAAAATTTTATTAAAATATAATTCTTCATTTCTAAAATATATTTCATAAATATAGTTAGGTAATTTTTTAATAATAATTTTCCAAATATGTGCTTTTTTTGCTCTTAAAAAATATATATAATTATTAACATCTTTAATTTCTAATTGTAAAAGATTTTTTTAAAATTTCTTAATGTGTTCTAGTAGTGGAGCTAAGCCGGTCCTGGATACCCCCACCCTACCTCCCATCCGTTCCTGGATACCCCACCCTACCTCCCATCCGTTCCTGTATACCCCCACCCTACCTCCCAGTCGGTCCTGTATACCCCCACCCTACCTCCTAGTCGGTCCTGTTTACCCCCACCCTACTTCCCATCCGTTCCTGGATACCCCCACCCTACCTCCCAGTCGGTCCTGTATACCCCCACCCTACCTCCCAGTCGGTCCTGTATACCCCCACCCTACCTCCTAGTCGGTCCTGTTTACCCCCACCCTACTTCCCATCTGTTCCTGGATACCCCCACCCTACCTCCCAGTCGGTCCTGTATACCCCCACCCTACCTCCCAGTCGGTCCTGTATACCCCCACCCTACCTCCCAGTCGGTCCTGTATACCCCCACCCTACCTCCCAGTCGGTCCTGTATACCCCCACCCTACTTCCCATCCGGTCCTGTATACCCCTACCCTACCTCCCATCCGGTCCTGTATACCCCCTCCCTACCTCCCAGTCGGTCCTGTATACCCCCACCCTACCTCCCAGTCGATAGTGTAAATAAACCGGTCCCGTATACCCTCACCCTACCTCCCAGTCGATTTATTTAAACAATTAATTATTTATTTGATGATGTCACGCATGACAGGTGAGTAGGGGGACAAAGTCGCGAGTGAAAGGGAAATTGTAAACGATTTCGTAAACAATTTCATAATCGAAGATTGTGAAGGTTGAGAAACATGTGTACTACATTTTATTATTCCATATAATTAATGACCTAATCCAACCATAGGCAACAAATTGTTATTAAGAATTTACTATTATCATGAACCCAATAAGCAAAAAGACATCTTAAAGACATCTAAAAGATATCTTGCAATCCGCGAAAGACATCTTAAAAATGTCGAAAAGATATCTAAAAGACATCTTTTAGATATCTTATGCAACACTTTCGGATATCTTTTAGACATCTTTTCGACATCTATAAGATATCTTTTAAATATCTCTTAGATATATTTTAGATATCTTTTAGATATCTTTTAGATGTCTTTTAGATATCTTTTAGATACCTATAAGATATCTTTTAGAAATCTTTAAGATGTCTTTTAGACATTCAACATAAAATGTAATACATAGCACTTTTCAATAAGAACCGCACTTACAGTTTTTCCATAAGAACAATTTTAAAACTTGCACTGATCCAGTGCAAACTGAAACTGCACAAGTGCAATTTTTAACATTAGTCTTACGGGAAATCGAGCGAATGCAGTTCCATTTGGAAAGTTTCCCATTGGAAAGTCCTATTAAATGAAATTGCCTATCGTATGATATATGGGGTCGTTTCCACGCCCAGCAAACGAAAATCGATTGAAAAAGATTCAGATTTTGAATCCTTTTGAATCTATCTGAATTCTATTTCTGAATCCCAGAAAAATTATTCGTGAATAATTTTCAATATATATATATCGAGATGTAATTATATTTTAGTTTAAGGTACTTTTGAAGAAATAATCTCGCCCTTAATTTGAAACCGCGATTTCACTTATCTGTATGACTAAGTGTTCCCACATGCTTTTATTTAATTATTGTAATCGAAATCGACTAATTATATCCGGCGCCCATCTTTTTTATTTACATGAATTCAAAAATATTCAGGCTAAAAAAATATTCCAGATTATTCAAGGAAGAAATTTTCTATACATCTGCATAGATTCAAAATAATTCGGAATATAGAAAGATTAGAGAAGGTTCAGAAATGGAATTCAGACATCAATTATTCAATCAATATATCAATACATTTCAATCGATTTTCGTTTGCTGGGCGGGGTACTTTCTCGTATTTACACTTACGTTTCCGTTTAAGGGGAGGGTACACCCACAAAATCGTCCCTATGAAATACGCCTTTAAAAAATTTGCAAAAATTGTTTCTATAGTAATTTTTTACGTGGAATTCAATGGTGCTAAAATGAAAAGTGTAAACAATTTGTTTGACCTAAAATAAAATTTTTTTTTTTCAAAAAAAATGGAATTTTTTAAAATCCATCCGTAATTATTTAGAAAATGTGTTTTTATAATCAACCTATTTTTTTTTATTTTTTCCATTAATTTAGAGAAATGTAGAAGCGTTTTTCCGAAAAAAAAATTTTTTTCGCGCTAAAATGTAGGGGTCGGAAAAATTATTTCTACAGTAATTTTTAACGTAGAATTCAGTGGTGCTAGAATAAAAAATGTAAAAATATTTTTTGACTCTTAAAAAAATTGTTTAGTTCCATAAAAAAATTTTTTTTTCGGAAAAAATGTAATTTTTTTAAATTTATCCGTAATTATTTAGAAAATGTGTTTTTATGTTTACCCTAATTTTTTTGTATTTTTAAATTTTTCGAAAAGGCAAATTTTTCTTCGCGGTACAATTTATGGGTCAACCAAATTTTTTACACCTTTTATTCTAACACCACTGTATTCCTCGTCAAAAATGACTAAAGAAATAATTGTTTCAAATTTTTTAAAGGTGTATTTCATAGAGCTGACTTTGTGGATATACCCTCCCCTTAAAGAAATTCGATATAATCAAAAATCTCAAAAATGTATTACTGCCATATCAAAAATGTACTACACTGTAAAAAAAGATTGTGTGAAATTACTACTCTGAGAGTAGTTAATCTGTATAACCTACTCTGAGAGTAGTAAAATCCCTAGAAAATTGTGAATATTACAGCAAAGATGTAAATTTACATCTTTCTCTGATTATGTAAATTACAGCTTTGCTATAACATTTACAACTTTCAAGGGATTTCACTACTCTCAGAGTAGGTTATACAGATTACCTACTCTCAGAGAAGTAATTTCACACAATTTTTTTTTTACAGTGTACTTCCAATATTGACGAATCAGAACACTTCTTTGCGGGTGAGCTTTCTGTTCGACCGTCGATATTTCGAGATTCTCGATTTATATCGCATGTCACTAAGGGATCCTTTTTACATACCCAGCGCGGCGTAAGTCTGTCATAAATGACATATATGTTTTCAGACGTCTTACAGGCGTCTTAGGACGTCGTAACCGCTTCTTAAACATTTATGACAGATTTATGCCGTCTTGGTGACCGCACAGCAACATCGGTTTGACATGCTACATCTCCGTGATAGCTGGGTGTATGTACCTAGATGTACATATTCCTTCAGTTTTTATACGTTTAGTGAAATTCGATATAAATCGAGAATCTCGAAGTTCGTACGAAAATCTCAGCCTCCATTGGTGTCATTTGAAAGGGAACACGCGATACTATCGAGATTTTCGATTATTGAACTTCATTACATATGTATTTTACGTCAATAACGTAAGGAATGCCCTACGTAAAGGATCTCTAAGCGTAAACGTAAGAAAGTATACCTGTGGAAATGACCCTTATCGTACATACACACATATTAAGTACATACATATAGCATACATCGAAATTTCGAGTCTCCGAATCGAGTTCGAGATCTCGAAACCTTCATCTCACGGTCACGATACATGCATATATATGTACATATGTATGTATGTATATATACATACATATGTAGTATGTAGTACATATGCTACAAAATAGTATGTTGCATTCGTGTATATAGGTATCCGACGAAATGCCGAAATCTTTTTTTTTGGATGAGTGTACACTGTACATATTTCGATTGAGTTGGTCAGCAGAGGAGAAAAAAGTTTCTAAGTTCTGAAATTATGTGATTACTTTTGTCCAAGGTTACTGTAAAATGTAGGTACGTTTAATTACTTTCAACATTTTATAATACCTGAATTGGTACAATTTTCGATACATGTTTTAATCACTTTTTTTCTTGCACACTTTTTCTTGCTCGATAACGCAGTTTGTCACCCGCATGCTGCAACCAACCTTTTATGATCTTCTCAATGGTATCAATACTGCCTGCGTTCCCTCTACTTGATATACCTGCAAATAAATGATTAATGTTGAATGTGCAAAACATGTAAATGTTTCATAAAAGTGTGATTTCATAATAAATATGAACAAACTAACCAACTATAATATTAATAATCCAGCTATCTTTAATTGATATGGAATCTTTAGCACCAGTCCATGATAGCTTGTGTGCTACTGGTAAGGCGATAACGTAGCTTAACATGTTCGTCACTATTTTTGAAGGATTTTGACCACCAAGACGCTTAAGGACTTCTCTCTAAAAAGATGTATTTTACTATTAATAAATTGATTTACGTTTTTACTTCAATTAGGAACAAATCTGATTTGTGTTTTATTTCTGTAATTTACAGGAAAAACCAGGAATTTTTTGTAAAAATTAGCTCCAATATTTAGTAAAATTAACTCCATGTCTAAAACGAACTAAAATATTGTCTTAATGCAAACGATATTGAAATTAGGATATTATAAAATACAAAGACCAATATACAAAAAACAAACTGGATTTCTTTATTTTTGTAGCAAATTTAGAAGAGGTTAAATAAAATTAAATTGAGTTTATAATCATGCAGCATCTTTAACTTTTAGGCTGACGGAAAGCCTTTATATAGGCCCGTTAAAATATCGAATGTGTTAAATTTCTATTCCTGCTATCGCTGCTAACATTGCGTAACTATCAGAGGAATTGTGGTCTATATACATGCCGATGTGCATGTGTTGAACCTTGAATACATGTACATTGGATTATATGTAGACTCCATTTTTCTGAAAGCTACACACACATTAGCAGATTTAACAGGGCAAAAAGTTACTTTTGTACTCACAAAGATTTTACGAATTGATTCGTCATTTTTGATTCTATCATCAAATTCAAAAAATTCCTCTGTTGATTGCAATGGGAATTCTGGGAGCAAATGAAATAGATCTACATTGTCGTCAACAGTTGGATTAACAGGATTCTTTTCTTTTGCAATTGCCATCAATTCTTTAATTTTGGCATGCATTTTTGACAAATTTTTGTTTGCTTCAATTTTATGCGCTTCAAAATCGTCTCGCAGCATCTTGACATCCTTACGTAATTCATCTGTAATATGTAGAAAACAAAAGGTTACAAAGAAATCATAACGGGACTTCATTATTATGATGTTTTAGACAAAATCATGGTTATCGTTATTAACTGTACTACTAAACTCTCAGATTTTATCTATACGAAAATCACCTTACATGAAAATAATACGAACCTACAATATCTTCCATGGTATCCTTAATTTTCGAGGGAGACGATGAAGCTACTACAAAATGACATTATGAAGTGCAATTGTAATTTAAAATTAATATTATATTTATTTATTTAGTTCAAAATTTTAAGGTTGTTTTTGAGCACTGATAAAATCCCTTAAACTCTTTTCACTTGTATAAGAAAACCAGACGTACTAAGGCGAGACAACCTCATATTGAGGACCCTCGAGCGCATCAAAAAGCGAGGTAAACATTGCTCCAAGTTCTAGGTTGTAATAATGATTTTTTCTATAATCTTTTTTTAAGGAAATATTTATTAACATTAGAGCTGGCGAATGAGTGATTGGAGTCATTCTGTGTCTAGAAAATAATAAAAACAAAATATTCCCAAGGCACATGAAAAAAAAAAGTTAGGTTCCCTAACCTGATATACATGGAATTCAAGACTTCTATCTTTATTTTTTATTATTTTGTAGCTATAGAATCACTTCGAACTCACTTATTCCCATACTCTAACATTAACAAATATTTCCTTAAAAAAAGATTATGGGAAAAATCATTATTAAAACCTAGAACTCGTAACCAAGTTTCCCTCACTTTTTGATGAGCTTGAGGTCCCTTAAAAGGCATAATATTTTTCGTCGACTCTAATTTTGAGCAGGTTGCAATGTTTTAATCCATTACTAAAATTCCAGCTTTATATACCTATAGGTGAGAGTCCTAATTGTAGTTCATCTGTCGGATCTACAGTATGGCTATTATCTTGGTCGCTATAGTTCTCGTCATCACTCACAAACACTTCTAATGAAAATGGATTTCCTTTCAAAGACGGAATTTGTATGTTCGTGTGAGCTTTAAATGCAGAGGGGGGGGGGTCAACTTTTGACGACTGAGGATGAACATTTTTCTTCAATGAAGTACACACATTACTTTTCTTTGTTAAATCAGGAGATTTCTTCTTTTGTGATCTATTCGCAGTATGTTCTGAAAAGTATTATTAAACATTAAAGTAATAATAAGAAAAGTATTATTTTACAATTACATAATTATTTAGTACAATAGAATTCGGCACTGTCATTATACATTTTGGGAGTAAAGTAACTTGACTTATCACGACTTTGCACCAGTGACGAGTTCTAGTTACTTTCATAGCTATATTTTACTTTTATTGCCATCGTTGTCGCTGCTATCATCATCAATAAAATGTTTCTTAATTGCTAAACGTTTTTTTGGTAGTGCTGCTGTTGATTTTGTTGATAGAGCGGTCCACTTTGCTTCATCGCAACTTGAAATGTCGATGCATGCTCTTTCGGCAGTACGAGTTTCCTTATATGTTGCATATGGTCCCAAAATTTTCTTATATTTCTGGCGGCTCCAATCTTTTTCAGGGTTAATTTTATTCTTTATACAACTTGTGACATTGCAGTTATTGTCTGGGAATAAAAATTCTTGTTGGTCCGAAAATACCCATGTTTCTGGAATTGCTGCACAATAATTTTCCCACGTAATTACGCAATATGCCATCTAAAACAGTATGGTATTTCAAGATTTTCTTTTCTATCAAAAATAAATTCTATAAATTAGAATATGTATATTAATGATTACAAACTAAGTAAGCAATGAATGTTCTCCCCACACTTATCGGGAGGATATATATACCGATCCTCAACCAGTTTCACCCGGACAGACTCCTGAAGAGGGACCCGAGAGGTCCGAAACGTCGAGTCGCAGTTTTTATTAAGATAATTTAATTTATATTTTTAAAATTTTTTAATTTAATTTCAATAATTTTAATTTTAATTGTAATTTTAATTGTATTTCTAATAAATTGTTTAATTTCAGAATTGTTAAGTTGATTTGGCAGACAAAGCCCTTCGAATATTATACCCGTAGAATATTATATTTTAATCCAATTCACATATAGGCTGGTATCTATAGTCGCTGATCAATTTCAATCTCAGATCCGAGTCCCGGAATAAAATTTGAGATCTCAAAACCTGTCACTTATCAGTGGAGGTATTTTAAAACAAAATTTGTCATGCATTCACAATAAGTGGAATCTAATGTATACGTAGACTAAAATAATAGGAGTACACTGCGCACTCCTTGATAAGGGTAACCCTGAAATTTGTCTCTTGGAGTCAGTTTTACTCCAATTGACTAGTTTTACTCCGACTGCCGGAGTAGCCATACATTCTGACAAAGAAAGTAATCATGAATTACTCCAAGAGGAAGTCCTATATTGTTCCAAGAGAGTCTGACTCCCGTTCCCATAGTGGATCGACAGTTCTGTTCAAGATGTTGAAGTAAATTAACAGCAATATGTACTTTATTCGGCCTTTGGTAGTTCGAGCTCGACAGTCGGAATTGAATTTTTTTTTTCGTAGAATATAAAACTTCATGCATTTACTGCTTCCTTTTTGATGGGTTGCCTCAAACTACGCTTGAAGGTTAACCTGTAAAATGAGAACCGAACCTCCTATTCTGTATAGGGATTACCATAGAAGGTTAGGTATTTCAGTTTTGCATGGCAATATTTCTGCTCTGGTTTCTAGTACCGCTAAACTGCTTTTATAAAAATCGCAGAAGAACCGTATCAATAAGGTGATTAATAAATAGATAAATAAAAATCTCCATAGCCTGTTTATTAACGTTTTGATGCGTTTGTGTTAAGCATAAAAGGAAATTATTTCAAATGTCAAAATAAATACAATATATAATTAAGAACAAAACATTATAAACGGATAGATGATTTGTAACATTTGTAACATTAATCAATTATAAGAAAAATATAATTATACAACTTATATTTTTATCTTAATCACGGTGGTCCATATTTTAATTATTGCACGTATGTAAAATGGGTATAGTACAATACGTGTTTTTATATGGCAAGCGCATTACTTTTGACTTAATAATGTTGAAATTACATATGATTGCTTCCGACCACTCATTTCCTACGTGTATGCCTAGGTATCGTGAATCACAAGGGTATAAATCCAGTGATGTAGAATTTTGAAGCGCTTGACCACATATGACTATTTCATTATTATATTTGCCAATTTGTTGGATCATTATAATTGTTCCTTCCTTTGTACAACAAAACATATCTGCTTCATTCGTACATGACAGTACAAAATTTTTAAATTCCAATTCCTTGTGAGAATTCGTTACACGTTCAAACACTGACTCATTACTGGTAGGTTTTCTTAAAATCGGATATTGTAAATTGCACTCTGAAAAACGATTGCGACAAAGTGCTTTCTCTGCTAAGCGCCTTTCTAACTGCTCTAAAGGCTTAGACTTTTTTCGCAGCATTCGTTTAATTTCCTGAAAATAATTTTCGAATGGGAATGCACTAAAGCTATCCAAGTTTCCATGAATTTTGACATCTTCTGCCAAATGAATTAAATTGTGGAAGTTGTAGGTGACATATTCTTCACCATATAAAACCTTAAATCTTTGTACGAAATAGTGTAATAATTCATTGGCATAGTCATTATTATGAATACATTCGGTGCTATTACACAGAATCGACACTGCACAATGTAATGCTAAAAGATGTTGTAAATATTCATCGGATAAATATGACCACATAGTAGACAAACTCGTATAAAGTAAGAATAATCGAAGTTCAGTTGCCTTCCACCGATCGAATTCTTCCAAGCCTCTTGGTTTTCTATTAAATTCTTTAGGTATGAATGATGTCAGTGACTTGAATGTTATTGATAATTGCGCTAGCTCGGTAGCACGTAATTTTACACACTTTATTCCTGACATCCAAAACTTCATCATTCTTTTTGTGACACCGAGGCAAATTAAGTGCATATAATCCAACGGAAATTGGGTAATCATTTTAAATCCTGCACTTTCAAAGGGAGAATCGCCTAAATGGTGATCGTCATTTCTTCGACTCAAAAATGATTCGTCAGAACGAAGGGTACTGTTTTCATATAAAAATACCAATCGATGTTCAATCCAGTCGCCTTCTTCTTCACATTTGTCGCAACCAAAGTATCCTGTATGACCTTTAATACATTTTACGAAAGCTTTTGCTGGAGCATCGCAAATAACACACTTTACAGATATACTGTGGGTTTGTCCTGTAAATTTAATTCCTTCTCTTTTTAATACATTATATTCACTAACGAATTGATCTAGCAATTCTCCAGGGTTCGATGGTTTGTTATATCCGTGAAAAGCTGATAAACAAAATGGTTCTTCCCGAACTTCACCATAGAGAACTTGACCTACAAGTAACCAGAGTTGACTTCGAGAACTCTTTGCCAATGGTAGACCATCGACCTAATTGTATTACAATAGATCGACTATCCTTGAAATGAGTCACCAATGCTTTCTGTAATCCATGATAATATACACATCCACTTTCCGTTATGGTTGTCGATTTGTTAGATGGCGTTTTCATTAATGTTCGAGCATCACAAGGGAGATTTTCATGTCCATGCAGTCGAAGACCTTTCAATAAACTTGATAAAGCGGCTTGTGTGATGTTATTGTTAAGAGCCCACATTTGAAGAAATATGCGTAATGAATTTTCATTCCGTGAAGTGTATGAACTCCATACATCAAAATCCTCATCTGAATCCGAGTTTAGCGTAGGATCGTCTTCAGCAAGGTGATGAAAGTTCATTTCTCTAACATCAGTAGAAATGTCGTCTTCTGTATAATTAGCCAAAAAACCGTCGATATTCATATTATCAATACTTGCCACATTATCAGTGCATGTATTTTCAGGTAAATTTTCTATTAAAGTACTGCCATTTCCTAATTCCTCGTTTGCAATACTTTGACGTCTACGCCACTTTTGACTGCGAGAAAGCTCTTCGTATCGTTTTTTCTTTGGCATTTTGATTTTCAATCTTTAATTTTATCGAAATAAATATACTTACTTACAAATTATGAACTTGCGAGTTTACAAAATAAAATCTACAATTATTTATAAAGAGAGAAAAACAGGGTGAGAGAGAGAAAAGAAAAGAACACACAAAGCATCAACATTGTAAACTAATAATTACACGGTGTTTTTATGTAGAAGTTATATATAATAAAAATATTAATAAGGGTTCGGCTTTGTCCTACAAAGTTGGTTGCTGTTGATTTTCCTCGACGTTTCGAACGACTTGCGTTCATTTTCAAGAGGTTACTGTGGAGCGTCCTGTTGTGTTGCCGCTTTTTATATGTTTCCTGTTTTCCTATGGTGGGGAGGTTCCTGACCGTTTCATTTGTGTAATGATGCGTTCATATGCGGTGTGTAAACTTTGGGTATCTTCAATTTTGTTGAGTGGAGCTTTTTGTAATTTGATGTTAATCATTTCCGATATACGTCTATTGTGAAATTTATTTTCGATATCCAGTATTTTTGTGTTATCCCAGTCAAAATTATGTAGTGTTTGGATTCTATGTTCTGTGATTACTGTGCTTGTTTGAGAAGGTCTATTGATATTGCGTTGATGTTCGTTTATTCTAGTTTTTAATGTTCGTTTACTTTCTCCCACATATGATGCATCGCAATCCATACATTTTATGCAATACACGGTGTTGTGTGTATCCATCTTTTGTAATTTGTCTTTACCTTTTTGTATTATTGCGGATAGGTTGTTTCTTAGAGATGGTACGATCTTGATGTTAGTGTTGCGAAAAGAGTTTTCAATTGATTCATATATATGTTTTATACAAAACATATACCATATACATGGTATTTGTAAATATTTGAGTTGATTTCTTCTATTTTCTGTGTTAGCCTCTTGTGTTTGTGCATTGTGCATGTGGATTCGTCTTGTAATATATTTGTCAATCATTGACTTCGGGTAATCGTTATCTCGTAAATATTGTTTGATTTTGTGAATATTGTTATTATGGAATTTCTTATCACTTAATTTTAGAGCTCTATCTGTGAGGTTGTAAATACTGGATATTTTTTGTGAGTACGGATGATGTGAATTGTAATTCAAGATACGGCCCGAGTACGTTGGTTTACAATACCAATCAAATGAGAGACTATTATTGTTATTTCTGATGATCAGAAGTTCTAAAAAAGGTATTTTGTTAAGTTGTTCTATTTCGTGTGTAAACTGTAATCTATGATGGTAACTGTTGAATGTGGAGAGTATTTCGTTAACTTTGTGTTTTGGTATACACGTAAAGATGTCATCAACGTAACGATAAAAAAGGCAGGTTTAAATGTTAATTTTTGAAGGCATTCAGTTTCCAAATCATCCATAACAATATTCGCTAGTACTGGTGACACCGGTGACCCCATGGGTGTTCCGAGCGTTTGTTTGTAAATACGTTTGTTGAATTTAAAATATGTGTTACCGAATAGAAATTCTATTATGTTAATTATATCTTCCAATGGTATTGTAATAGTCCTTCTCATATATGAATATCTTTTGGTGATACTGTTTATTACCAATTCTACCGGAATGTTTGTAAACAATGATGTAGCGTCTAATGAAAGTAAAACATAGTCGGTTGGTATATTGATATCCCTGATTAACGAGTGTAGGTGTATACTATCTTGAACGTGAGAAAGTGGTTTTCTTGTATTGTTTTTAATTATTTCTGTTATAAATTTTGCTATTGCATATGTGGGAGTTCCTATTGAAGATATAATTGGTCTTAATGGTACATCTTCTTTATGTATCTTTGGTAAACCATATCCGCGAGCTAGTGTCTTATCTGTTTGTGTGAGGTTATTTTTGTGAATCCGGTAGTTTAAGTACTCGTTATCGTTTAGGTGTTTTAAGATTTTATAACACGCTGATTGTAATATTTTTGTGGGATCCTTGTGAACTATTGTGTAGTAATCAGTATCCGAAAACAATAATTCCATTTTTTGTATATAAGTGTTTCTATCTAACGCTACAGTTACATTGCCTTTATCTGCTGGTGTAAACATTATATCTTTGTTTGTTCGTAAAAAGTTTTTCGTTTCTATTGTATAGGATTTTATAATTTTATCAGTTCTTGATTCGTGTGCATTATAATTTGAAAACCTTAACATTGTATCTATAATTTTGTTCCGTATATCAGTTTTTGGTATCTCAGTATTCCTGGTTATAAATGATTCTGTATATTTTATAGTATCTATTGTAGTTCTGTTATTTAATTTGTGTGGGGCATTATATCTTGGTCCCAGTTTTGCAAGGAATTTTACATTGTCTGGAATATGTTTGTCTGTTAAATTGATGAACCATTTTTCCGTATCTTGTACTGTATTTGCATGTAAACTTGTTCGGATTAGTTTTTTTATTTTGTTGTTTAATGTTTCTGTTATATTGGCTTTGTACTTGTCTAACTGATTCCTTTGTATTGTCCTGATACTCTCTAAATCTTGTATATTTTTAATATATTTCTGTTTCTCTGTTACTAAATATTGAAGGTGCGTGTGTATGTCTCTAATTTCTATATTCAATAGCTTCTTTTGAAAATTCTGTATGCATCTGGATAAGTTCTTCCCTGCTGTTCTACTATGGATCGTTATGTGTTTTACGTGTTTTGTACTATTTTTTATATGGTTTGGGATAATATCCAGGTATCTCATTTTAATTAAAAATTGTTTGGTAAGCATGGTTCGAATAATACTCTTTTCTATTTTCCTAAGTTCGAAGAAATGGTTTCTGTATCTCCTATTTTCCATAGCCAGGTAGTGATTGGCCCATTCTCGCCCAGGGCTCATTATAATTACACGGTGTTTTTATGTAGAAGTTATATATAATAAAAATATTAATAAAGGTTCGGCTTTGTCCTACAAAGTTGGTTGCTGTTGATTTTCCTCGACGTTTCGAACGACTTGCGTTCATTTTCAAGAGGTTACTGTGGAGCGTCCTGTTGTGTTGCCGCTTTTTATATGTTTCCTGTTTTCCTATGGTGGGGAGGTTCCTGACCGTTTCATTTGTGTAATGATGCGTTCATATGCGGTGTGTAAACTTTGGGTATCTTCAATTTTGTTGAGTGGAGCTTTTTGTAATTTGATGTTAATCATTTCTGATATACGTCTATTGTGAAATTTATTTTCGATATCCAGTATTTTTGTGTTATCCCAGTCAAAATTATGTAGTGTTTGGATTCTATGTTCTGTGATTACTGTGTTTGTTTGAGAAGGTCTATTGATATTGCGTTGATGTTCGTTTATTCTAGTTTTTAATGTTCGTTTACTTTCTCCCACATATGATGCATCGCAATCCATACATTTTATGCAATACACGGTGTTGTGTGTATCCATCTTTTGTAATTTGTCTTTACCTTTTTGTATTATTGCGGATAGGTTGTTTCTTAGAGATGGTACGATCTTGATGTTAGTGTTGCGAAAAGAGTTTTCAATTGATTCATATATATGTTTTGTATATGGTATTTGTAAATATTTGAGTTGATTTCTTCTATTTTCTGTGTTAGCCGCTTGTGTTTGTGCATTGTGCATGTGGATTCGTCTTGTAATATATTTGTCAATCATTGACTTCGGGTAATCGTTATCTCGCAAATATTGTTTGATTTTGTGAATATTGTTATTATGGAATTTCTTATCACTTAATTTTAGAGCTCTATCTGTGAGGTTGTATATACTGGATATTTTTTGTGAGTACGGATGATGTGAATTGTAAATCAAGATACGGCCTGAGTACGTTGGTTTACAATACCAATCAAATGAGAGATTATTATTGTTATTTCTGATGATCAGAAGTTCTAAAAAAGGTATTTTGTTAAGTTGTTCTATTTCGTGTGTAAACTGTAATCTATGATGGTAACTGTTGAATGTGGAGAGTATTTCGTTAACTTTGTGTTTTGGTATACACGTAAAGATGTTATCAACGTAACGATAAAAAAAGGCAGGTTTAAATGTTAATTTTTGAAGGCATTCAGTTTCCAAATCATCCATAACAATATTCGCTAGTACTGGTGACACCGGTGACCCCATGGGTGTTCCGAGTGTTTGTTTGTAAATACGTTTGTGGAATTTAAAATATGTGTTACCGAATAGATATTCTATTATGTTAATTATATCTTCCAATGGTATTGTAATAGTCCTTCTCATATATGAATATCTTTTGGTGATACTGTTTATTACCAATTCTACCGGAATGTTTGTAAAAAAAAAGATTTAGAGAGTATCAGGACAATACAAAGGAATCAGTTAGACAAGTACAAAGCCAATATAACAGAAACATTAAACAACAAAATAAAAAAACTAATCCGAACAAGTTTACATGCAAATACAGTACAAGATACGGAAAAATGGTTCATCAATTTAACAGACAAACATATTCCAGACAATGTAAAATTCATTGCAAAACTGGGACCAAGATATAATGCCCCACACAAATTAAATAACAGAACTACAATAGATACTATAAAATATACAGAATCATTTATAACCAGGAATACTGAGATACCAAAAACTGATATACGGAACAAAATTATAGATACAATGTTAAGGTTTTCAAATTATAATGCACACGAATCAAGAATTGATAAAATTATAAAATCCTATACAATAGAAACGAAAAACTTTTTACGAACAAACAAAGATATAATGTTTACACCAGCAGATAAAGGCAATGTAACTGTAGCGTTAGATAGAAACACTTATATACAAAAAATGGAATTATTGTTTTCGGATACTGAATACTACACAATAGTTCACAAGGATCCCACAAAAATATTACAATCAGCGTGTTATAAAATCTTAAAACACCTAAACGATAACGAGTACTTAAACTACCGGATTCACAAAAATAACCTCACACAAACAGATAAGACACTAGCTCGCGGATATGGTTTACCAAAGATACATAAAGAAGATGTACCATTAAGACCAATTATATCTTCAATAGGAACTCCCACATATGCAATGGCAAAATTTATAACAGAAATAATTAAAAACAATACAAGAAATCCACTTTCTCACGTTCAAGATAGTATACACCTACACTCGTTAATCAGGGATATCAATATACCAACCGACTATGTTTTACTTTCATTAGACGCTACATCATTGTTTACAAACATTCCGGTAGAATTGGTAATAAACAGTATCACCAAAAGATATTCATATATGAGAAGGACTATTACAATACCATTGGAAGATATAATTAACATAATAGAATTTCTATTCGGTAACACATATTTTAAATTCAACAAACGTATTTACAAACAAACACTCGGAACACCCATGGGGTCACCGGTGTCACCAGTACTAGCGAATATTGTTATGGATGATTTGGAAACTGAATGCCTTCAAAAATTAACATTTAAACCTGCCTTTTTTTATCGTTACGTTGATGACATCTTTACGTGTATACCAAAACACAAAGTTAACGAAATACTCTCCACATTCAACAGTTACCATCATAGATTACAGTTTACACACGAAATAGAACAACTTAACAAAATACCTTTTTTAGAACTTCTGATCATCAGAAATAACAATAATAATCTCTCATTTGATTGGTATTGTAAACCAACGTACTCAGGCCGTATCTTGAATTACAATTCACATCATCCGTACTCACAAAAAATATCCAGTATATACAACCTCACAGATAGAGCTCTAAAATTAAGTGATAAGAAATTCCATAATAACAATATTCACAAAATCAAACAATATTTACGAGATAACGATTACCCGAAGTCAATGATTGACAAATATATTACAAGACGAATCCACATGCACAATGCACAAACACAAGCGGCTAACACAGAAAATAGAAGAAATCAACTCAAATATTTACAAATACCATATACAAAACATATATATGAATCAATTGAAAACTCTTTTCGCAACACTAACATCAAGATCGTACCATCTCTAAGAAACAACCTATCCGCAATAATACAAAAAGGTAAAGACAAATTACAAAAGATGGATACACACAACACCGTGTATTGCATAAAATGTATGGATTGCGATGCATCATATGTGGGAGAAAGTAAACGAACATTAAAAACTAGAATAAACGAACATCAACGCAATATCAATAGACCTTCTCAAACAAACACAGTAATCACAGAACATAGAATCCAAACACTACATAATTTTGACTGGGATAACACAAAAATACTGGATATCGAAAATAAATTTCACAATAGACGTATATCAGAAATGATTAACATCAAATTACAAAAAGCTCCACTCAACAAAATTGAAGATACCCAAAGTTTACACACCGCATATGAACGCATCATTACACAAATGAAACGGTCAGGAACCTCCCCACCATAGGAAAACAGGAAACATATAAAAAGCGGCAACACAACAGGACGCTCCACAGTAACTTCTTGAAAATGAACGCAAGTCGTTCGAAACGTCGAGGAAAATCAACAGCAACCAACTTTGTAGGACAAAGCCGAACCCTTATTAATATTTTTATTGTAAATTAATAACTTTATCTTTCTTAGAAAATAAATGGTGCTCATCCTCACCTTATATAGTAGTGCTTTGATAAATGTCTTTAATCGCAAATGTACACGTAAATAAATAAAACAAATTTACGAATCACTGCGGGACGCGATGTGCGAAAACACTGCAAAAATGGCGGCGATCGCAAAACGGGGAACGCGGGAAGAAATTTGCGCGCATGCGCATTTATCGGCGTTAAGAAAGACATCTTGTAGATATCTTTATCGAAGATATCTTTGCGAAAGACGTCTTTTAGATGTCTTTTTGCAAGACATCTTTCGAATATCTTTTGCAAGATATCTTCAAAACAGATGTCTTTTAGATGTCTTTGTTCAAGACATCTTTCAAAAAGATATCTTTTAGATATCTTTTGTAAAGTACTTTAAAAGAGATGTCTAAAAGACATCTTTTAGACATGCCTTCGACAAAATGTTTATTGGGAATAAACATCCGCGGCCGAAGCCCGTCGCCTATAAGAATACCAACGCAGATCGCTCTATGCGCGAGGAACCGCAGTGATACGTAAATGTCCTCGTCATGCTGTTTACTACTACCTTCTCTCTCGCACTCATTGCCGAGCTCATATTTGTCGTGACAAGAACATTTAGTTTTCACGGTCATTGATACCCCACGTTCGTCATCTGTACCTCTAAACTTTCAAATGCGTACGCCCTTGTAGACAAGTTATGACGCGTCTCCCGGATCTTTTCGTCGTACGTACTATTCTCCACGTAATTACTTTTGAAATGTACGAATAGACCTACACCAGACGTGGCCCACATATATTTTTTCTAAATACATCTAATTAATCAGTCCGTAGCATTTCTCAATTTTCGGCTCGAGGCCTTGTTGTCAGGGTTTTCCACACGTCTTAGAAATACACGGTAAGTTAGGAAATTTAAGGCAATCAAGCGTAAAATTGTAAGGACGTTTTCCATCTGTTTACTACAGAACCCGTATTTCGTTAATGACCTCTAAATTTTTAAACGTGTGCGTGTGTAGAGAAGTTTTGATGGTTCGTTTCTCGGTAAATGGTTAGAATATTACAACATTTTTGTAAACAATTTACAGGGTCATTGATTTCCCATAGACAACATTCGTCATATCTTAAAATTGGGAAGCATTCCGATGTAGTATTGCCATACGTGAGTAAAATGACCTTTTCCTCGTGCGTCCTGCTACCATCTCTCTCGCTCTCGCATACTCTTTGTTACACCCATTAACATTAGCAGTATACCGTTTTCACGGTCCTCGATTATCCGTCGATCACTTATTCACCGTACATTTGTTTTCCCGAAATTCTCGAAATTGTATACAGGTCCAGATATCGATTCAAAGGAATGTCGCGTTCCTATGTCTATGTTTGACAGTACGTAAGCACCTCTATTTCAAATATTGTATTTCTACATCAATATAATAAGATGTCAAGAAGATTTTGTCGTCATGGGAAGAGGCCTTGAAAAAGGTTTACAACACTCTTGAAGAACTTTCCAACTTCATTCGAGAATCCATCGCAAAGATTGACAAAATCAAATCATTCTCAATACTCACATTCCCAATGGGATGAAGATATCGTATTCATTGCATCACGGTACAGAGGGTTACAGCTGCTGTCATATTAATTAGCGTATCTCAATGATCTTCAATAGAGACAAAAGTGTCGAGTCCCTTCACCCAAAACTGCTAAGACCATTTTGAAATTAATATAGAAAAGCCGCTAAGCAAGTCTGAACGCGTTCAAAAGACCTGGCGCCGACCCCCCTAATATTGTTATAAAAATGTCCTGCATTTAGATCTCGTCATTGCAAACGGTCTCTTTCGAATGCGTGATCTTAAGAAATTAGATCATAAATATTGACAAATACTAGCTGTTGCACATTCGTATTGTCATGCGAGGAATGTCAAAAAAAAAAATGCAAAAGTCGCTTTCATTAAAGGTCAGCTATTGCTACATCATAGTCGCTTCTCGATGCCTATGTGGAAATTCATCGTAGGCTAGGAACCATATTTTGAAAGTGAAGGTAAAAGTATAATAATGACCTTTTCCTCCTGCGTTCTACTACCATCTCTCTCGCTCTCGCGTACTCTTTGTTAGATCCATTAACTTTAGCATTATACCAGTTTCACGGTCATCGTCATTGCCAATTACCCTCGGATCATTTTCACAACATATTTTTCCATGTATACAGGTTCAGACGCGTTTAAAGTCATTGGGCAATTTCATCAAAACATATACTAAGTGACACATTTTCTCTATCCCAAATTTAGGCAACCTCCGCCATAATAGAAAGGAGATGTCCTCAGTTCCGTATTTTATCTGTAGGAATGACCTAGCGGATCACCCGTAGGCCAACACACCCCTTCGTTAACAAAGGTAGCACAAATAAATAAATAATTTACAATTATAATATTCAAATAGTAATAAATCTCACATAATCCGAATAGCGTGTATTAAAATGTATAATATAGAACTGATGGAAAAAGCTAGCAGTAATTAGAAAGAGAGAGGATGACACGCTTATTCCTTATGCATTTATCTATTCACGATATTTAGGTGTTTTCATGACGTTCGAATCATAGCTGTACGAGTTTGGACACGTGGGTAATGTAATTAATCAGGTTCCTGACCATCTTTTAATATGTGTACAATTTCCCACATCTCAAATATCGCCATATAGGTTTCAACCTGTTAATTATCCGTAGACTTTACTATACGGTAACAATGAATCTGACTTCCCATAAGTGACGAACACATACGAGTATCGACTTGCTTTTAATGTAATTAATTAACCATCATTTAATATTTCCCACCTTTAAAATTTTTGAGAATAATAAGATCGAAATGAAGATGTAAAAATTTAAGAGAAGCATGTAAGATTCAACAGTTTCTTTCTATCTTTATGCAAAGTTTAGTGTCTTTTAAGTAAACAGTTAAAGGATGTGACCATGCTGCCATCTTTTGGCATGTTTAAAGAGATTGCAGAATCTGTTTAACGCAGAATTAAATACGCGGGTGCGTCTGAAATGCATGGATTCATCGTAGACTACGATGATACACTTGCTCATATGAGTGGTTATGGAGCGATTACAATTGAATATGAGTCAATGCATAAATAAACTAATAATAATAATATCGCCATGCAAAAGAATATGAAAGTGAAATTGTTAAATATTACCGCGCATATACTGCAAAGCGAAAGCAATCTCGAGGACCCGAGATTTCTTATTTCTAAAATACCTATATTTCCATTACTATACATCCCTCTTAAATTGACACTTTGCACAGTCTTTAATCACCGGCGGTTGTCTATCTGCGGTATCATCACTCGTTTCAAAATGTTTATCGATGACATTCACGTAAATCTGGATGCATTTACATTGTGAGTGGTAAGCATGACCATACATCTTTAATTTCACGTTCTGCAAACGTTGAGATAAAATCTATAGGTAGACACTCGATGTCTTTTGTTTCCATTAATGCAAAATGTTTCACTTCATAGTAAATTCTCATCAACTTTTGAAGAGATGCAGATTGAAGATTTTTGAAGAAGAGTCTTGACGATTTTCCAGTTGTTGTCCTATGAGCTTCGGTAGAGGTGGACAGTTCAATGACGGTATCATTGTCAGTATCTAAAATTTCCTGCAACCTATGTCTTTTATTTGTCTGCGCCTTTTATGTATATCTTGTGAGCTCATGAAACGGTGTCCTCCAACGTTTCGTTCATTGTATCAAAGGGTATATCGCCCGATTCCCATCGTAGACCATGATAATTGTATATTAACCAATTGTTTTACGTTCAAAACGTACTTTACAACATCACTGTCGGAAATATCCATAATAAACATTTTCTTCGGTATAAACCGATTACCAGGTCCGGGGAATACTTGCACGTCGGCAATATTCTACATTTCTAGTACCTAATATTGATTTGCTTGTCCCCTTCATTAATTGACGCATCATTCTCTCTCTCACACACTCATTGCCACTTCCACGTATGGTGTGGTGACTCTAATTCATGGATATACGTCGTACCTTTCTCTCTAGATCGTAGTATCTCTTCGTCAATTCCTATGAATCGGAAATCAAATCAGAGTGTAACAAAAACAGATGCTTTTCACGGTCACTAGATCCCTCTCGGTATCATCCGACGTTCCTCTCGAGATTAGGATAGATGGTCCCATACGTGTTCATTTTCGATAGTTAGCGAGTTACGACACTCAGATGATGAAGGACGTTAAACGCAATAGTAAATCGTTTCAAGTACTAGCACCAGTATGATGGTCACAGCACTTTCACAATTGAATAAATCTTTTCTAGGATAATCGATCTAATTGAAATGTGCATAGACGTATGAATACAAGTTTCGATTGATTAATAATTAATACAATTGAGCGTTCCAAAGATCTTTCAATTTTAAATAAAAAATGTTCAGTCATTAACTTGACATCGTTTAAACAATTAATTTTTGTATGTATATTAAATCGCGATATACTGCTGTCTTAAATCAAATAATTAAAATCATTACATCTTAAAGTCAGTCCATGCATAAATCTTACATGGTGTAAGTCGTCATATCTACACTACATCTTTCTTTCTGTAAATGCATAACAAAACGAAAGACAACAAAGTATTTATCATTATGATAATAACAAATTCCTTCACATTAGAACCGTGTACAATAGCCTACATAAGTCGCCTTACTCGTAGTGAATTGAAGTTTGGAATTGTCGATCATTCTCTCTCTCTCTCTCTCTCTCTCTCTCTCTCTCTCTCTCTCTCTCTCTCTCTCTCTCTCTCTCTCTCTCTCTCGCATTAGCTACCGATTTGTTACATCTATACGAATACTCTTACATCAAATCGAGTCGTGTGCACATTCTTCTGTTGTAACATTCACACGTCTATGGAATGAAATTAATTCTGAAAACCCAACAAGTACAAGCGTAAATGTATTTTAATACTAACGAATGGTATACATCTTGATTCGAAATTGTATATAGCGTTTCCATCTTACTTACCTTATATCGGAAACATTTATAGTTAACTGATATTTTAAGCGATGAATTTGTATATTATCCAACCCATATGTTTGAACACATTTATTCCCTCGAGATTAGTCTAATTGTAAGTGTTTTTTTTTCGACTCTTAGGTTACAGCAACCAATGCTATCCTCTTCTTTTATACTCCCTGGTACCACATTCTAATAAGACTTGTATTTTATATGTATTTAATGATGTCATCATTTTCAATATAACATTCCGGTTTGTCACCACATAAATGCATTATTGATTTAAATCTGTCGGCATTTATTTAATATTTCTACGCATTTGAACATTACATCGAGTTACTATAGAAACTTTCATAATAAGGCTTGAATTTTATTTTTAACTTAATGATTGAATGCAATTTGTCATGAGCCTACATTCATTATTTTTCTTCAAAATATGCAATCAACAACATTTTACTGAACGGTAGTTCATCTTAAGTAAGAACACTTCTAATTATACTTTTATTTATAATTTGGAGTATTAAGCTATCTACGTTATGATATGCATTGTGAACGTTTGTTACCATTGGCTCTGCATTTAATATGGTCTCACACTTTCTCACTTTTTCTCTCTCAATCATCAATTGAACAACCGATGAAAATCATAATAGTTGAGCATAATTTTACAATCGTGTCAGCAAACGTGCAGAAATTTGATACCTTTTGTGTGTGAGAGAGCAATAATTTAAGTGTCAAATAAATGATGTATGTCTTACACAGTAATTGACCAACTCACACAATGCCGTAAACAAATAAAAGAACCAAGTCTTCGACGGTCGAAATAACGGAAATTATGTCCTTTGATTGTCAGTCATAATTAATAGTAAGCTGCTCGTTAATATCTGGAGTAGCTGTAATTTTTATCTTTAAAATATGAGTATTACACGATTACGCCATAGTCGAAAGGTATATGCTATAGAAATATTGAAACTATATATAAATGAAGTTAAGGAATATTAATAGTGTGAGGAATGTTAGCAGAGACGATACAATATAAGCTTATGATATAAGAAAGCTAATGAGATATAAATAGAAAATTAAAAATAATTATAAATTTTGAAAGTGAATATTACGATTGAGATGTTAGGAGAATATTAGTGAAAGTATAATGTAATATTGGGAAAGTAATAATGTGTATAAAATTATTATTAACTATTAGTAAGGATTTAATTAATGTCTTGAGCAGCTAGAACGTAACTTTAAAAAATACATATGATTCGTATATACTACTCGTTTAAGTGTGCACAGTATGAAATAAGACAGTAGGATCAGTATTTGA